>OX456526.1:121594007-122139007 GCA_949748255.1 Eustalomyia histrio
CAAGTAAACATACACATAAAAATAGACACTAAAAAGAATTAAACTGAAAAACTGCATTTTATACAATCTCCAACAAAACAGCCTGTGAGAATTTATATACAAAAAAAAAAAAAATTGTTGGCATAAACTTGGCAAGACATCAGGGTCATATACTAGTAAAGAGCATCATCATGCAATGCTTAAAAATATTGTACAATCATGTGGTAGTTACAAACAAGAAAAATATAAATGTATACAAAATCTAACTAAACAAATCTTATTACATACATACATGTTTTATATACTCTTGGTTTTAAAACTTATCATATCGTCATGATGGTAAAGCAACAGTGTGGATCACAAAGAGAGCATTAGGATCAAAGAAAAAAATATCAAAAAGTTAAATGCGTAGGCTTATATTCACAGAAAGGTTTTGGATTTTGGTACAAATTGAAATGCAAAATAAAAAGCAACCAAAAATAATCCTTTGATTAGCCCTTAATAAGTCACATTTTTTCTCCGTTAATAAGCATGCAAAAAATATAAATCTATTGTTTAGTAGTAAAACAGCCAAATTTTGACAAATTCCTTCATGAGTTGCCAACACCAATTCCAACACCAATTACAAGTAACTATCAAATTTAAAAAAAATATTTATTTACTAAAGCTGTAAGCTTTTCTACCGAGGAAGTTTTGTATTTACTAATTTAAAAAATTCTGATAGATTTTTTGATACTACACTCACAATATTATATAGTTTAATAAAGAAAGTTTTCAGTTCATTTTAAAGTAAAGGAACATATATTTTTTTTTTTAAAAATATTTATTTGAATGCATGAAAATGTATTTTTAATCTGGTTCGAGATCATAGAAATTTTTTTTTCAAATGAAAAAAATTTTCTTATTTATTATTTAGTACACAGAACACAAGCCGAATGGAATGCATTTTCTGGGCAGTTACGATCCTTATCAACATTCTTCGTACCCTTGAAAGTGTTAATTGTAAATATCTCTGTGTTAATATAAAAATAAAAAACTTCAATAAAAAATATTTATTTTAACTTTTTTATATATTTGTTCAAAGTGATTTACTGCCATTTAACGATTTTTTTCAGTTTCATTTACTTTTTTCATTTGTTTTAAATTTAATAAAAATATACCCACATAAGGCCAGTCACACAAAATGTTTTTATAGACTGTGCGAGTGTACATTTAGTAGATTAAAAAACAAACAAAAATACAAAACACCGAAACAATTTTAAATAAATGAATAATCTGTTATTTTTACGAAATTTGTAGGTAAAATTTAAACATTTAACTGAATAATTATTTGTTTTTACTGTTTGTTTAAATACAATTTAAAAATAAATAACTAAAACTATTTGATTTAAATGAAAAGTAAGTAAACGGGTTTTAAATGAAATAAAAATGGTATTTTCTTAACTTACAAACTATTTTAAGTGTATATTAAATGTGAAAAATAATAAAATTTATATTTAAACTTAAGCTTTGTCAGTTTCGAAATCATAATAAAATGTTACAATAAAACAGAAAACCTTAATTTTTAATAATTGTAAGAGAAGATGCAAAAATATATGAGAATTAGCGAAAGAGGGAGCGACATATTTTCCACCTGAGCGATTATGTCATCGTCAGCTTCATTCTGAACCATCATCAACAACAACTCTATAATTTGACATCAGTACTAATTAATCCTACATTTCTAGTTTTTGCCAACAAGTACTTGGTAGGGTAATCCAGGGTAGGCCAATCCGACTTCTAATGTGTACATTTATGGCAATGCAATGGGATAGATTTATATTTCAACACAACTTACTTGATTGTAGTGTTAACTGCATGGTACCTGTATGTTTGGTATGTATGATAGATATTTTCTCTTCTAAATATCAGCTATCAGTCAGTATCATACCTCCGCGGAAAAAAATAAGTCGCTTTACGCTTGAACAACGTTGGAAAATATTGCAATTTTATTTTAAAAGTTAGTGCTGTGTTTCCTTAACTGTGTGTTTGTTGAACATAAGTTTTCGCTAAAGTGCACAAACTTCGTGTGACTGGCTTGCTAGTAGTCCCCGTCCCCGTACGGTGCATACCAATGAGAATGTGGCTGCTGTGGCCGAAAGTGTGGAACTCAATCCAAGAACATCCTCTCGCCATCGATCTTAACAATTCAGCATTTCACGCACCAGCATGATGAACATTTTGCACAAAGATCTCGTATTATTCGCTTAAAAAATCAAATTGATTGATCAACCACTTTTTTACGGCTTCTCAGTTTGGGCCTTACAGATACTCCAATCGGGCCGAAAAATCATCTTTCCTGACAAGGCGCATTGCCGCATTTGGGGATTTTGAAGTGGTGGCATCATTGCCATATTTTGTCCTAATTGCTGCTGGAAACACCATTCAGTCAACAGCGAGCACTACAGAGCTATGATTATGAACTTTTTATGGAATGAAATGAAAGATATAAATATTTGGTTCGGCAATCACCGCTGGATCAGTAGTTTTGGCGATTACAGTTGACCACTTCGGAGCTCCGTTTTAACCTCTTTAGACTTTTTCTTGTGGGGTGCCGTTAAAGACCGATGCTATGAAAATAATGCACATCCGCACCCTTTAGGCTTATATAATCTAAACCATTCGTGAGATAGAACCAGAAACCGTCAACATAGTCTTGGAAATTTGATTGACAGGATGAGTTACTGCAAAGCCAGCTACAAACAAACAAAAAAACTTTAGACTCTGATGACGTTATTATATAAAAAAACCTTCACATTTTTTCTGAGAATTTTCAATATATACGCAAAAATTTTCTCTACATTTTCATAAAGAAAAGTCTTAGATTCCGGAAATATTTTTCCATGGAAAAGCCTTTAGATTTAAGTATATTTTTTAAGGCAAAAACCTTTTAAAGAAAAACCATGATTTCAGACAATATTCTCCTGTCTATAATTTTGATATGTTCTGTCTATAATTTTGTTCTGTAGAAAAACCCTTAGATTTAAAAAAAAGCAATAAGATTATAAGAAGTTTTTCTTATAGGAACAGCTATGGCTTTAAAAAAATGAAAACATTCTCAGAATCCTTATGTATTTCTATGGCAAGAAATTTTTGGAATCTGAAAGTTTTTTGTACAAAAAAACATGAGAATTTGAAGAAAAATCTAAGTGCTTTTATTTAGGAAAAATTCCCAAATATGAGAAGAATTTGTTGGATAAATTCCTTAGAATTGTAAAGTTTTTCTACAGGATTTGTTGTATAGATGTTGAATGCTAGTCTATAGAAAAAAGTTCACAGAATATGAGTAAAAACACTCATATTCCGTGAATACAACTTCCTCAGATAATAGGGACTTTAATAAAAAAAGTTTCTCAGAATCTGGGCGAAATTTTGTAGAATTTAAAGGGTTTTCTGCAGGAAGGTATTCAATTGTATAAAGGAATTGCTGAAAATAGTTGGGGTGTTCTCCCACAGAGCTTTAAATTTTACTTGTAAAGAAAACTTTAAGTTGTAAGGACTTTTTCCTATGTTTCCGAAGATTTTTCATATTCTGTGAACTTTTCTTTGTAGAAAAATCGAAGTTTTTGAGCGCCCCGGTAGGCTAGTTGGTAGCGTGCTAGCTTATCAGTGCGGGGGTCGTGGGTAAGATTCCCACCAGAGGTTCTGGTCTGTTTTCGCTACAACGAGCCGAAAGCCTTCGTTGCTAGTGCTCGTTTAGGGAATTAATTTATATTTTGTAATTATATGTTTAATCTTTTTGAACAGAAAAGCTCTCAGTCCTCAAAATTTAAGGAAGAAGTCTTAAAAAATTGTTTGCCTTAAGAAAAATATCACATTCTGATATTGTTTTAGAAAATTAAATTTCTGTAATAGTCGCAATAAACAGCCATCAAGCCAAGTTCGGATGATTGAGTTGAGAAGCTTCTGATTCGAGTTGATTTTAGCAATGAATATGAAACTTTCAGCAAGGACTGAAAGTTTGTACATCCTTAACTCTATACATCCTGGAAGTTCCAAAATTCTTGCTAAAATAAACGGATTAAATTTGATTCAACTCGCAGCTCAACACAAGCATCCGAACTTGGCTTTTGTGGCTTTTTTTATGAGAAAGACTAACATTAAGTTTTAAAAATATAAAGTATAAGAATATCTTAACTAAACCTTTAATTCATCGTAAAAGAATATTATTGCTAAAGCTTTAATTTAAAGTTTAAGAAGCTTGTACTATTCTTAAGTTCTCTTCTGTTAGTTTTTATGTGTTTTATTCGATTTTAACTCCCCTCCCCCCCTTACCTTTTTTTTTGGCTTGCCACTTTTATGTGTACAATTGTTGTGTTAGCTTTCATTACTTCTACTTGAAAAATTGTTTGAAAAGCATGTTAAGGTCAGAAAAATATACAAATTATGTTATTTTCATATAAACACACATACAACACATTACACACATGCAAGCTTGCATTTATATTAACTAACACATAGAAACATTTATTCATCTTAACATTAGTACATTCATATACGTAATATAGAAAACCTCTCTTTATGTTACATTTTTTCTTCTTCTTTACATGTATGTGTGTATTTTACTGCTTACTATTGTTTTTGTAGTTGTTCATAGTAGTGTTGAAAAGGGATTTTTTCACTTGCCATATGTCGGGCATGCACAACAATATTACAAACAGTTCTCGTCTTTTTTTTTCATCTTTTAACAAATAATATTTTTGTTGTAGGTATGTATTTGCTTTTGCAGTTGTTTAAGTGGATAATAGTGGCTGTGTATGTAAAAATGTGGTTTTTGTTGTTATGTAATCACTTTTATATTTTTGAAGCTTATAAGTTTATGCAATTACTATATTTTTCATCTGTATATGAGTGGAAATATATGTGTAGAGTGATGAATTAGCAATTGTTAGTACTGGGGGTTTTCTATATGGGGCCTATATGGATCCTAATATTCGACGAACAATTTTCTTATTTAAATTTTATATAAACAATAAAACTCGATGATAAGTTGCTTTATTAGGTTGAAAAAATATTCTAAACCGATATAAACTTCGGCGATTTATATTCTTAAGTAAATATTCCAAATAAAAAACAGAATTCTACACAAGTATTCTTAAGACGATACGCTGGCTTTTAAAGGAATCAAGAATTTGAACTCTATTCTCTTTTATGGCCAACTATTTCCATCAATTATGTGAAGTGGTCCAACTCCATTTGCCGAAAGGCAAATCTAGACCATCTTGTTGCCTTCATGGTTATAATTTATTTTGCATGGTTACAATTTATTTTGCAGTTGCTTGGCTCAAGGCTTTTGTCAGGTGAGCGCCGAACTGTACACTTCCCATTCGAATTTTTCAAGTTGAACTTTGAGTCGTCACTAAATAAAACGGGCTCTCATTTGCGTACGGTACAGTTCTGGCACTTTACTGCAATACTTAGTCTTAAAAATAAAACAACAAAAAATGATTAGATAGAGTTAAGAAAACATGGTTTTGCTTTCATACGGTGTTTTTTTGGATGTATTTATGTGTTAACACTGGTTTCTTGGCTGGCCTGTAACTTTCAAATTTGTGTTCTCTCTATATTGTACTATCGTGTACACTCAAATTTAGAGATTTTACAGCCTGATTAGAGGAAGCAAGCCTTTTTTTAAAGGCAACATATTTTTCTCTTCTCCCGAGTTTAATGCTTTACGGATATTTCTTTTGTCGACCTATTCTTTTTTAACAATCTGCAATATATACAGAAGGTATCTTTTTAAATCGCATGTTATTTTATCAGAAAAACTTGCATGTGATTGTCCAGAAACCAATGCATCCATAGATATTGAAAGTTTGGTGTGGTTTTTGGAGTGGTGGTAGACGCCATTTCATTCAACAGCGATCCCTACATAGCCATGATTACGATCTTTTTAGGGATTGCAATGGAAGACATAAACTTGATTAATCTATGGTTTCAGCAGGGTGGCGCACCATGTCACACAGCTCATCGAACAATCAATATTTGGCCGCCTCGGAGCTGCGATTTGACCACTTTAGTCTTTTTGTTGTGGGGTGCCGTTAAAGACCGATGTTATACGAATAATCCAGAAGCGATCCACACTCTTAAGGTCATTCGTCAAATAGAAGTAATTTTTTATGAAGGTAATTTTTTATTTGTTCAAGATTATCTGACAAAACATTAGGGAAAGGTTATTTTATTATGATGGAAAAAATACGAATAAAACATACAAAGTTGGTCATTCCGAATGCGCTTTAAAAAATGTGTCCAAAACTGTTTCTTATTACTAAATGCCAAATAATAAGTAATCAAATAAAAATTTAAAATAAATTCGTTAGCTTTTTTATGTGTTTTATTTTAAATAAAAGTGCTTAACCACTAAAAAATCACCCTTTATATTGAAAGAATTTAAGTTTATATTAAAAGAAAATAAGTTTATATTTGGACCCCCCTTAGAGTTATTTATATTATATTTTTGGCAACGAATGTTTGCCTTTTTTTTTTTAAATTCTCAATTATTTGAGATTTCCAATTTTGGTATTTATTTCAAGGCATTCTTATCGGACCAATCAGTCCAGCAACATTAAGACAATAATTTTTAAAACTCATGTAAAGAAGGTTAAACTTGGGATATGTTGCGTTATTTTAAAAATCGTTTTGTTATTTGCATCATTTTTTAAATTTGTTGCTTGCGTTTTTCACATTATTTTTTTTTAGGGTTTTAGGAATTTTGATTGGTTTTGTTTTTAAGTAAAAATTATGTTGAAGAATCAAACTTGCTTTACAAACTTGCATAAAAAGAATTTCTAAAAATAATAAAATGTATAATATATCGTAATTTAAAGTTTAAAACGGTATTTACACTGTACGTATGAGTGATATTAACATTGATCATAAACATCATACGTATGAGTGATATTTAATAGTACAACAGGTATTCTCAGCCACGGAAGAATAGATATCCAAGTGAATGAAGAGATTATACAGAGCAACAAAAAAAAAAAAAAAAAACAAAACAATTAAATTAAAAATTAAAATTAAGAAGAAACGACTTTAAATTAAATAAAACAGCTTTAAAATAAAACTAAGTTTGTTTTCTTATATTGGATATAAAAACTAAACAATTTTGGAAATTTTATTGTCATTTATGTCGCACAAAAAAACTTTTACGTTTTGTGTTTATGTAAACCGATGTTTAAATGTACTTTATCTGTTCGCCTTAATTATTTTGTGGTAATTTCTTTAAGGGAAATCGTATTTAATACTTCCAAATGCAGATACTGAAGCATTTTATATACATACAAATCTTTTTCTTTATACGTTTTTTAAATAAGTTTTCTTTATAAGTTTTTTAAATTCATTAAATTTTTAATGCCATTTTGAATTTATGCGGAATTTGTTCATCGCTTTGGTAGTGTCAAAGCGAAAGTGCTGCTTTAGCCCCTCGATATGGAATAAATCAATTTTTTTTTCAGTAATATCAATTAAGTCCAATCTCCTCAAAATCACTTACTGATTCGATATAACAAGGTCTGTCGGTCCTTGTGTCCTTATAAGCATTGTTATTAAACTAATCGTCGTAAATATAAAGATGTACATATGTGAGGTTGATTATCTGCAATTTTAATTTATTTGAAATTATCTTATTTTATTAAAGTTTTCTACAAAATATATTTTTTGTTTGTTTATCATTTCGATTCAAAAACTAAACTGAAAATTCTTGACATTAAATTCAGAAAATTCTTAATTGTGTTTAAAGCTGTTTTGGGGAACCTCCACATTACCCCCCCCCCCCCCCCCCTTCTAAGACTGGAACTGAAAGTTTCTTAAAAGCCCTTTTTAAAGGAACCTTCCCAACAAACAATACGTTCCGTTTACGTACCGTTTCCGGTCCGTCATAAACGGAATCCAACTCTATTTACGTATTGTTTTCTGGATCCGTATACGGCCCAGAAAACGGATTTTAAGGAACATCGAAACTGATTCGAATCCATTGCAAAACCGTCAATGACGAACCGTTTACGGACCGGATATATCGGATAAAAAATGGAGTTGTCCGTTAAAAGTCTGTCAATGACGGACCGTTTACAGACCGGATATATCGGATGTAAAACGGCGCTGTCCGTTGAAAGTCCGTCAATGATGGATTGTTTACAGATCCGTATTCAGTCCGTATTGGTAACGTTTTTTCCAACAAAAAACGTATTTGTGTAAATATCTATTATTTTAATTTTTGAAAGCAAATTTTATTTATTTTTTTTTGTTTTAAATTTATTCACAAACATATTTAAAATAAAACTTACAAATTAAATACATCAAATACCAAATATTTATCTCCAGCACAATTACCATCCATCAATGATTGCGATTTGGCCCATTAAAAATTTAATTTTCGATTAAATGGTGGTATTACAATATGATGTATTACAATATAATGTAAATTTGCAAATTTGTTCAAAAAATCTATTATAAACTATCAGGCAATATTTTAATTTGCAAATCTACATAAATTTGCACATATCATCGGAAAACTTGTTTTAAATTTCATAAATATTTACCTCATGGATATTTCAGTATTCGTTTTTGATAACTGATGAAAAACAATGGTCCGTATTTGACGGAACAAAAACGGATACACCAAAACGGAGTAAAAACGTATTGTTTTCAAAAATTTAATTATACGGTCCGTTAATGTTCCGTTATCGTACAAGCTTTGACGGATACGTATTTTCGAACCGTAAACGTACAGTAAAAGCAGTAAAAATGTTTCTTGGGTTGTAATTATTATCTTGTTCTTTCAAGAAATCGGGGTATAATTATTGTTGAGTTGTGATATTAACTTTATAATTATGCACTTAAAATTTCCATACCTTTATTTGAAGTCAAACTGCATTAAGATAAATCTTAATCATAGTACACCGATTGTGAGATTTTAAGTTAAAATCGTGAATGTGAGTTCGGCGACAATAAAAATAAATTAGATTGCTAAACTTTCATTTAATTTTGAATGCTAAACAGATTCAGGTAGGCAGGAAGTTCTTGATGCAAGATTTGGCGTCCTGACACCTTCTATTGCAAAACCTGACTATTAATATATTCAATGATTCCTTGATTAACTTCTGTTATATTTTAGCCAAATTTGGTGTATATATATTCTAAAGAATTTTGTTCTTGATAAGCCTATTAGCCGTTGTATATTGAAGGGTATTGAAGTAGTGGAAATATCAGTTAACTTTCCTTTTTCTTTTAATTTGATGCTGTTGTTTTAGTTTATTTAGGAATTCAGAATATATTTTTTATATTCTAGTTAAGGAATCGCCTTTATAAATTCAATAAATTAATTTTTATAAACAAATTGAGGATAATTAGTTATCTTAACTTGAAGTCAAACTGCAAAAGATTATGTGTTATCTTGAAAGCAGTAGACCAAAAAACATATGAGATATTTAGTTAAAATCTAGTAAAATGATGTTACGCTGACTTTTAAAAATAGAGACAGAATAGATTGACTGGTAAATATCACGCAGAGAAAAAACATGGTTGGCACAATCATATTCGAAGAGCATCATATATTTTTGGGTTTATGATTGTGCCAACCATAGTCGTACTATAATATGGTTATCATATTATGATAATAAAATAACCATAATTTTACCTTTAACCATAATGGTACCTACAGTTATATTATGATTCAAAAATTACCATATTATGATTCTAAAAAACATATTATGATGTTTCTAAATATCAAAACAAAACAATTTTGGGTTCTACAGACTTTTTTTTTTTAAAAAAATATTTTATTAATATTATTAGAATTTTTTACAAGAAATGAATTAATAGATATATTTTTTTAAGAAATATCTCTTATCCTTTTTATTGAAACGAATAAAAAAATATAAAATCTTTATATGGAACCTTTTTGACAATGAATTGATTAGTGTAAATAATATTATATGTATGTATAAGAAAGCCCTTAAAAAAATCTTCTAAAGCTAAAAATAAATTATCTGGATCCTAATGGGTCAATTGATGAAATGTTTTAATGCCATATGAAAGGTATTCTCTACCCACATTCGTCCAGTTTGTGTTAAAAACAAACTGACTGAACTGATCAAATTTTGGTTTTTATGAAAACAAGACAATATTATGACCGTAAATGTCAGAATCATGTTATATTTTATGCATAATTATTTATTGATTGTTGCCAGCATTGAATAATTATAATGTTTTTTTCATAACCAGAATTTTTGTTACAACAGTATGGTTACAGCCAATCATGTTATAAAAAAGAAGGTGTCAATCATAAAATAGTAAAATTTTTACTATAATAATGATGGTAGCGACCATGTTGATGGTTAAAAAGCCAATAACGTGGTTGTGACAACCATACCCGATTGCAGCAATCTTAATATAGAAGCAGTGATCATGTTGCAACCATGTTTTTTCTCTGCGTGATTATAGTTTAAGATATACCCGGCAAAAATGAAGCTGCCAAAGAAGCAATAAAAGCATCACTACTATGGCAAAGGCATCACTTTTTTTCTGATGGTTTCACCGATGAATTTAACATTAGCGTGTCATAGGATGGAAGTATTTAAATGTAACTACTAGCATTACTCATACTTTACTCTAAGGAAGCAATGATAATACAATGATTAGATATTCTGATGCATGAGTGGAAAATGTTCCTATACTTTGTAGTATTTAATCTTTGATGAGTTTGAAGAAGCGAAATGTATGCATTGATATACAAATACTCTTTATTAAAACAAATAAATAATTCTGCATTAGTGAAAAAGCATTCTTGAAATATTTTTCAAAAATTTTAATGAATTCTTAGATAAATTTTAAAATATTTTTGGATAATTTAAAAACTGGTTGTACAATTTGGAAACATTTTTAGACAATTTTAAAATATTTTTGGACATGTTTAAATAATTTTTGCACAATTTTAAAACATTTTTGGGCAATTTGAAATAATTTTTTCACAATTTTAAAATTTTTTGGTAAATTCTGAATTAAAACTGGAAATGGTGTGGTGTTAAATAATATACAAAATGCAAAAATGCACAGTTTGAGTCGTCATAAATATTTAAGGCTGAAAAAATGCAAATGACAGGCCAGATAGTTTTATAAAAAGGTAAAAAAAACAGTTTTTCTTGATTTTTCAAAACTTTTATAAAAATTGCAAAACTGCATAAATTCTAACCCTCAATTTAATTTTATTTATTGAGCAATTCCATATGAAAACGATCAAAATTGGCAAATTTTTGGACGACCCCTCTCCGATTTTAAAATAAATAGTCTCAATCGATTGCCCAGCAAAAAATAATGTACCTACATATTTTTTTTTTTTTTTTATAGTGACTGGTTTAGTGTTGGTGTACACCACTGTCATGTGACAAAATTGAAGAATTCTTCATAAGGGACCTCATTGAAAGTTGTTTAAAAAAAAACTACTAAAGCGATCGCAACGAGTGATAGCTCGTTGGAAAGGTATTGAATCAGGCTTTAATTGAAAAATAAAATTTTCCTAATTTTTCTCAGAAATTTACCTTTTTTCCCATGAAAATTAAATTTTCCCATGAAAATTAAATTTTCCGATTTTCCACAGAAGCTCCTAAATTTTCCGGCTAATTTTATTTTTTTTGGATTCCTCATAATTTTTGCTTTAAGAATCAGCAATAAAAAAATGGGCCCCGACTCCTTGTTTGGACAGGAGAAGAGCATTTAAGAGACCATCTGTTCTCATTGTTTTTATATTTTTTATAATTGAATTATTTTTAATTATTTAACATTATTTTATTTTATTATTAAAAATACATTTTAAAAATTATTTTACAGTTAAAAATACATTTATGAAGAAAAAATCAATTTTTTTTTAAGAGCCCCAAGTTGAGTGTGTAGTGAATATGGTCTGCCTGCCTTCACAAGATCGGCCATAAACCCATGGATAATAGCAGCAGTGGCACATAATGGCACACCAAACCCGACTGAGGCTACAGGTCATAAAATGTTTTGTAAATTTTTTAAATTACCAGGTAATAAATATTTCGCCTAAAATGGCACGTGCAGAAACAAGTCATAAAACACGGATTTTCCATAAATATGGCGAAATATTTATTACCTGGTAATTTAAAAAATTTACAAAACATTTTATGACCTGTGGTCGGCTTATTGGCATGGAAACAACTTTCAATGAGGTCCCTTATGAAGAATTCTTCAATTTTGTCACATGACAGTGGTGTACACCACCACTAAACCAGTCACTATAAAAAAAAAAATATGTAGGTACATTATTTTTTGCTGGGCAATCGATTGAGACTATTTATTTTAAAATCGGAGAGGGGTCGTCCAAAAGGTGATCGCTTTCATATGGAATTGCTCTATTATAAAGAAACTAAAATATAAAAAATTATTTAGTAAAAAAATTAAAAAAGTTTATCAGAACTATTTTATCAATTTGAATAAATGTTTTAGATTCAAAATAAATCTACGATATACCATAACTTATGTTTTAGAAGTAATGAAGAGTGATTGTTTAAGATATGCATCGGGTTTATATCCAGATCACTGCATTTGAAATATGAACACATGAATTCAATGAAAGAAGTTGTAGTCACAGAATGACTACCATTTTTTTTTACTGGGTAGTATTAAAGCAGTTAAACAAAAATATTTAAATATAAGATTTGGCGTCTTGTGATCCTCTATTGTAATCAGTGACTTTGTGATTGCTTAAGGATTTCTTGATCAACCTTATTTTTCCAACAAATTTGTTTCAGGAGGTCTTGAAAATTGTTAATAAATTATGTAGGACTTTTAAGCAAAATTCTTGTAATTTTTAAAAATTTTTAACTCTGTTTGTCAATATCTGCTTTCACACATATTTTTTGTGGCCCTTTTTAAGCAAAAGGCCTTAATTCCTTAAATAAATACCATTTTCTTGTATTCATGAACTTCTTTATATTTCAAGCGTCGTTTGGTCGTTCACTAGAAAATATTTTATTTTTTTCTTTTTATAAATATATTTTTAAAATCAAGGTTTTTTTCTTGTATCGAGATTAAACTATAAACACATACAAAAACACAAACTTTGACTTTTACGAGAAGTTAATAGTAAAAAGACAAAAAATATAATTTTTAAGATATTTTTTTTATAAACTTTCTATAGGATTTATTTCATTTTTTTGATAGTTATGAATAAATACCTTGCAATATTGTTGCAATATTTTTTTGACAATTGTCCTTATAAAATTTTAATTTATTAAAAAATTTTATTTATTCATATGCATACAATCTGATCTTTTTTTTTGTTTAAAAAATATTATTTGTAGAATATTAAATGTTGTCCATGTGGTTTAAACAACAATAAAAAAATTGCATTTATTTTTTTTACAATTTCTGCAGAATTTTTTTCTACATATGAATATTTTTATGGAATTTTTTTAATACTTTTAAAAAATATATTCCCATATGGTATCAAATATAGTTTTTTTTGTCGTAAGTTTTATATTTTTTGTTTGTTATTTATGCATTAAAATAGTATTTTGTAGTAGATTTGTCTCAATTTTTTTTTATTTTGTATATGTTTTGTAAAAACAAAAAATTCCCCAAATAAAATAAATCGAATTAAAATATTCTGTTGCTTACAACTGATAACAATTTTTTATATATAAAATTTTGTGGTTACATGATGTGTAAATAGTATAAAAGTTTATAATAAAAAGTCATTTAATTTTAATTTATTCTGATATTTGTGTTATATAGTTAAATTTTCATTTTATTTACTGCATAAGGAGTGAGATTGTAAAAAAAACCCAATACACATAAAATTAAATAAAAATCCACTCTTTCCGGAATACCTCCTATTAAAGAGTCAATTGTTGCTTCTGTCACTGTTTTGGAAAACTGTTATGTCTTTGAAAACCTTTTCTAATATTTTTCCACAGGTCTTAGCTGTAGTTAGTTTTGTAGGTTTGCCTCTTTGGGTAAAAAAAGTATATTATTTTTTTAAATACCACTCGAGAGCAGTTTTACTATAGTGGCATGATGCCAAATCTGGCCAAATCTGTGGAGACAGCAATCTCCGTTGTAAGAACTTTTTTTTATATATTTCCGAGTTAATTGAACCAGAAAACTTGTCTGGTTTGAGACTTGCTCGATACTTAAGCAAAGGGTTTTTAAGAAATCTTGTCTTGAGTGCAGTCAGAACTTCGCAAGCCCGGGAAAATGGCGAGTGTTTGAGGTAAATTCGAAATCCTTAGTAAATTGGAATATACATGAAAGCGCACAACAAGTCGACTTTCCATCTCTTGGGTTATCTTATTTTTGAAGAGAATCTTCTCTTCCCTTTCCTCTTTTTCAACATAACCCAATTGAACCAACACTCACAAACGACGGGATTATTTTGCTACAACTGCAAATTTGCTTTTAAATTTTGGAATTTTTAAGAAATCTTGTTGGCTTCTTGGTCTTATCCCAGGAAAAATTTAGTAATAGCAGCTCATTGCTTTTTACATGACCAATAATGAGCTACCCCTGCCCACTGCATTATTTCTAAAGTAAAAATAATGAGTTACTAATAACGTGTTATACAGCCTTTAATATTCCTTGTCAGCTCCTTGCATACTACATTACTTTCAATGTGAAAATAATGAGTTACTAATAATGTGTTTTAACTACTTATTTTTGGCAGTTAAAATCTATTTTTGGTTTTGTTATTTAATTTTTTTTTTTCAAATTGTTATTAAAAATAAATTCGAATTAAATGAAAATAAAATATTAGTAGAAAAAAAAAATTTGAAACATAATAAAAAAAGTTTATTAATTTTAAATATTTTTGGTTTTTAATTATTTTGATTTGAAAATGGGATTTTTCCAATGCCATTTTCAATTGGAATTTTTTTCATTATAAATATAAAATAAATTTTATAAAAAAATATACAAAAGCTTTGTTTTTTTCGATATTTATATCTATATCTATAGCTTCTTCTAAAGAAAACGACTATCCCTACTTATCTAACTTTTCTTTATTTTTTGTAAACAAATATAATTTGAACATTTGGAGCCGCCTTTTTACGAAAGCTGTTTATGTATATGGATTTCGCCGGAACGAGAACTACAGCAATTATATTGTTTGCTCTGCTCTACATTTACCTACAAACAAATAATTCATTTGAAGCTTTTGTTGTTTTAATATTTTATCAAATTAAAAATACAAAAATACAAAAATTTCAAATATTTTTATGACAAATATTTTTGTTTACATTTAAAAGAGAAAAGCCAATAATTTCTAAAACTTGGCAGCATTTTTATAAATTCTTAATTTTTAAGTAGCTATATCTATAAATACTTAGTAAGTCTATATCTACTTATATTTGTATGGAATATTAATATGAAATTCGAAAAAAACAAATATATTATTTCTTTGTACACCATTTCCAATTTTATATCAGAAATGATTAATTATTTGCAGAGTTTATCAATTTAGTTTTAGAAAATAACAATTTAGGAAATTTTCAATTTAATTTCAGATTCATCAGTTATTAATTTCATTTCAGATTATATCAATTAAATTTTTTTATAAAACTTTATCTTAATTTTTTTGCTGTAGTTTTTGTCTCAGAATTCGTTTTTGCATTCCTATCCTGGAATTTTTGAATTTTAAACATTTTCTCACCTACATAAGCTTCTATTTTTCGTACAAAGAGTACAAAGACATTACAGCGTTTGGACTAATCGGGCAGCTTTTTATACAGATGTATTGGATACTTTTTTGAGGAGGTTCTCAATGTGTCTGGCCTTACAAATATTCTGGGAACCTTATATTTTTCCCAATCCATCTCCTCTATTAATGATTAAGTCCTTTTCGTAACGTTGAATAGCCTTTGAAACAGTATCACAGTGTACTTTTTGCTGTTTTGCTATTTTTTTACAAAGTAGATTTTTGAAAAGTTTTGATTGCTTAAATCAATGAATATAAACTAAATATTTAAAACTAATTTAATTTCTCACGGAGATTAAAAAAAATAAACACAGTTATTGAGGAAAATATCTGTTGGATATTTTCGATCGCAGTCCTTATACTTTAAAACTTTAATTTGTTTTAACAGTCTTTTGTGGCTTGCTTTAATTTTGCTGCCTTTCTCACTCTCTCTCCTTCCCTCTCTCTTCCCCTTTTGGGTATGCTTTAATTTTCTTGTTTGTTTATATTATAATCACCCTCTAAATGTATGTTTTAACTACAACATTTGTTGTGCAATTAAGTAATTTATTAAATAAACTTTTTAACTAATCACTCATTGTTTAGACATTTTAGATTGCAAGCAATATGCAAATAATGTTAATTAATCAAATCATAGATGGGCAATCAGCAATTATAGTGTTTTTTTTTTAATTGAAAATTATTTATAAATGTTTAAATTTAAAGAGTTTATTAAAACAAAAAAAGGCAAATATCTAAAAATTATGCGACATAAAGCAAATCCAACAAAATTATACATTAGCAAATAATGTATGCATGCCTATGCTTAATTTTACAATTGACTAGCACTAACATAAGGTAATGTATAGACCAATTTCCATGGAGAATGCATTAAGTAATGTATCTGAAAATAGATTTGTATAAAAAAAATATATTAATAACATTTTTTACATATACGAGGGCGGTCGCGAAATTGTTTAGTATTTGTTTTTTGGAGCCATCAAAGTAAACGATTTCAGTGAATTGTAAACTAGAAAACTACACTCAGAATATTATGTAGTTAACTGTTTGTAGTTTAATAAAAATGTTTTCCGTTCCATTTTAAAATAAAGGAACATACATTTATTAAATAATTTACTATCATTTACCATTTTTTTCAGTTTCATTTATTTTTTTCATTTGTTTGAAATTTAATAAAAACTTACCCACAAAACGGAAACTTGTGGTTATTTTGTGTCCGTAACAGTTATTATAAATTTGAATTTCAAAAATAATATTCTAAAAACTTAAATTTTTTTTTATTAAAATTGGTCGTATATACCCATCTAAAAATCGAAATATATATGAGCATACATGATCATACATGGGCTTGTATATGATCATACATGGGCATACATGGTCATATACGTCCAAACATTGTTCAATATATGACCATACATGATCTCATATATGATCATATATCTTCGGATCCGAAATTTGAGGGTATATGGACGTATATGATCATATACGAGCATACATGAATAATATATGAGCATGTATGATAATATATGCACATATATCACCATATACCCTCAAATTTCGGATCCGAAGATATATGATCATATATGAGATCATGTATGGACGTATATGACCATGTATGCCCATGTATGATCATATACAAGCCCATGTATGATCATGTATGCTCATATATATTTCGATTTTTAGATGGGTATACAAAATTTTTCAATACAAATTACAAGAACTTCATAAACACACATACATACACAAACAAATTCACACAAAAAGTGTCTATAACTATGCATACATACATTATGTTTTGTACGGGTATATGAAAAACAAAAAATATAAAAACGGAAACAATTTTAAATAAATGGGAACAAAAACATTTATTTTTTATGGAATTGGTAGGTAAAATTTTGACATTTATTTTTACTAATTATATTATTTGTTTCTTACGGATGTGTCGGTTGATTAATCAACATTTAAAAATAAATAACAAATGGCATTTAATTTTAATGAAAATTAAGTAGACCGGTTTTTATATGAAATATCATTTCTTTTAAATGATATTTTCTGTTATTTTAACTTACAAACTATTTTAAGTGTAGAAAAAATGACTTCGTAGTAAAAGTTTTGTTGTTGATGGCTATTTATAGGAAGCTAGACAGTTTTTACTATATACAGGGTTTTGAAGCTATTGAATAAAGCTGGGAAATTTGTATCGAGCTAAAAAAGATTATGTTGAAAAATAAAGAATATTTTCCTAAATTTCTTGTTGTGTGTTTTATTTGCTCGGGGCTAATATTGGAACCGTCCTCGTAATATGGCCAAGACACTTGAATGCCTCTTTCGATACTTTAAATACATGCTTATTCCATCAGAGAGCATACTGAAATCTCATGTCCAGAATATGAAGAGCTTTAGATTCCTTAATATTGATACTACCCATCTATACAGATGACATTGGTGGCCCAAGGTGCTATGGGTCTTGCGTGTATTAAAATTGATCCTGTTCACATGACCCTACTCAGAGGTTGACTGAGTGTGTCATTTACTAGGCTTGATCTGTAATGGAAGAAATATGAAGAACAAATGTTGCTATCATTTACAAATGAGAAAAAAGCATTCGAAGTTTGACTCAGAAAGTCGTTTAGGGAAGGAAGAAATAGTAAAGAAGAAAGAACGGAACCTTTTGGTACCCCTCTGCATTTAATTGAACTCATTGGATAAGACCCCATCTATAACGACTCTTATAGTATGATCCCTGAGAAAACTCGATATTAATCAGGAAAAGTCATCACGGACACCAAAAGCAATAAGCTGTGATACGAATGCTTTGTGCTACACACGATAAAACGCCTTTGAAATATCCATGGCAACTCTTTACATTCACCAAATCTGTGAATGGACCGACTGCAACTTTCCGAAAGAAACGCCATCAGGTCTCCCATAAAACGACTGCTACGAAATCTATACTATCCATCGTTAAAAAGTTAATTGGTCATTACACAAAAAACAAGATAGTAGTTAACCATGCTCTTCATAATCTTCGAGAACGCAGAGAAGATTGTAATTTGGCGGTAATTTTCAGGGTTGCTTGCTGATCTTTTTTTAGAGACTGGCTGGACATTGGTAATCTACCATTACTAAGAAAAAATACCCTTACGAAATGCTGAAGAGAGTTGCCAATGAACGCTAGCAGTTTTCAGTACGTCATCCGGGCGCGCTGACTTCCTTAAGAACCCTTTTAGTGGCTTGATCAAAAAAGAATAACATTTTAAGCTCGGTTGGTAGTTAAGTGCTTTCTGGTAAAAACGAATTTCTAGCAAATAATTCGGACAGTTTGCCTTTTCAATTGGGTCAGTGAATATTTCTTTATCCCTTATAAGAGTTGGAATACAGGAACTAGCATTTTTTCTTACTCCTTTAACTATAGAGAGATCTTACTACCTCGAGGAGCAGTAAGAACAGGGCTAGAACTAAAAAGCTTCAAACAAGTTCGCCAACTCTCTATCAGAAGGGGCGCAACAACTGTTCTAAGATTTATCATCTTGCGCAATTAAAGTATTGCTAATTTTAAGCCCTACATCATTTACCGCTTTTCATTTATCCCCTTTTCAAAGTGTTAATGCGAAAAGTGCTAAACTACTTTTCTCATTATCCCGTCATTGCAATCCCACAACTCCCAAAATCAGGCATATTAAAATGCTGAATGTTGTGAATATTTTACGATCCAAGTTGCTTAATTATCTTGATTCTGCTTAATTTTCTAATGTCAAAATTAAACCTGTCATAGATACTATTTCCGTTTTTTAGTTTAAGTTTTTATTCCTTCTTATTACTTCAACATCCATCAGGGTAAGATTGTTCTCCATTTTGTTTTCATAAATAAATTGTCCATTTTTCCGAACATTGATTAATTTGTTTCCAAGTCTTTTTTTTTTCGATTCATTTCATATTGGGGCTTTTTATTTAAACCTTCTGAGCAATAAAATTTGATTTATTGCTACTCAGAGCAGTTTGGTAAATCCAGTTTCCATCAGGTGCAGATTCCATTCCCCTTACATCGCAAAGGTGTTAACATTTGAACCCGTCCGAACCTCCCATATGAAAAGCCTGCTCCACATTCTTCCTTAATTGTGACATTCCATTTCATATTAATTCTTTACTTTACCCTTCTACTTGCACTATTATTCCATTTTTCTACAATATTTAAACACAAAGGAAATAGTTATACTTCTTGTTGTTATTGCTGTAAAATAAAATATAAAGTGTACTGTGGAGAATTTAGCTTTAAACGAAACAGTACGTACATTTTAAAAGTATAAGGTCCAACTAAAGTTAACTTAAGTGACAAATTAATGCCCATAATTTCAAGCAATAGATACCTACCAGGGCTTAGATATCTACTGTGGAAGACTACGGGCATTAAGCTTAGCATCGATATGATATCAAAAATTGAAATTTGTATTTCTTCATTTGATTTCATACCAAACCTGAGATAAAGTCCCTTAGGCTGATGTTGTGTTGTGTGCCTTGAATTTCAAAGCTTTTGGGAAGTTCACCCTGATGGGCACCATTTTTTTAAATGTTAACACCTTTGCGATGTAAGGGGAATGGAATCTGGACCTGATGGAAACTGGATTTACCAAACTGCTCTGAGTAGCAATAAAATCAAATGGTGATTTTATTGCTCAGAAGATTTAAATAAAAAGCCCCAATATGAAATGAATCGAAAAAAAAGAATTGGAAACAAATTAATCAATGTTCGGAAAAATTGACAATTTATTTATGAAGCATTTTAATATGCCTGATTTTGGGAGTTGTGGGATTGCAATGACGGGGTAATGAGAAAAGTAGTTTAGCACTTTTCGCATTAACACAAAGAAAGGGTCTTAGCCGACATGTACTTTGAAGGTATACAAAATTTCACTGCAAGCAAAATCATGCGTTCGCAGCGGCAGCATTTTCAACAAAGTTTCCAATTGAAATACCGATAAAAATCGATGAGTTTGACCCGGTTTAAAAATTTTGAATTATTTTTCATAAATATTCTAATATTTTTACTAATAGTTTTTGAGATGTTTTTTTTATAAATTAGGCATAAAATTCATCATTTATTTGTCTAATACTTAGGAATATTTTAGCATTATCCGCGAGAGACAAAAAAAAAAAACAAATTTTCTCAATAACTTTCCTAGACACATTACTGGCCTCTGGAATTTATAATAACTTGAGAAATTTCTAACCGTTTTTTAATTTGCATAACTTTTCGGAAAAATAATTTATTATGAATTAAGATTCTGTAAGCGTTTGATGTTAAAAGATATTTAATAACATTTTTGGAAAAAAATAATTAAAAAATTTATTTTTTGCTTTATAAATACTAATAAAGTTATTGTCGGTTTCCGACTTTTTTTTTTAGCTAATCGTCTCTTAAATACATATAATTAATTTGAGTATCCAAGGGAAAAAATGATCTCATTTGAAGTTTTGAAAGTTAAGGATCCAAACATTCAGGCTTATGGCTTGTTAAATTTATCAGTAAAGTTAGGCATAATTTTACTGGGTATATCAGTGATTTATAAAACTTGCCTCTATTCCATCAAGTTTTATATTTTTAACTATAAAAAATTATGCCACTAAATAAACTTTTAAAGTTTATATTTTAAAAAATGTTTACATAAATTGCTGTTTGGATAAATGTATCTTTATTAAAAACCATTTATAAACAAATCAATTCAATTCCCTTTGGGTAGTTAAGTGTGTATTTTTTTGTTTTGATCATAACAATAATACCTTTATAAACTGTAAACAAAAAAAGATTTTATAAAAAAATATTAAATATAAATCTATTTATAATTCCCATAAGATGACCCAATTTTTATATTTTCCATATAAATTTAAATTTTTAAAGAAGGAAATTTTTAAAATCCATATTTTGAACAATTATGTACAGATTAAGCTTATTGTGTGTTGTTACCTTGGAGTTTTTTCAATATTCAAAAAAGTTTGGTGGAAGTGGGTATTATAGATACAGGTTGGTTGAAAAGTTCCTGCGCTTGAAATGAAAAAATACTGTTTTTGTTACGAAATATATTTTATTATTCAATGTAATCTCCTAGAAGCTCAATACACTTGTTCCAATGATCTTCCAATAATTTTATCCCATCCTTATAAAGGTTTTCCGAAAGCTCTGCAAAATAACCGTCTACGGCTGCTATGGCCTCTTCATTCGACGAAAAATGCTTACCACGAAAGAATCGTTTGAGATTTCTGAAAAGATAATAGTCACTGGGAGCCAAATCTGGTGAATACAGTGGATGTTCAAGCAATTCGTACTTTAATTCTTTGAATTTAGCCATCGTCAAAACACTTTTGTGAGCAGGTGCATTGTCTTGATGAAAAATGATTTTTTTCTTCTTTAAACCAGGACTTTTCTCACGAGTTTTTTCATCCAGCTGATCCAAAAGGCTGCAATAATATTAAAAGTTGATTGTTTTACCTTTCTGAAGATAATCAATCAACAAAATTCCTTTTGCATCCCAAAAAACTGATGCCATAACCTTCTTTGCTGATCGTTGTGACTTCACCTGCTTTGATGCTGAACAACCAGCTTCAGTCCACTGTAAACGTTCTTGTTTCAATTTAGGATAATGGTGGTAGCTCCAAGTCTCATCCATAGTTATAAAACGACGCAAGAAGTCGGTTTTATTCGGCTTAAAACGCTCCAAATTACGCTGAGAAATTTGTTTTCGATCCAGTTTTTGTTGAATTGTTGTAAGTGTGCTGCACTAACTTTCCAAACAGTTTTTAAACATTCAATTACAAATTATATCTTAATACCCTAACCGAGCACTAGCAACGAAGGCTCTAGTGGGAATCGAACCCACGACCCCCGCACTGATAAGCTAGCACGCTACCAACTAGCCTACAGGGGCGCTCATACGTAATTCTTCATGTAAAATATGGAGTACTCGTTCGTCCGAGATGCCTATGGCATTAGCAATTTCACGCTTAGTCAAACTTGGATCTTCACTAACCATATTATGTACCTGCTCAATGATTTCTGCTGTGGTTGCAGTTTGTGGTCGTCCTTCGCGTGGATCGTCTTTATAGCTGGTACGACCACGTTTAAATTCACCAGCCCAAAATTCGCGGTGCGTTTTGAAGGTGAGGACTCCTTATACACTTTTAACAATTTTTCATTAATTCCTTTGCTTTTAAACCCTTCAAAACAAAGAATCTAATGACTGCACAATATTAAATTTTTTCCATATTAAAAAAAATCAATGACACGTCAACTTCAAATGGCTTGTAAACAAAGAAAGAATTGACAGAATGACTTGCAACTTTGCATGTGTTCTCAGGACAGTTATACCAACTTGAGAAAAAAAAAAAGTTTGGAGCCAGCAGTGCCATCTCTTGGTGAGCGCAGGAACTTTTCAACCAACCTGTATATTACAATAGCTGTTCCAATTCCAAGTAAACAATTGCTTAAATTTGTTGAGGAAGTTTAAAATCTATATCTTTGTAAAGAGATGATAATTATTTAGCATATTAATTAGATTTTGCCCCTGCAGATTTGGTACGTTTTGTGTATGCATTAATATGCTTTACAACAAAACAAACTTTTACTAATAGCTTAATTTGCGTACTTAAAGTTATTGAAAGTTATACTAAAAGTAAGTTACATGTAGTACCAAATTTGTACTAAACATCCCTGCGGGAAAAGGACCTATCCCAGGACACGTCACGTGATCGGTTCATTGTGATAGGAACCGATCACTTTAACATGGGCTTGTCCTAGTAGTGATGCCCTCCTCTGCCCTCCGTGACATGTCACAGGACTGGTCTAAAATGACAAGTCGTGACTTTTAAACCGGTAACGTGTTAGGTACTTTAGGAACCGGTGCTCTTTTCACCTATCTCGTGATATGCTTTTTCGAAACAGTTTTTCACCTATCCCGGAACAGGTCCCAATTTCCAACTGACCCCTTTCTTCCCACAGGGATGTAATTAGTAATTTTCAGTAGTGTTCGCATACATTTTGTGGTTACTATTGACTTTAAGTATAAACATTTACATGTATTTTTTTTATTTAAACCACAATTGTAGTGAGCAGATACTGTGGAAATTTAAATGGATTTCAGCTCATTAATTATTCATAAATAAAGCTTCACATAATTAGTTATATATATACATAAAAATGATTGATATTTGAAGAGGGAAAAATGAAAACCAATCGCTATAAGGGAATTATGTACCCAGCAAAAATGAAGCTGCCAAAGAAGCAATAAAAGCATCACTACTATGGCAAAGGAATCACTTTTTTCTGATGGTTTCATCGATGAATTTAACATTAGCGTGTCATAGGTTGGAAGTATTCAAATGTAGCTACTAGCATTACTCATACTTTAGTCTAAGGAAGCAATAATAATACAATGATTAGGTATTCTGATGCATGAGTAGAAAATGTTCATATACTTTGTAGTATTTAAGCTTTGATGAAAATTTATTTCACAAGAATGCAGAAAAATAAGTTTAAAGAAGCGAAATGTATGCACTGATATACAAATACTCCTTATTAAAACAAATAAATAATTCTGAATTAGTGAATACATTTTTTGAAACATTTTTTAAAAATTTTAATGAATGTTTAGACAAATTTTAAAATATTTTTGGATAATTTAATAACTGGTTGTACAATTTTGAAACATTTTTAGACAATTTTAAAATATTTTTGAACAATTTTAAATAACTTTTGCACAATTTTAAAACTTGTTTGGGCAATTTGGAATAATTTTTACACAATTTTAAATTATTTTGATAAATTCTGAATTAAAACTGGAAATGGTGTAGTGTTAAATAATAAACATAATGCAAAAATGCACAGATTGCGTCGTCATAAATATTTAAGGCTGAAAAAAATGCAAAAGACTGGCCAGCTAGTTTCAGTTAAGGGTCAAAAAAATGTGTTTTTCTTGATTTTTCAAAACTGCATAAATTCTAACCCTCATGAAATTTTAAACTAAAATATAAAAAATTATTTAATAAAAAAAATTAAAAAATTTCATCACAACAATTTTTTCAATTTGAATAAATGCTTTAGATTCAAAAAATATACGATATACTATAACTTATGCTTTAGAAGTAATGAAGAGTGATATTTAAAGATATGCATCGGGTTTATATCCAGATCACTGCATTTGAAATATGAACACATGAATTCTTTTGGAAGGGCCTTAGAATAACACCAAAAAATCATAAAAGAATGTCAACTGAAGTTTAAGAAGCAATGAAAGAAGTTAGTCACAGAATGACTACCATGTTTTTTTGCTGGGTAGTTAAAGAAAAAGAGATAGAAAAGTAATTATTTTTGCATTGTTTAATGAGATTTAAAGATATTCCCTGTAGTTGTAACAATATGAAAATTGATTATTTACACACAGTTATTCTGTAAAAAGGTTTTAGTTATGTCCTTAAGTAGAAATATATCCGGCATTGCCCGAAATATTTAAATTTTAAGAACATTGCTTTAAAATGGTTAGGTTTTAAAAACACTCCGTCTGCCTGTCTGCTGAAATGGCGATCATGGTGCGAAGACGTAAGCGGTATGCTTAATTTTATGTTAAATGGTGGACATCTTCCAGAGCAGTTTGGTATTGAAAATAAGCAGAATCGGTCCAGGGGTGAGTGAAAATATGAAGGCACCTCTAAATTTTCTATACAAATTGGTGTATTTAAGTATAATTTCATACTAGCGACCAGATCTGGGCGATCTTAATAACATTTGACAATTATTCATTTGTGTAATTTGTTCATATCAATAATCCTATCAGAACTACGCTCACATTTTTGGGATTAAAAGTTTCTTAGAAAAATTTAGAATATTTTTAACACCAGACATGGGGAATAAATAGTATTTCTGTTTATTTAATTATAAAGTAATTACTAAATTACATCTATTACATGTAATTGTAGTAATTGAATTAAATTGCATGATATTTAAGAACAAAAAAATATTCATATTATTCCCCATGTCTGGTAGTAAAAAAAATTAAAAAATTTCCTAGGAAATGTTTAACTGTTTCCACAAATTCGGGCGTAGGTTTGGTAAATAAAATATTTGTTCACCAGATGATTAGAAGTGTATAAAATTTTATATTCACCTAAAAATATTTTTCACTTAAAAATTTTATTCACCTCTAAAATATTTTCACCTTAAACATTTTTTTTCACCTCAAAATTTTTTCACCATAAAAATTGGTTTTCACCATAAAAAATATTTTTCACCTTGAATAATTTTTTTCACCTCCATAATTTCACTTCTAAATTTTTTTCCATTATTTGTAACAAAAACACTGTGGCGAATAGGGATGATAAATTTTGTACTTAAGTACATTAAAAGCACTATGTTATTTCTTTGACACATTTGGTACTATTCGCAAATGTTCCCCTTCTTATTATCGATCAAATTTAAAATATTTTGTTGACATGTGTAATGTATCATCTGTGATTTCGCAAGTCATTGTTTTTTAAGACATTTTTTCAAAATTCAAATTAATTTATGTTTTTTCAAAACCGACAAAATTTATAAAAAAAAACAAATTTTTATATTTGGCAAAAATAGTTTTCGAAGCAATTGTCTATTCGATAAATTTTTTTTGTTAAAATAACAAAAGAAAATATGCTAATTTGATAAAAATTTATGAAAAGGGCAGTGAAGTTAATTTGACAAAAATTATTTTTAAATTGAAATATTATTGAAGTTTTAGAAAATAATTTAACGTGCTTAGTCTTGCAACGTCATGACTGACGTAAAAAAGTAGAGTGACCAGCAAAACTTTGGTAATGTGTGCGATATTCTCATGCGTTACCTTGTAATGATAGCTTGTTACCTTTTTCTATATTTGCAAGCATTAAGTAATAAGTTACTGATTATTGATTACGTAATATATGATTTATAAATGTAAAATAATAATTAAAATTTTTTTAAAATCTATTTTTACATACATTACTTTGTGTTTTTTTGTAAGCAAAAGGGTAATGTTTGTTTGTTTTGACAACACTAGCGAAAAAACGAAGCGCAACAATTCATTTAAGTTTATAGCATTCAAATACTATATGCGTCGATAGCTCAGTGGGTGGAGTTCTTGGCTGGCAACCAGAGTTCCCTGGTTCGATTCCCATCATGGCCCATTATTTTTAATAAAGTTTAAAATATTTGTAATAATTTTTTTTAATAAAAAGTCCTTTTTTTAAATATATTATTAGACACATTACTTTTTCCATTCTCGTAACTATATAAGTAACCCCTTACATTATCACCTCTAAAGTAATGGGTATATACATTAAGTTGAGGCTCATCGCCTGTTAAATTCATCAGTGAAGTAAGGTGTAAAGTAATCCATGTGCCCCTATGGCTACACATTATTTGGTAATGTGTGCTTTTGCTGGGTGCGGTTGTCATGTTTTTTTATAGTTATTTTCTATATTTAATTTATTGTTCCCAATTTTTTTTAAATTTAAAAATATTTTCAATTTTCAAAACAATTTTAAACCCTTTTGTCAATTTGTATTTAGTTTAGAATTCATTTATTTTTATTTTATTTATTTAGAATTTATTTATACACTCAGAATATTATGTAGTTAACTGTTTGTAGTTTAATAAAAAAGTTTTCCGTTCCATTTAAAAATATAGGAACATACATTTATTTTTCACAGAAATATCTATATTAACTTTTTTATACATTTATTCAAAATAATTTACTATCATTTACCATTTTTTTTCAGTTTCATTTATTTTTTTCATTTGTTTGAAATTTAATAAAAATTTACACACAAAACGGAAACTTGTGGTTTATTTGTGTCCGTAACAGTTATTACATATTTAAATTTTGTTTGCTGTCTGTTTCAAAAAAAAAAAATATTCAAAAAATTTCAATTTGTTTTTTATTTAAATTGGTTGTATATATACAAAATTTTTCAATACAAATTACAAGAACTTCATAAACATACATACATACATACACAAACACATTCAAACAAAAAGTGTCTATAACTATGCATACATACATTTTGTATTGTACGAGTATATTAAAAAACAAATAAGAGCGGCTAAATTCGGCTATGCCGAATCTTATATACCCTTCACCATGGTTGGGAAAAAACTGAAGTTTATATATGGACATATATGGAATGGACAGATTTATATACGGACGCCTTTAAGAGGAAATTAACCATTTAGTTTGGTGATAAAACTTGGACTCGGGAAGATTTATGGTTCCAGAAAATAGGTATTTAAAAAAAAATGTATGTTTTGGGCATAACTTTTTTGTATCTGAACCGATATATCCGAGTTTTTCAGCAAATATGTTATACTAAAGATTTTCGATCTTTTGCTATATAAGACGTATCCATAGGTCATATTACAGTTCTAGAATAGTGTTTGTTGTTTGTGTATAAAAGGTGAAGAGATGAAAGAAAAGAATTTCAACAAATCGTTAAAAGAAATCACTACAACTGCATGTGTTTTATTTCTACAAAAACGTTTGATTTAGCTGGCAAATTTGCATTTGGGATTTTATTTCACTTTTTTATTAAAAATATTTGTAATTTCTTTAGCTTAATTTTAAAAACTTGAAGGAAAATAGTTTATAATTTTTTTTTATAAATTATTATAAGTTATGACCTAAAATATTTGCACTCAATTTATGTATACAATTTTCTTAATATATGAGAAATAAAATGGTTTAAAAATCTTTTTATAAATTCTTTTAAATCGGAGCAAAAAATAGAAATAAAACCGTTTGTATTTTGTTTGTATCAGAGGGTTTTTATAAAAATTTTGATGTTTTAAGCCTATTTATGGATTATTTAATTATTAATATAATATTTAAATTAATTATTAAATGTTAAAAAAAAAACAAAAAATAAACTAAAAAAAAAAAATCTTAAGAAAATAAAAAAAAAAATGTACGAAAAAAAAGTGAATTGACCGGGATTCGAAACCGCGACCCTTTCACCTGTGGTGAAGGGTATAAAAACGTTTGTATTTTGTTTGTATCAAAGGGTTTTTATAAAAATGTTAATGTTTTTAGCCTATTTATGGATTATTTAATTATTAATATAAAATTTTATATAAATTAATTATTAAATGTTAAAAAAAAACAAAAATAAACAAAAAAAAAAGTCTTAAGAAAATAATAAAAAAAATTGAATTGACCAGAATTCGAACCTCGAACCCGCGGCCTTAGAGAAAAAAAGTATTTGTGACATAGCGTCTAGACAACTGAGCTATTGAAGCTCACACAAAATCATCGTCAATAGAGGTACATATATAAAAGTCTTCGTTTATTAGAGATTTGTTTAGTTTTTATTTAAATGACAAATCTTTGTATGTGTGTTGTTTGTGTATAAAAGGTGGAGATGAAAGAAAAGAATTTTAACACATGGATGTATTTGTTATGCGTAAAGTTCTACATACATATTAAACAAAGGGATTTTACCGGAAAAATTAGAGGTAGTCCTGGTTTTTTGCTAATATCTTATCCATTTATTAACCGATCTGTCTGATTTTTAATAGCAAACAGAAATGGATCACATATAACAGAAATAAAAAACAATCCAGTCCTCATCATGTCTGGGTTCTTCGGAAAACCCATTTCAACACACAGACGGACAGACGGACATCGTTAAATCAACTTTGCTCTTCATAAGGACCCAGAATATATGTACTTCATTATGTCTAAGATTAATATTGTAGAAATTACAAACGGAATGACAAACTTATATATACCCTTCCACCTGTGGTGAAGGGTATAAAAATACAAAAAGGGTAACAATTTCAAATAAATTTAAAAAAAAACATTTATTTTTTAAGGAATCGGTAGGTAAAATTTTGACATTTATTTGTACTGATTATATCATTTATTTCTTATGGATGTGTTAGATGAATTATTAACATTTAAAAATATATAACAAAAGGCATTTAATTTAAATGAAAATTATGTAGACCTT
Source organism: Eustalomyia histrio (assembly GCA_949748255.1). Classification (NCBI taxonomy): domain Eukaryota; kingdom Metazoa; phylum Arthropoda; class Insecta; order Diptera; family Anthomyiidae; genus Eustalomyia; species Eustalomyia histrio. The sequence goes on from OX456526.1 coordinate 121,623,736, forward strand.
TTTTTAAATGAAATATCATTTCTTGTAAATGACATTTTCTGTTATTTTAACTTACAAACTATTTTAAGTGTACAATTTTTATGTATTATTGACCAAGTTTAAGTAGTTTATTATAATTTTTAATTTCATATTTTATTTTTTTGAAAACGTCCATTATTGGTATTATGGCCGTAAGTTTTTCACACCTGCTTTCCAACTGAAAATTTGATATATCAATTAATTAAAATAGAATATGGCCAGATTATAGTTTCATTAAAATTTTGGCATTTAGTTAAACTCTTAGTGTAAAACTATTAAATCCCTTAAATACTCAATTAAATAATATTCTTAACTCTAATACTTAACTTCCTGTGAGTTTGTTATATATAGTATTATTTTAACTACTGCTTATATACCAACTCATAAAACCATCTTAACACCAATTAAGTTACAAATTATAATTGTTTTCTGAATAAACACATACTTTTCAAAAAACAATATTTAAAACCTGAAACTCAGTAGATAGTTTGCCAAACTCCAGTAGAGTTACTATCAAATAATATTAAAATCAATAATGATTACAATGCTTAAATCTTAATAACCTGTACACCTTAAAATAATAATAATGATAACATGCAGAGTATTTTGGCCCAGGCTATAACAAGTAACAAATACGTACTTACTAATAAGTATCTATCTAAACAAGGAAAGTATTACCAGGCAAACTTTTCGATTTATATGAAGTTTGAATATGTGATAGAAAAATAGAAGTCTAAGAACCTGCCTAATTTTTTACCGAGCTTTGGGAGTTAGGGGCGTAAAAAATCAATCACTTTTTTTTGCTTGGTAATTTTTTGCTTAAAACTAAATTTTATAATTCTTTTCAAACGATTCTATTAAATTTTTGTAGGCGGCCACAAGGTATTCTATTTTATTAAAATTGATACCTACAACAGCAAATATAATAAAGCACCATCATCGAACTTTGTATAGGGACGGGCATCACGCTTAAAATGATTTAATTCCAATTGAATCAGAAAACTTATGAATTTTTCGTTCCAGCATCTGGGACTTTGTTTAAGCTCATTAAGAGATTTGTAAAGTTTACACACTTTATCCAAAAGCTTTAAGCCCCTCTGGATTTTCCATAAATATAGTTTCCTTTAAATCTCCATACAGAAAGGCTGATTTTACATCCAGCTGATGTAAATAAAGTTATTTTTTGATACAATATGGTCAGTAGTGAGCTTGACAACTGGAGAATACGTTTCTTCACTGCCCCAGATTTTTGAAGAAACCTTTTGGCCAATAAACGTACTTAAAACCGTACAGCATTTCCATTGGAATTTTCGGAAAACCCAACTTGATTTAAGGATATTTTTGTTTATTCGGACGTGAAACTTATTCCCATTCTTCTTGAGTGATTTTCATTATTAGCATATTTAGCATCTGATTCACCAACAATTAATAAATCAGAATCATTATCACTAAGAATTGGAATTGGTAAAAAAACGGAATTGGGTTTTTATTTCAACAACATATCCAAGTTTCATTAGGATTTGTGGTTTACACCGCTGTTTAGTTTCCTTGTAAGCCAAACCCCTTTAGTATCATATTTCGTATACAATAAGTAGTTTGGTACTGCAAATACATGCATGCATAAATGAAGTTATAAGTGCTAGTGATGGTGGTAGGTAGTTAGGTAAAGTTACAAGTAACTAGTAAAACCACAAATTAAATTTAATACCTTAAAGATCCTTTTACGAAAACTTAAAATACAAAAGATGTATAGAAAAACACCATTTCCAAGTTTTTAATTGAATAAAATAAATTTATTTAATTCTGCCTATCCATGTAAAAATCGAAATGTATATGAATATATGAGCATACATGAATAATATATGAGCAAATTTTATCATATGTAAAAGTATATGGCCCCATACCCTTAAGTTTTGGATCCGAAGATTATGTCTGGTCATGTTAGTTATTGACCGACCCCCCTTCTAGAAATATTTACTTGGGTCCCCCCAAAAAAATACAATTATCGGATATCAGAAAGATATGTCTTATCAGGTCTGAGATTTGAAATACGGATTACAAGGGAATATATAAATTTGTAGCAATATGCAGTTAGATCATATTTCATCGATTCATAAACAATTTTAATTTTATTTGGGACCATACAAAATAATATAAAAAAAATATATAAAGTACAATATAATTTTTTTTTTTTCAATCGGATAACAATTAAAAAAAATTCGCTAGAAATTGTGATTTATCTGACGTAAATTTATGAGAATATCAGGAGTATGGTCCATTAGGTCAAAAGATGGACCAAATATTATGCTACTTAATATTTTATTGAATATATTTTTTTCAAATATGAAAGAAACTTATGAATTGGCCAACTATAGTCGCAAAATTCCATTAAAAAAATGATATTTCACTTAAAAACTAGTCTACTTACTTTTCATTTTTATCAAATGGGTTTTGCTATTTATTTTTGAATGTTCTATAAAAAACAAATGATTAATCAGTTATAAAAGAATGTTAAAATTTTACCTACCAATTCTGTAAAAAATGACTGATTATTCATTTATTTAAAATTGTTTGGGTTTTTTGTTTGTATTATTTGTATACTCACACAGTCTGTAAACACATTTTGTGTGAATGACCATATATGTGTGTTTGTTTATGAAGTATTTGTAATTTGATTTGAAATAATTTTGTATATAAAAAACAGTTTAAATAAAAAACAAATTGGAATTTTTTTTAATAAAGAGCAAACAAAATTAAAATATATAATAATTGTAACGAAAATAAATATTAAATTTTAAACCAATAAAAAAAATAAATGAAACTGAGTAAAATCGGTAAATGACAGAAAATCATTTTAAACGTATAAAAAAGTTAAAAGAAATATTTCTATGTAATAAAATGTAAGTTCCTTTAACTGAACTGAAATTTTTTTTATTAAACTAAAAAGAGTGAACTACATAATATTCTGAGCTTATAATCTCATTCAATGAGTTTCAGTTAAGTTCAGATGTTCCACAAGGTTTCGTTTTTCTCCTTGTGGCAGATTACGAATGATTTTAATGTATGCAAGATCCAATGCTGTTTGTTGACCCATTGGGCCGTGTGGTCAATAATGTCATCTGTCTAAATGGATGGTGTTATCATTGAGGAATCGAAAAGTTTTGTTCGGGGCATGAGAATTCAATGTGATGTTGGGTGGAAAAATCATGGTATTCAAGTGTCGTAAAATGCATTCAAGTGCATTGGCGTTTTGAACCGGATCAGGAAATAATTCACTTTGTTTGATCTCCTTACTATTTATGCCACCTATGTCCAACCAAAGATTAAATTATATATTTAAATTCCACTATGCACCGTGACCAGCATAGCTATTTTGTGCTGCCTAGAGCTCCCCTAAATGTCCAAGCTACCGTTAAAGCTAAGAATCCTACCAGGTGACGGTTACTTAGAAATCTGAGTATCCTAACACAAAGCCTGGGACATTCGCAGAAAACATTCTCCGATGTCTCCGACTCCAAAATCTACAAATGTCAGAGTCCGATTGACCCTTCTTTTACCGTAGGTACCGGAGATTGCAGGGACCAGTAAAGTACGCCGTTAAGGTCCGTAAGTCTTTGCTATCAAGGGCCAGTAATCGCCCCGATCCTTTACCTGACAGAAAAATAAATCTCTTGTTGGCCTGGCGTTGGCTACGAGAATATCTCCAATAGCCGGAAAATTCCGACTCTCTCCACAACCTTCCCAATGCACCCCACAGGAAGGTTGAGGACCAATGAAGGGTCGATGGGCTCCACAGTTGGCCAGACAGTTCGCCCTGTCATTGCCCTCGTGCCCCTCATGGCCAGGAATCCACCCCAGCGTGAAGGAGTTGTTCCGAACTAGTCTATCGAGAGCCTTGTTGGCCATACGAAAAATGGAAGGATATTTGCCCATAGGAAGGGCACGCTGGAAACCGGGTCTAAAAACGCTGCACCCGTGTCCAAGTTCGCCTGCTTCGAGTCATCCGTGTACCATACCTGGGCTTCCAGTTCAGGCTCCCACGTTCGGTTGATCCAATTGTTTTTATCAAAAAACATCATATCATAATTCCTGACGAGAACTTGTTCCGGTAACATCCTTTTCACGTCCCTTGAAATCGGTTCGTCCACAAAGATCAAGGCGATCCTCATGTGATTCCTTAGGTCACAACACTTCATACCAAGGACCGTATAAGCCAGGATGTAAAAAATGACATATTTTAAGCTTCCAGTTTATCCATGCTGCCATGATGCGATACTGCCATGTGCCAAAATAAACAACAAAATGGGCCCAATATAAATCATGGACTTAATATAAATCAGTAGTCCTCTTTTTGATTGTATTTTCAATCCATTTAATATGTACTTTAGATTATTTTGAATGAAATAATATTGTGATTGAAGGTTAAAAAATAGTATTGAATGACCAATATAACATACGCGGTCTCAGACCCCATGTCCTTCCAAAGAGTCTCTGGCAGGCATAGTGAATCGTGCAACGCAGGAAAAAGTCCTCATTAGTCGAACCAACTATATGAAGAATAAGCTCTCCGCAGATATCTTTCTTAATTCTTATAATTTAGAAAGATTCAATTAAATTTTTCCCTATTTCCTCCCTGATTTTCTGATATTAACACAATACACTCCATTAGCAGGGGATGGTCTATTGTAAAACAAGAACGGAATATCTAAGTTAACTTACACGGAGCGTGTTATTATAAATATCAGCACAAATTCATTATACCCTGCCCATAAAGAGGTGTAGGATATAATAATAAAAATAATGAAAAACTTTAACTGTGAAATACGTATGTCGAAAATTTTTATAAAAAACTAGATTAAAAAAAAAAAAAAAAAAAAATGGAAGTGATTCTTAAGGAATTTTTTTACGTTGATTTCAAACAATTTAGTTCTGGTTTTCCTCCTCTAAAGCAAATTTTTTTTCACACCAAAAATTTAAATTTGAAGGAAATTTAACTCCTTTCAAACCTATGATGGGTATTTTTTTTTAAACAATCAAGATTAAACTTTATTTTTATATAAATGTGATATTCATAACTTTGGTTAAACTTTTGTTATTTTTAAAAGAGTATTTAATCGTAATTTATGGTGGAAAATTTCAATACAAAAAAGTAATTTCAATACAAAAGCAAAATATTACTACTTTGGTTTGCCGCCATTTTGGTAAACATTAGTCTTGGCAGTCGTGAAGTAGACACGTGACAAATTTATTTTGGAAAAATATTCGATAAACCAAAGTATTTTAATCGTTAAAACAGCTCGCCCATGACATTTCAGATTTTCATGAAAAAATCACGTTTTCATTTGAATGGATATGTGAATAAACAGAATAGTCGGTTATGGGCAATGGAAAACCCTCAAATTATTCATCAGTCACCTTTGTATCTATTTAAAGTGACAGTCTGGTGTGCAATTTGGTCAGGAGGAATCATTTTACCTTTTTTTTTTGAAAATGAAAACGGCGTAACGGTAACTGTGAATGGGGAGCGATATCGTGATATGATTGAAAACTTCTTAACGCCAAAACTGCATGCTTTGGGCTAGCTTAACATGTGGTATCAACAAGACGGTGCCACATCGCATACAGCCAGGATTACAATGGAATTACTGCGAGACCTCTTTCCACAACAAGTTATTTCAAGAAATGGTGATCTTGATTGGCCTCCACGGTCGCCTGATTTGACTGCTCCGGACTTCTTTTTGTGGGGATTTCTGAGAAGAGCAACTCAAACAAAATATTCGTGATGATATTGTAAATGCGTGAAATGTGTAAATGTAATAAAAGATGTGCTCAAAATCGCTCGCATTTGTGAGGCTAACAGAGGCGGACATTTATCAGATATTGTATTCCATACATAATTGCCGACATTAAATAAAACATTTACCAATATTAGATCCATTCTCTTTCACTTAATCAAAAATTATAAACAAACAAAGTAGTATACCTTCCCGGCGGGCACCCTGTGTAATTGAAGTAAAAGTTCCAAGCATTTCGAATAAAGTCAAATTAAAACTTAGAGAAACAGCAACAAAGGTGTCAGTTAAGTTACCAGAAGCTAACGGGAAATTGGGAAAATGAGGCAGCGGCCCAATTACCATTTAAATTTAAATAAAAAATTCAAAATTTATTTGGCAACATCAGAGATCGAATATTTCACTAAACGATAAGAACTGCTTTGGATGCAAAGAAAAAGGATCATAAAATAAAATTTCCACCCTATGACGCCCCTATGTAAAAATCATTGGTTCCGATCCAAATTTTCACAACACTGGAATCAAAATCACTGCTTTTTACTCTTATTCGGCAAATTTTTTTTGCTCGGTTAGTTTAACAAAACCAATTTTTTGCCATTGTTAAAATACTGTTTTAAACTAAGATTTTACTGATTTCATTTAACAATTAAAATCTTTTGGAAATTTTCTACTTACGAGCGGCTCTGACATCTAATTGTAAATGGTGTGGTATTTAAAGTATGTGAATTTGTTTACAACCTTATGCAAATATACATACAAAATATCCTTTCTTACTTATCTCTCTTTTCGTCCCCCTTTTAATAAAGTATTAAGTTTCATATTCAAGTATATCGCATATGTACGTATAATATGTACGTATGTGTGCCTGTGTGTATGTATATCTTTTAATATTTATGCAAAACATACACACAAACAGTATGTGTATGTTACATGTTTTGTATGTTTAAGTTAGCAATGCATTTTATGTAGATTGTATTGCAGAGATAAATGTAAATTAATTAGTCAAAGCTTTTGTTGCACAAGTGCATTTGATTGTTTTTTAAGACCATTCAAAAGATTATGTTATTAAATTGGTATTTTCTCGTTAGTTGCAATGTATTTATTTTAAAATTTATATTCAAGATATATGCATGTGGATATTTTATTGATTTTTTTTTTATGTATTTTTGTAATTGTTTTATTTTTTCTTCGTAATTTATAAAAATGTTTTTATATTCATAGGTATAAATACATAGCAATTAAAAATATTTCTTTTTTTGGAAAATATTCTTATCAGTTCTTTGCAATTTTCAGGTAAGTATTAAGAACATTACAGTTCCACAAAATTTGTGCACATGACTTGGAGAGTAAAAACAAGTTTTCTAACGATGATATTTGGCTTAGTATGTAAATTTTCAACAGGAATGTTTATAAAAGAATTTTCAATAGATATTTAAGGCAAAAGAAAATTAGTCATATTTAACTTTTTAAAATCTTTGTGCCCGAAGTTTCACATACTTATTGTTTTAAATTTTCGTTCCTCATAAGGCTATTATTGAAATGGTTTTTTGTTTTTGCTATTCTTTTATTTATACAAAATTTATATAAGCTGTACTTTTGCTCTTACGTATCAATGCTAAGTATTGAAAGTAAATCTACATTAAGGCCCAATATTATAACTTGCCTTTAAGGTGCGTGTTAGTTAAAGGTAACTTTAGCTAAAGTGAGGAATAAAGTGACCTTTAACTTTTTTGGTTATTACAACTTCCTTATAAAATAAAATTAAGTTTTTTGAAAATATGGCATTACCAGAGCAAAAACCGATTACTTTTGACAAATTAAAATGGTTCTTAAAAATACGTAGTGGCAACGATGTACTTTTATTTATTTATTTACTTACAACAAACAAAAAATACAAACGAAAAACAAAATTTCTTCGATTTGTGTAAAAAATAAAAATGTTTGTTGTAAAAAATTTACATTGTCGACGCCGAACACAGAAATAAACCAAACAGCAAACAGGAAACTACACTGCAGAGCAGAAAATGTGGCAACTTCAAATGCTTAAACCTTACGTTAAAAGTTAAAGGTAAGAAAAACTTACCTTTAGCTTATCGGTCACTTTTAGGTTAAAGTATACTTATAATAACGAAAAACTAATAATCTGTCCGTTAACATCCTCACTTTAGCTATCGGCAAGTTATAATAATGGGCCTAAATCTACTTAATTTAAAACGAAGTTCAACCAGTTAATTTTTATTATATTTTTGTTATAATCGAAAGTATGGCAGCGAAAGAAGGTACGTTAGGATTAAAAATGTATAAACGTTTAGTTTTCAACGTTGATAATTATTTACGTTGAAAGTTAACTTGCATGCAAAGTGTAGTGTGTGGGTTTCCAAATAAAACATATTTTTATGAACTTTGATTTTTTTTTTAATTATAGTTGAGGCGAAAACTTAGCTGGAGTTATTTATTTTTTTATATGAGCTTTTTTTAATACTAAATTTACACTTAACCAAAACCTACACTTAACCAAACTACTTGTATTTACTAATTAAATTCCATACACATTTTGTATCAAAAATTAAATGTTTTTAAAAATCACACTCAAAATAGTTTGTAGTTTAAATTAACTGAAAATGTTATTTAAAATATATGAATAATCACAAAAATCGTTCTACTAACTTATCATTTAAGGCAAAGAACTTTTTATTTATTATACCCTTCACCAAGGTGGAAGGGTACAGTTTGTCATTCCGTTTGTAATTTCTACAATATTGATCTTAGACCCTATAAAGTATATATATTCTGGGTCCTTATGAAGAGCGAAGTTGATTTAACGATGTCCGTCTGTGTGTTTAAATGGGTTTTCCGAAGAACCCAGACATGATGAGGACTTCATTGATATTTATTTCTGTTAAATGTGATCCATTTCTGTTTGCTATTAAAAATCGGCCAGATCATTTAATAAATGGCTGAGATATTAGCAAAAAACCAGGACTACCTCAAATTTTTTTCCGTAAAATCCCTTTGTTTAATATGTATGTAGAATTTTACGCATAACAAACACATCCATTTGTTGAAATTCTTTTCTTTCAACTCCAACTTTTATACACAAACAACAAACACATACAAAGATTTGTCATTTAAATAAAAACCAAACAAATCTCTAATGAACAAAGACTTTTTATATATGTACCTTTATTAACGATGATTTTGTGTGAGCTTCAATAGCTCAGTTGTCTAGACTCTATGTCACAAATACTTTTTTTCTCTAAGGCCACGGGTTCGAATCCCGGTTAATTCACTTTTTTTGTACATTTTTTTTTATTTTCTTAAGACTTTCTTTTTTGTTTTTTTTAACATTTAATAATTAATTTATATAAAATTTTTTATTAATAATTTAATCAAAATTTTTATAAAAACCCTCTGATACAAACAAAATACAAACGTTTTTATTTCAATTTTTTGCTCCGATTTAAAAGAATTTATAAACAGATTTTTAAACCATTTAATTTCTTATATATAAAGAAAATTTTATACATAATTTCCCTTTGAGTGCAACTATTTTAGGTCATAACTTATAATAATTTATAAAAAAAAAAATTATAAACTATTTTCCTTCAAATTTTTAAAATTAAGCTAAAAAAATTAAAAATATTTTTTTAATAAAAAAACGAAATAAAATCCCAAATGCAAATTTGCCAGCTAAATCAAACGTTTTTGTAGAAATAAAACACATGCAGTTCTAGTGATTTCTTTTAACGATTTGTTGAAATTCTTTTCTTTCACCTCTTCACCTTTTATACACAAACAACAAACACTATTATAGAGCTGTAATATAACCTATGGATACGTCTTATATAGCAAAAGATCGAAAATCTTTAGTATAACATATTTGCTGAAAAAACTCGGAAATATCGGTTCAGATACAAAAAAGTTATGCCCAAAACATAATTTTTTTATAAATACCTATTTTCTGGGTTAATTTTCTAAATGGTTAATTTCCTCTTAAAGGCGTCCTTATATAAATCTGTCCATTCCATATATGTCCATATATAAACTTCAGTTTTTTCCCAACCATGGTGAAGGGTATATAAGATTCGGCATAGCCGAATTTAGCCGCTCTTACTTGTTTTTAAATATTAATGAGATAACTTGAAATATTCTCAAATAATAAATGATTTTTCATGTAAAGGGTTTTCCAATAGGTACTTGACAACTTTTAATGTAATTTGTGAATGCACTATTTCAATGATCATCTACGGTTACTTTCCTTTTTTTCAGTAAACTCAACATTTTCATCATGGCAAAGGCGAGCGCCCCGGTAGGCTAGTTGGTAGCGTGCTAGTTTATCAGTGCGTAGGTCGTGGGTTCGATTCCTACCAGAGGTTCCGGTCTGTTTTCGCTACAACGAGCCGATATCCTTTGTTGCTAGTGCTCGGTTAGGGTATTAATATATAATTTGTAATTATATGATTAATATAAATATAAATAAATAAAAAAATAAATCATCATGGTAAAGTACACGAACGAACAACGTATGCAAATTATAAAAATTTACTACCGAAATTCGGAGTCGGTGACCGCAACTTCAAGAGCGTTAACTCCAATTTTCGGTCGTTATTCTCGCCTTAGTTTAGTGCAAAAATTTGAGTCTATATATTCATTGTGTGATGCTGTTGTGCCAGTGAGACAACGGGTTGGTCGAAGTGACGAAAATATCGTTGCCGTTCAGGCGTCCGTAGCAAATGATACAAATCTGTCGATTCTGCGGCGTTCTCAAGAACTGGGCATCGCCAAGACCACTTTATGGCGAATTTTGCGTAAAGATCTTGGTTTACACCCATACAAGATCAAGCTGACTCAAGAATTGAAGCCAATAGACCATTTGACGCGACGTACGTTCTCCGATTGGGCTCTGGAGAAGATGCGACAAGATGATGAATATCATCGCAAAATCATCTCCAGTGACGAAGCTCATTTTTGGCTCAATGGGTTCGTCAATAAGCAAAATATGCGTTATTGGTTTGGTGAAAAAATAACTATTTGGTGCGGTTTGCAATGCGGGCGGTGTCATTGGGCCATATTTTTTCGTCGACAATAACGATCGTTATATAATGGCGCCATGATTACCGATTATTTTTGGCCCGAATTGGAAAACATGGACTTGGACGACATGTGGTTTCAACAAAATGGTGCCACAAACCAACGTTACAAACGTTACAATCGATTTATTGAAGAGTAAGTTTGGTGAGCGTGTTATCTCAAGAAATGGAACAGTCAATTCGCCCCCTCGTTCGTGCGATTTAACGCCTCTAGACTTTTTTCTTTGGGGCTACGTCAAATCATTGGTCTATGCCAACAAGCCGACGATGTTGGAAGAACTCAGAGCCAATATTTAATGAGAATTAGCGGCCGTAATGGCCGAAATATGTGACCAAGTCATTGAAAATTGGGTCCAACGAATCGACCGCTGTCGACGTGCCCACGGTGGCTATATAAACGAAGTCGAGTTCCATTCATAAATGTTTTGATTGTATTTCAAGTCGATTATAAAGTTTTGGAAATGTCTCCAATGGTTTGCGTTTTATTTAAAAAAGTTGTCAAGTCCTTATTGGAAAACCCGATATATAAACTAATAAAAAATTAGCACAAATCCATAAAAACAAATGATATTTCCTAATGATAACTTTTTAAATTAACTACATTCAGTTACTGGAATGAATCAGGAAATTCTTCCTACTAATCAGGAAATTCTTCGTACTAATTAATGTAATAGAGATGACTTGGAAGGTGCTAAAAGATGAAGGTCTTTAAGGGGCGTTGGGGTGTAATGGTTGATGGCAACATCAATTTATAAATATAATATGTATGAGTTTTTATATCTCATACATATCGTAACGTCCTCCTTCGGTGTTCCCATAGCAACGTGAACAATTGTCGATTAGCAATTAGCCAAAAATCTAGCAATTTTTTTTTTTTATCAAACGTAATGCAGTTTTTCAAAACTGCAAATTAAAATAAAATTTAATCGATTAATTGTTCAAAAAAAATTTAATCGAACGATCAAGCGAATATTTTTTTTTTAATTTTTCGATTAATCAGACGAATAAAAAATAAAAATAATTTTAAAATTAGATAAACATTTAATGAAGGGGTAGCAGGCGATACCGCTAAAATACAGTTATCGGTTTAACACTTTTGCAGCTGACTATATTGTCCACTAAAATACCATTACCGAAATAACTGAAAAATTGTTACCCTTAAAATACCATTACCGAAAGAACTAAGATACCGCTATCGCCGAAATACCGTTACCGAAATAATTAAAAACCCGTTACCTGCAAAATGCCGATACCGAAATACTGTTACTTAAATAATATAAAATACAGTTTTCTAAATAATATAAAATAGCGCTACCCTGACCGATGACCGCATCATTTCGGCTACCATCCATGGTCTTTAGACATTAAAGATTGGGGGCAACATTGTGGAGATTGCGAATTCAAATTCGGATGTAAGATATGGATAACAATACTACATTTTTGTATATATTTATGCCAATAAAATGAACCTCTTAATAAAGCTTTGAAATTATTTAATAGTTATTGCAACCAATAACACAAGTGTTGCCCATTCTCAATTTAAAGTTTTATTAAATAAGATACTTTAATTTATTAATTATTGTTATAAGTTGCTAGTCTGTAAGGATAATTATTGTATCCATAGACTATAATTAATAAATAATTACTTTGGATAAAATCTTAAAAAGAAAGGAAAAAATGGACAGATTTTTAAAATTTCCTAAATGCAAGAAAAGAAAAGCTCGGTTGGTCTTAGAATTCCTTTTTTTATATGTTGCAAAAGTTTTAAGGAAACCCCAGTGCTTAGCTGGCAATACAAGGTGGCGCAAAAGTAATCCTCCTATCAGAAAATGCTATAAATTTTGCGATTAGCCCCTAATGTCAGTTCTGTTTTGACATTTGTGTAGTAAACACATGCGAAATACACGTTAATAAACAATGTTACGCTACACAGCTCCAGAACGCGGAATATTGGTGACTATTTATTTGAGCAATAATGAAGATGATTTTTCATCAAAAATAATCATGAGTGATGAGGCCCATTTCCATCTTAGCGGGTACGTAAATAAGCAAAATTTACGCTTCTGGGGCACTGAAAATCCGCGTGTAACCCACGAAGAGCCATTACACCCGCTCAAAGTCACTGTATGGTGTGCTGTTTTCGCTGGAGGAGTCATCGAACCTTTTTTCTTCGAAGACGTCGCGGGCCAAACGGTTACTGTGAATGGTGAGCGCTACAGAGCAATGATCAACGAGTTCTTTTTGCCGCAACTTGATGAATCGGCATTGGAAAACATGTGGTTCCAACAGGACGGTGCAACGCCACACACTGCACGTGCCACAACCGATATGCTGAAGGATACATTTCCCGGGCGCCTAATCTCCCGTTTTGGCGATTTGCACTGGCCAGCAAGATCGCCTGATTTGACCGCTCCAGACTTCTTTTTGTGGGGCTTTTTGAAGTCGCGGGCTTATGTCAACAAGCCTCAGACTCTTGCAGCTCTTAAAGACAATATCCGTTAAGAATGTGAGGACCTATCGCCGGAAGTTTTGGCCAAAGTGATTGAAAATGCCATAAAAAGGGCTCAAATGACAATCAACTGTGGCGGCGGCCATTTACATGACATCATATTCTCGACTTGATGAAAAAAATCAAAAGACCAAATAAAAATAATCCACAAGAAGAATCAAAGTTTTTAATTTTTTTTTTTTAAATTACAGCCAAAAAACATCGGAAGGTTATTTTTGCGCCACCCTATATGTACCTTCTTTGTATGTATTTTAGTTTTGCCCAAAAATAGTGAGACAGCCTAAACGTATGAGTAACATTAATTATAGCAAAAATGCTCATACGCAGAGTGGGATTATTTTTATGATTTTTTTTGCAGACTGGTTATTTAAAACAAAAAAACTAAAGTCGGTCATATAATTGTGTAATTTTTCGAGAAGAGGTCAAAATTTTCGAGTTTCCAATTAAATTTCGGCTACTACGACTTTACTTATAATTAAATGGATCAAATTTTCAATATTCAGGTAATACAAATTAACTGAACCCAAAATATTCACAAGTTACTTTTGAACATCGTTGTCGTAACCAATTTGTAGGTTATCGTTGAAATTGACAACTTAATATGGCAAAGATATTAAAATTTTGATTTATCTATTTATTTAGGCGATCTAGCACAATAAAGGTTGAAGGTAAATCACGAAAACCTGTAATGAAAATGTTTATATTTTTACTATAAATAACACCATCAGCAAAATAAAAGTACATTCGGAAAATCGTTGATCTAGTGTTATTATTTTAGAAGTTTTAGCGATTTTCGTTTATTGAAAATTGCGAAATTTAGCAAAATTGTCACTAAACATTATTAAGTTTTACCCAAATTGATTCTGAGTGTATTAGCTTTACTTAATTTAAAAAAAAAAGTGAACTGCTTTTTAAGTTAGTTGAATGTTGGTTAAACGTGTCATGTGAGTCATGGAGAAAAAAGAGTAACTTTTTTTGCAAGTAGAGATTCTTAACTTCCTTTCTTATTATTAATAATGTATGCAAGAGAGTAAATATATTTTTGGCGACTTTTTAAATATTTGTTTCAAATTTACGAAATTTTGAGAAGAATGTCACTTGAAGTTTACGTTAAAGTTTAATGGCAGAAAAAGTAGTACATTATTATTTTTATTTTTTTATTTATATTAATCATATATTTACAAATTATACCCTAACCGAGCACTAGCAACAAAGGCCATCGGTTCGTTGTAGCGAAAAAAGACCAGAGCCTCTGGTGGGAATCGAACCCACCACCCCCGCACTGATAAGCTAGAACGCTACCAACTAGCCTACCGGGGGGCACAATATATTTTCTATCGATATCAAGTAATTGCTTTAAAAAGAAATTATTTATTAGCCAAAAACTACTTTGTATAGCCGCTTTTTGGCGGCCATTGGCATTAGAGGGTTAACTAATAAAACTTATATTGAGTTTAGGGCAAAAGCAATGGACTGATCGCCTGTTATAGCACAGTTTGAATCATAAACATTTTCAAAATTTAAAAAAGTATTGTGGAACGTGATAAAACATTACACAGAAAAAAATATCAAAAAGTTTTAAGTAATTAAAAATATTTGTTAAAGTTCAAATTCGATTTCTAACAATTTTTTTAATTGAAATATTTGTAAATTGTTATTTTTCATATAAAAATTGAAGTTAAAAAACAAAATAAAAAAAAGTTTTTTGTATTTGAAAATTCCATTTTTGTTGCCTTTTTTTAAAAAAATATTCTATGTAAAATACTCAATACTACAAACAGAATTTTGTATTTTTTTTTTGTGTGTTCAGTTGACAATCATAAAATTAAGCAATTGTGTGAATAAAAATTGGTAATATGACAATAAATTTCGGTAATCACAAAAGTATTAAAAATAAATAAAATTGTACCTGGGAAAATTCGGTTGCAACTACGAATTTGTTATATGTGTGTATCTGAGATAGGCTTGATATGGACCGATTCTAAGCAAATTTAATACAATTCGTGCTTTATAGAAAAGCGTTCGGCTAATAGAAACTTATGTACCCTTCATCCCTAAAATCATTCTAAAGGGTGACTTTTTAACCGTTTGGCTTTTGAAAATTGGAAAAAACAGAAAATTTAAAAAAGTTGATGAAATATTTATTTTTTTTATAGATTTTTTCATGTAATTTTTGCCCGCGACTACGTCATAAGTGATTCATTCCAGAGCTCCAATTTCGGCATACTTTTTCCAGCATTTCGGCCGGTGTCTCGCCAATGGCAGCTGCAGTGTTGTCTTCCAGGGCTGGAATTGTGGCTGAATTGTCCCTGTACCCGAAAGACTTTACGTATCCCGACAAAAAATAGTCTAGTGGGGTAAAATCGCATCAGTGGCGTAGCTGAGTCATCAAGGGCCCGTGCGCAAAACATCAAATTGTACCCCTAACAAAAAAAAAAAAAAACAATATTACTTACAAGTACAAAAAATCCTGAAATATATTTTTTTTAATTTATGACAATTTTTTTTAAAGGCATTGAAATTTCATTAGCATTAGTTAAATAATGCTAATGCCAAATTTGCAATGAAGTTTTCAGGATATTTAACTTGATTGATATAGGCTGTTTTATAAAATGGATCACTCGGGATATCTTCCGAACCTTGTCTATATTTATTAACGCAATTATCATGGTATTGCGCTATCTCGCTTAGTTTTCGAGATACCTGAAAATAAATTCTTCGGGATGTCTTCCGGACCTGGCCTATTTTTATTATCGTAGTATATTAATAATCTATTAGAGCAAACATTTTGTCAGTTTTGCCCTAACTCGTTTAGTTTTCGAGATACCGGCCATTTTAAAAATAACCATTTTAGAAAATGGCAAATATCTATAAAATTAGGCATATTTTCAAGTCAATTTTAATGGTTTTTTATTTTGTTTTAATTGCGAAGTAAAAATTGAATTATGTTTAAAATGATTTGATTCAATTGAATAAAAAAAGATTCAAATACAATTGATTCATCAATTATGATTTAATGAATTGATTTATAAAATATTGAATCAACTAAATTACAAAGAGAATTATTTTTTTCGCGAATTAATTCAATAAAGATTTGTCCTTTTCAAGGTCTGGCATGACAGTGCTGTGATTATTATTTGGTTACTAATATATTGAACTACTTAAAAAAACTGCATGTAAACAATTTTCTTATTTTGACATTTCTCATTTTATACACAAATAAATAAATTCATAAAAAAAAATATTTACTATCAACAAAGGGCCTCTGTCGGTCATGGGCCCTTGTGTAGTACACCACCCACCATTAACTTAATCTAAACTTGCCTTGGATTGTAAACTATTACTGTACTACTCAATTACAAAACCCATGTGGTGCTATGGAATTCAGCTCTGGGCACTACCCCAGAGCTAATATTATAAAAATTCAGAGAAGGCAAAACAAGCTCTTGAGAATTATTACAAACGCCCCCTGGTATGTTAGGAATGACAACATTCACAGAGATCTCAATGTACCCTTAGTTAGTAACGAAATCACTAGGTATAGCAACAACTACTTGAAGAAACTGGAAACTCATCCCAATGTTCTAGCACGGAATCTTTTAAATAATGATGGGCATAGGCGACTAAGATGGAGGGACATTGCAGACCTATCAAACATATGAAGAAAAAATTTTCAGATGCCATACATATCTATGAATATAAATTTATGAACAAATGAAAATTCGTCTGGCGCTGGCTGGACTTAATATTCAGATTAAGGATTAAAATTTTCGTAGAATATTTTAATCCTTAAATGTCCTTTTTTAAAGGATATTTTTTGATTTTCTCGAAAAAAGGGTCAAATTGACCCATGAAGACACCAGTTAGAGGGTTAAGATCTTCTACAAAAATAATCCTCATACAATTCCACAATACAACTCTGACCATAAGAATTCTCTCAGGCATTAACTTACAGCATTTTTTTCATATAGTATAATGCTCCCTTCGACCAAAAAATGAAAACTTTGACCCACTGTAAAAAAAAACTCAGACGTGCTGGACCATAAGTTTGTTCTACAAAAGTGATCTACTCAACATACCCTTTCAGAATTATGGGGTCGCTATTCTGTTCCATTCAAAAAGTCTTAATTTGTTGGACAGTGTTGTTAGTTCACAAAATTAGGTGAAGTTTCAATAAATAAATAATGAAAAAAAAAAAATTAACTTACGCCATTGAATCGCATGATCTTGGCGGCCAATGAACTACTCCAAAACCTGAGATTAATTGCTCACCAAACTCTCCTTTTAAAGGTGCATGGTATCACTTGCTCTGTGGCATGTAGCACCAAATTGTTGAAACCACATATCAACCAAGTCCAATTCTACCATTTTTGGCAAAAAAGTCAGTAATCCTCGCGGTCCCTTGTCCCATTGACTGCAACGTTGCAATTTTTATCTTTCTTGAGGAAGTACTTTCAAACGATGCCGTTGGCCCACAAACCGCAGCAAACAGTGTATCTGTCAGGGTGTATTAGCAGCTCTTGAAATGCCTCTGGCTGCTATTTACAGCAGATTCAGCAATTCTGTTTGTTGACGTACCCAATGAGTCATTTAACTTTCCTGATTGAATGATTTGCGAGCGTTGTTAGTTTGTTAGTCTACTCAAGGTGAAATGGTAAAGCTTCCTGAGTATTTTTGGCATTACCAAATGTCACGAATCTTTTTTTTACACTAAAAAAATTTACACTGAAAACCCGAATAGCCAAATAATCACCTTTTACTAGCGCCTGTATTTTGATTAAAATGTTTACATGGACACACGGGTGTACCTAAATCATTAAATCGACTTAGTGATGATGAGTCCATTGGTATACTATAAGATTGGTTTAAGTAAAAATTTTTGTGGTTAAAACAGCACCAAAAAAAATTTGCAAAAAATTATGGTTTTCCTTAAAACCAGGGTTTTTTTTTGTTGTAAAAACCTTTTCGGCCTTGAATTTATTTTTTTTAGAGAGAAATGTGTCAAAAACAGTAACTTTTTATATTAAAAAGTGTAAAGAAATAGAAATGTATTTTGATAATCTGGTCATCCATCCCACTTATATGATTTTTGGTACATTCAATATTTTTAAGTTCATAAATATTCATATAACATTTTTGAAATATAACCTTATAAAAACCATATGTATTATTTTAAACAAATTTGTTTTAACCTAAAAATCAATTAATTTTAGTTTTATCATAAAACAAACTACCATGTTAGTATGTATTTTGTTTTTAATGAAACATTCACACATTACATATTTCAACATATACATATTTAGTTTTTATAAACATTGTACACATCATATAATATTAAAAAAATTTTCGCTACATGAATTTTTATACAGTTTTTTTGTTTTTAATTTTCAATATTATATATTAAATATCATGTTGTTGTTGCTGTGTTTTTATATTTTTACAATGAAAATATTTTCATATTCATATTTTTTACTGGCATTTGGCCTTATGTAAATGTTTCTTTACCCAACTACTACTGCTACATACTACAACAATGATAATGAAAAAAAGTAAAATAAAAATAAAATTTTTCATACAATCAGCTATAAAAAGGCTGCCAAACATACATATAAACTTAACTATACTTTTGCTACTTCATACCGTTACTCCCCCTACTGCTGCTACAATACTACTTCTTGTATTATATTTGTTGGCATATTTTATGCAATGACAATGGCTTTGGCCTCACCACTGTTGGTAGTTTATAAATCATTTGAGATAAGCTTTTGTACAACGTGCAACACCTGATGTCATTTTTTTTTTCAGTGGCAATATTCTCACAAACACAGGCAACGAACTCTGCAACCCAAACAATGAGTGCCACATATAAAATTATAGTGAATACAAACATTGTGCCAGTGTTGTCAATTTAGGAATTGTTGACTGAAATTCTTAAGATTGTATAAAATTTGGAGATGTATTAAAGAAAAAATTAAAGAAAAAGCAAGGATTGTGGAATAATAGGATGTGAAAAGTTAAAATCATTGAGCCAGCAAGCCACCGAGCCAAGTTCAGATGCACGAGTTGCGAAGTTGCAGATGCAACAGTTAAGAAACTTCTAATACGTTGATTTTAGCAGGGACACTCAGAATGTAATGTAGTTTACTGAATAATTTTTCTATTACATTTAAAAATAAAGGAACATTCAGTTATTTTTCAAAAAAATATCTATATTAACTTTTTTATGCATATATTCGAAATGATTTATTATCATTTACCGATTTTTTTCAGTTTCATTTATTTTATTAATTTGTTTGAAATTTACTAAAAATTTACCCACAAAACGGAAATTTGTGGTTTACAGTTATTAAAATTTAAATTTTGTTTGCTGTCTGTTTCAAAAAAAAAAAAAATATTCAAAAAATTCCAGTGTTTTTATATTTAAATTGCTCGCTATATACAAAAATATTTCAAATCAAATTACTAGATCTTCATAAGCACACATACATACACAAACAAACACATTTACAAAAATAGTGTCTATTGCCTATCCATATATTTTGTAGATTAAAACAAAAAATACAAAAATGGAAACAATTTTAAATAAATGATAAAATCATTTATTTTTTATAAAATTGGTAGGTAAAATTTAACCATTTATTTTAACTGATTATATCATTTGTTTCTTACGGATGTGTCAGTTGATTAATCAACATTCAAAAATAAATAACAATAGCCAATTGCTTTAAATGAAAATTAAGTAGACCGGGTTTTAAATAAAATATCATTTCTTGTAAATGGCATCACAAACTATTTTAAGTGAAGACTTAAAAGTATCGAGCCAGCTTTTAACTCTGTAAATCCTAAATTTTTCCAAATGATTCGATGATTTTAACGCTGCACATCCTTTTATACCACAGTCCTTGGAAAAAGGACACTCATAATATTTTTTCCGTTACCGACTGTAGTTTATTTAAAAAAGTAATACGTAGAGTTTGTTTTTTCAATGAAAAAACAATTGAAACTTATAAAAAAATATATTTTTTAACTATTTAATCAGTCATTCAAAAAACAAACTATAAAAATTTACAGACATTCAGTAGTAGTTGATATTTACTTTTAAATGTAAAATGTTATGTTTTCTGTTTCTAAAAATGGAAATTAATATAATTTCTTTTTGTTTTTTTATTGCTTATATAGAAAATTATTTCAATAAAAATTACAAGAAAAATTTGTAAACGGTTTTCAATCCCACTTTACTATTTTTGTACTGATTTTAAGTAAAAAAATTATTATTTAGCAAATCTTTTTGCTATTTACATTTTACAAATTATAGATTTGTTACAGAATATTTACAAATTTTTGTTGCTAATTTCAGAAATCATTTTACGAATTTTTGAAAACCGATTTGCTAAAATTAGCAAAAAAATTTACTAATTTTAAAAAAGTGGATATTGAAGAAAATGTTATTTCTAATTGAATATTAAAATGTTATATAGATTAAAAAGGGGATCGGAAGTGAACATACCGACTCATGTCTAAAAAAAGGACATCCACTTAAAATAGCACTAAAAGGTTTTTTTAGTTCTAAAAATCAGCCCTAAAAACAATTCAAGTTTGACCTTAAAATAAAAAAAGAATTTAGTAAAATATTTTTCAAAACAGAAATTACCAAATTAAATAAAAATGATAAATTCGTTTGTTTTTACAATTTTTAAGCCTTTGATTTTTTTTTTAATTTTGTCTAAAATATTTTTTGAAAAAAATAAAAAAAATTTTGATGCTCGATAAAAAAAAAATAAATTTGAAATTTTGTACTAATATTAATATTATTTAGTAAATTTTTTTTGCTGATTTTAGCAAACTGATTTTAAATTCCACTTTACAAAAAGTTTAGTAAAATTTAGTAGCTGCAGCTAATTTTTCTACAAATTTCATTTTACTACACATCAGCAGACATGTGTTGCTAAGATTAGCAAAAAATACCGCTGGGCTCAAATTAGCAAAATTTCCCGTAATAACAGCAAAATTTTCAGTTGCCATTACAGATTTTTTTTGGTGAGTGTAGATACACAAATAGAAATTAAATATAAGTATATATACATCTGTGTGTGTTGTGTTTTGTAAAATTTCATACAAAAAGAAAAAAAAAAAAAAATTCAATTTGCAAAACAAACCACAAAAATCGTTTTTATTTTCTACTTTTTGTCAGTTAAAAATTGATGGTTATTTTAAACGACTTTCGATTGCTTTTACTACTTTTGTCGATTGTTAAACAATAATTGAAATAAACAACAAAATGGGCTGAATATAATGACAAATAAGTTTGTCAGATTGTTTTTTTGATTATTTTAATATGTATTTTAGATTATTTTTAACGAAATAATATTGTTAGTGTACTATGTAGTACGAAATATTTTCTCATCCTATGACAGAAATGACAAGCCATCGGCGTAACCGTAAATTAATTTTAGTTTTTTTTTATCATCAAAGTCCTCAAAAGCAACAGAATTATTATTTCTGGTGGAGATTCGAAATTTCCCGTTTTGTCCTGGATGATCCGCCAAGAATTAGCTTTTTGACTCTGGATATTACTGGCTTTAGTGTCCAGTTTATTATCGCCGTTGGAATTTCCATCCTAATTCTATATATGTGTAACATTATAAACTGTTTCTAATGATTGAAGGGTTAATAGAAGATGATCTAACGGTTTACGCTTCAGGTGACTTTTTCACTTTGAGTTTTATCTTATTCCTTCGAGTAAATACCCAGAAAACACATTCGTGGCGAAAATTGAATTTTTTGCCAATCGAACTGTTCAACCGAATTTTTCTGTTGTGTCTACCGACTGCCTTTGTGGAAGTTCCTGCCTTTCCAGATACGAAAAAGTGAGTGTCCAGTAAGTGTTTGAAGTGCTATCTCTCATGTAAGCGTAATCAGGACACGAGAATTAACAAAGACTATTCAAATGCTCCTAACGTAGAGCTTATTACAGCTAAACTGGTTTGCAGAGATTGTAAATCTTTTCAAAGTAGTTGCTTAAAAATTTTCAAAAATATTTTTTTTTTTAAAGTAGAAGTACAAAAAAAACTTAAAACTTTAACAAATTGTTTATAAACATGCGGATATTTTTAAATCCTTTTTTCATAATTTTTTAATTTTTATTCAAGGTGTTTAGTATGATATAATTTCTGTAAGAATCCACTCGGTGTCGATAGAAATTCTATGGAATTTTTCTTCTTGATAAACCTTAAGATTTCCAAATAAATTTTTTGAGGGAAGAATTTTCCTAAACCCTATAAAGATATGTAGACATTTTCTTTGTTAGTTTGGCCAATGAATTTTTTTTCAGATCTTACAATTTGGCCAGGAAAAATAGCAAGGAGTTTGACTGTTTTCCAAGAATGTTTTTTTATACATCCAGTTGTATCCAAAGAAAAATGTCTGGTAATCTGAGTTTTTTTTTTTAATTTAAAAAAATGGTTCTACATAATTTGAGACAACAGTTCATAGTAAATCAGCGTTTACGTTGAAATAAAAAAAAATCTTTCATATTTTATTCTACCTTTTCAAAATATTGTTTTTTTTTTGTAGAAAAATCTTTAAATATTGAACTATTTTTTCTTAGAAAAATAAAAAACAAAGAATCTTAGCTGTTGTAAAATGTATCGGCATCTCAGAAGATTTCTAGAGAAATTGTTACAGGGAACTATTTGATTTTTAACTACTTTTCCCGCACATAAATCCTTCAATTTAATTTTGAAAAAATTCGTAGATATGAAAGCATTTTTCTTGGGCTTTATCCAAACGACAAATGCCACTAGGATCCCAGGAAAAAGAAAAATACCTTACCAAATAAGAGGTTTTAAAACGAGCAGTAACTGGTTGAAGTTTTCCTGATAAGATCATTATTTTAACACAGGGATGCCATTAGAGGTATCTAGTTGCCTCCAGGATTACAACTAAGGAGTAAAATAACTAGTTAATGGTAAGCTTAAAATAACTAGTTACTGGTAAGGTAAACATAACTGGTTACAATTCATGTAACTAAAATTGATTTTTGTTAACAATTTAAAAAAAAAATTTAAATATCAAAATCAAAAATAGATTTTAACTGACAAATAAGTAGTTAAAACATATACTAGTAACTCATTGTTTTCTATTTAAAGGTTATGCAGTATGCAAACTGTAAATAAAGGGTGGTTAAATTTTAAGGGCCGATGTTGATTTTGAATAAAACAAATTATTTAGGAAATTATTGTCATTTCTTTTTATTATGATAATATGGTACTGTTCAATTATGTATGGAACAAAATATCGGCCAAATTGCCGCCGCGACCTCGGCGGCACACCTCCATCCGATGGTTCAAATTTTCGAAGAAGCTGAGGCATAATTGAGGTTCTATGCCGTTAATGTGCCGAATTATCTCATCCTTTAGCTCTTGAATTGTTGCTGGCTTATCGACCTTTTCTTTCAAATAACCCCAAAGAAAGAAGTCCAACGGTGTCAAATCACATGATCTTGGCGGCCAATTGACATGGCCACCATGTGAGATAACTCGGCCATTGAATTTGTCGCGCAAAAGAGCAATTGTTTAGTTAGCTGTGTAGCAAGTGGCACCATCCTGTTGAATCCACATATCGTCCAGGATCAAATCCTCAATGCCTGGCCACAATAATTTCGTTATCATCTCGAGAAAGCGAACACCATTCACGGCAAATGCTTGGCGGACGTCATGACACACTATCGCGAACAACAGCAATGTTTTCCGCATAACGCACTGGGCAAGCATGCACAGGTGTTTTCAGAGACCCAGTTTGCTGAAAATTGCCCACAATTCTCCCGATTGTGGACTCATTATGCTGACCAAAAAAAAAATCACGAAGTGTATTTTTCCATGGTTTAAATTGAGTTAGTCTTAAATTGAGAAATGTCAAATGAAATCCAGAAAAAAACTTGTCGTTTGGGTGTGGTTCACATTCAACATCGGCCCTTCAATTTTAACCACCCTTTACATTCTTAGTAACTTATTATTTTCACTTTAGAAATAATGCAGTGAGCAGGGGTAGGTTATTATTGGTAATGCAAAAAATAATGAAGTGCTATTACTAAATTTTTGGTGGTATATGGAGAAATTTAGAGCCAATATTTATTGGGTCAGCAAATGAATATAATTTATTATAAAATTCTCAGAGTCCTCAAATTCTTTACATTCTTTTTGTTAATATTCCAAACAAACAGTGTGTAATTCCTAGTGTTTCCAATACGATTAATCGATAAACCAATTCAACGATTAATCGCCTCTATTTTGATTAATGCCGAAACAAATAATTTAAAACTCACACACTTTTACGATGTAGTTGGGCTGAGTAGTCTGTATCTTCAGCACCTAAAAATTGTAAAATAGTTTGTAAGTTAAAATAATAGAAAATACCATTTAGAAGAAATATTTCACTTAAAAGCCGGTCTATTAACTTTTCATTTAAATCAAATGGTTTCTGTTATCTATTTTCAAATGTTGTTTAAATAACTGACAGATCGGTAGAAAATAAATGATTAATCAGTTAAAAATAATTGAATTGAAAACTTTACCTACCAAATCCGTAAAAATAAATGTTTATTCACATATTTGCAATTGTTTCGGTTATTTGTATTTTTGTTTGTTTTTTAATCTTCAAAATGTATACTCACACTTAAACATATTGGAATTTTTTGAATATTTTTTTTCCTAAAACAGATAGCAAATACAATTTTAATTTGTAATAACTGAAACGCAAACAAATAAACCACATATTCCCGATTTGTGAGTAAATTTTTATTTAATTTCAAACAAACAAAAAATAAATGGAACTGAAAAAATCGGTATATGACAGTAAATGATTTTGAAGAAATGTATAAAAAAGTTCAATTATTTATTTTATTTTTAACTGAACTGAAAATTTTTGTATTAAACAACAAACAGTAAACTACATAATATTCTGAATGTGGGATGCCTTAAACTGCAGCTAATGTTTTTCCTGTATGTATCTTTTGGATTTTTGTATTTGATTTAGCGAAAAGTCCTATCATCGTTAGCTAACAATTTTTATCATTTATTAGTGATTTTGTTTCGCCAAAAGTAGACATCACTCTCTATTCATACTATTCTTTTGCACTGTTGCTTAATGTTTTTTGTAAAGACATGCATTTAGGTAAAATATTTGCAAAAAAAAACTGTTTATACTAAATGGTTATTGTGTGAGCCGAATAAAAAAATAAACTGAACTGAACTCAGACCTGGAAGTTTTCAATTACTTTCTGTTATTATACACTTTTTTCGTTAACATTAATCCTTTGGGTCCTTCGTTTAAACATGTCTTCAGAAAATCTGTAGTATGTTAAATACCAGACATGGGAAATTATATTTATATTGTGCTTTTAATTACAGAACAATTTATTCTGTAATTATAATTACAGTAAGCTCCATTTAAGATGAATTTCGAGGGACCTGAAATAAAATAATAATAAATTTTATTTGTCCCCAAATATTTTAAGTTTATAAAAACAATTTAGGAAATTATTTAACTCTTTCATTGAATTTCTTAAATTAATTCCTTGGCATACTTTTAAAATATAAAATGGAATTGTTTAGTTTAAACCACAAATCAGTTTAAAATTTGTCGTTTGATATATATTTTTTTTGATATAGAAACAATACACAAGAGAATAATTACAAAATCTAATTGAAAACACCCAGATCTGGTTAAACTAAACCTGAATCTGTATTGTTGGAAAAAGAGTAAATGAGATAAAAAAAAAACTATTTTACTTTATGAAAATGTAAATATTATAAAATAGTTTTAATAAACCAATAGAAAAAAATTTGCTGATGCTTAACAATTTTCTTGCTCTTGTTACTAGGTTTTTGTTACAGTAACATTTTGTATATACAGGTTGGTTGAAAAGTTCCTGCGCTCTAAATGAAAGAATACTGTTTTTGTTACGAAATATATTTTTTTATTCTATATAATCTCCCAGAAGCTCAATACACTTGTTCCAATGATCTTTCAATAATTTTATCCCATCCTTATAATGGTTTTCCGGAAGCTCTGCAAAATAACCGTCTACGGCTGCTATGGCCTCTTCATTTGACGAAAAATGCGTTCCACGAAGGAATTGTTTGAGATTTCTGAAGAGATAGTAGTCACTGGGAGCCAAATCTGGTGAATACGGTGGATGTTCAAGCAATTCGTACTTTTATTCTTTGAATTTAGCCATCGTCAAAGCACTTTTGTGAGCAGGTGCATTGTCTTGATGAAAAATGATTTTTTTCTTCTTTAAACCAGGTCTTTTCTCACGAATTTTTTCATCCAGCTGATCCAAAAGGCTGCAATAATATTCAGAGTTGATTGGTTTACCTTTCTGAAGATAATCAATCAACAAAATTCTCTTTGCATCCCAAAAAACTGATGATCATTGTGACTTCACCTGCTTTGGAGCTGATTAACCAGCTTCAGTCCACTGTAAACGTTCTTGTTTCAATTTAGGATCATGGTGGCATTTCCAAGTCTCATCCATAGTTATAAAACAACGCAAGAAGTCGGTTTTATTCGGCTTAAAACGCTCCAAATTACGCTGAGAAATTTGTTTTCGATCCAATTTTTGTTGAATTGTTAATGTGTGCGGCACTAACTTTCCAAACAGTTTTTTCATACGTAATTCTTCATGTAAAATATGGAGTACTCGTTCGTCTGAGATGCCTATAGCATTAGCAATTTCACGCTTAGTCAAACTTGGATCTTCACTAACCATATTATGTACCTGCTCAATGATTTCTGCTGTGGTTGCAGTTTTTGGTCGTCCTTCGCGTGGATCGTCTTTAAGGCTGGTACGACCACGTTTAAATTTACTAGCCCAAATTCAATGGTGCGTTTTGAAGGTGAGGACTCCTTATACACTTCTAACAATTGTTGATAAATTTCCTTTGCTTTTAAACCCTTCAAATCAAAGAATCTAATGACTGCACGATATTAAATTTTTTCCATATTAAAAAAATCAATGACACGTCAACTTCAAATGGCTTGTAAACAAAGAAAGAATTGACAGAATGACTTGCAACTTTGCATGTGTTCTCAGGACAGTTATACCAACTTGAGAAAAAAAAGTTTATAGCTAACAGTGCCATCTCTTGATGAACGCAGGAACTTTTCAACCAACCTGTATTTAGTATTCACTTAACATCAACATGATTTGTTAAGGCATTCTATTGAACAACCAGTGCCGTTTTAACAATGGGACCAGCTTTAGCTGTGATTTATACATTTCACAGGGTTTTTTTTAAATAGTTTTTCTTTTAGAATATTTAAATTTATAGCAAATTTTTATAATAATATTTGTTCATTTATAATGAGCTTTCAGTGTAAGTATATTTATAAAATCAAAGCAAGTTATCCATATTTAGCTAGACTGATGTACGGTCTTTGACCCGGCCAAATATCTCTTCATAACTTAAAGTTTAGGGTTTATTAAAAAAAATTTTGTTCTACCACTGCAGTAAGATATAATATCTTTTAGATTTAGCACTGGACTTATAATGGCATATTAGAATTGATTAACAAGAAATAAAATTATAATTTAATAATAACCAGTGAATTACATATAAAAAAATAAAATCAGTAATATGAATAAGCATAAAAGTATATAAATATTGATTGAATAAAAAAAAAATTAAATAAAATAAAAGAGTTAGAATTTAAGTATTTGTTCAATTAGAATTAATGATTTTTAAAATAATTAAAAATTGATTTTTTGAACAAAAATTGCGTTGCTTGTGTTTTGGATGTTATTATGAAGTTGGTGCCAGAAACCGATGGCAAAAATAAAAAAATTGACGTTCAGAGTTAGATAACAATACCGAATATGAATCAAAACTTTATCTCTATTAGACCTCGCAAAGATAAGTTTTTCGAATAAGTAGTTTGGTTGACCTGTATACACTATTTTCTGCAAGAACATGAGACTCCGGCACTTTAAAAGATTCTCAAATGATACATTAAATATTTTTTTGGAAAACTGAGAAACTCTATCATCATGTCTCTTTAATCCGAAAACATATCTTGCAATGTTGTATGTAGTTTTTAATCTACGCTTATCAAAAGAGTCGCAACCGGCAAATAGTTCACAGCCATATAGTAAGGTGGGTATCAGATAAGTTTTTGCCAATAACATTATAATCTTGATCGGCGTAAAATGCTGATTTATCTATAGCGTTCTTAGCTACGTTTTTCCAGCTGCAATCTTGATTTGATCTGACCACGAAAGAGTTGTGTTAAATGTAATGCCTAGATTCTTAGCTGTACTTACAATATTAATTTTAGACGTCCCAAGAAGTACGGTTAAATGATTAAGGCATACATTGGGCGTCCTACAGATAGGAATACATTTTGATTTCAAAGGGTTTAAGCGCAGTTGCCCAATCATGAACTCTCGCAAGGTCAGAATTTCTCTTGCATAAGCAGTCGTTAAGAGCAGAAAATTTGCAGCCTATAAAAAGTTGCACATCATCTGCATACATTTGAATATTTATAAATCTCAGTTGTTGTGGTAAATCATTAGAGTACATTGAGTACTCTGCTTTGAGCAGAGTGTATCATGCTGAACAGTATCAAAGGCCTTTGAGTGAAATGAAATGAAGCTTGATCATCATCTGTAATAGTTCTTATTTCCTCTACGACATCTGAAAGAGCAGTTGTGCAACGACGATTCGGTCTAAACCCAGACTGACGACTTGTTAGTAAACCTTTATCAAGAACATGGTGCAGTATTTTTTATATATTAAGTGTTCAAAAACTTTTGAAAGGAATGGCAAAATTGCAATAGGACGATACTCATTTGTGGCTTGCGGTACTGGAATTATTTTTGCATATTTCCAAGTAATGGGGAAAGTTCTAGTCTTTATGATGATATTAAAGAAATGTGTTATATGAGAAATTACAATTGGTAAGAGGATTTTGACAAATCTAGGATTGATATTATCGTAACCAATAGAATTTGATTTTATAGATAAAAAGACTTTCAGAACGTCCATTTGTGTAAAACATTGAAAGTAAAATTGATTGATATTAGTTTCAGCGTCCATATACAGAATTATTATAAAAATGGCTATTCACATCAGGCATATCTATGTTGACGAACTTTACATTTAGTTGAATCAACGTTACAAAATGATTGATTTGTTTAACCAATTTTCCGAATTTCTTTCCACGTCTTGTTACCCCCAACAGCAGTATTAAATTTATTTTCATAGTAGGAACATTTATCTTTTTTTAATTTAGCTATCACTGCCATCCTTCGCCTTCGGAAAGTTTCATGTAGTTCATCAGTCTTAAATTTTTTCATATGCAATATCGCGTTGTTCAAGTAAGCGCTTCACTTCATTCGAGAACCATGGTTTATGTTTGTAGCATATTATGATTAAGGATGTTATCCTGCAAGAATTTGAACTGTCCAGCAACATTAGGGTCATAGAAAATTTCATCCCATCGTATATTTGACGCTTCATTAAGCAATAAGTCGACATTTATACAATTATAATCACGATATGTAAGAGTATGCTGTTTTATTTCCGGCCGAATATTATAATTTAAAAAAAAAAGATCATGCTTGGAGAACATTGGTGCTGACAGCTGGTCGTACAGGAGAATCTTGTCTTTATTATTCACTAGAAAAACGTCCAATAAAGTACTGCTAGTTTTTGTAAAAAAAAGTGGGCAAAATAGAATTAGCAGGTGAAATGCCTATACAACTCATCGGATCCGTACACACAGAAAAAAACCCCAATGTAAAACATGAAAAAATTTTAATTTTAAGTCATTGTAAATTTCTGCAAAAAAAAAAAATAAATTAATTTAATTTTAAAGTTGTTTTATATAAAATTAACCCTCTGCCACTGACGTGGTAGTCTAACAGACACTAATAAGCACTACTGTTTAAAATGAATCGTGGTTTTGAATTAGAAAAAAATATATAATTATACAACCTACACCCTTAAACTATAAAAAATAATAATTTTAATAGGTTAACAAAAGAAAAATTGGAAAATATAAGCCGTTGAAATGGTTTCTGGTGTGCTACCACGTCAGTAGAATTTTGAAAATATGTCACGTCAGTCACAGAGGGTTAACAGTTAAACATGTTAATTTTAAATTAATCATTGTTAATTTTATATTGTAAACGTAAAAATAAAATGGTAGACATTAATTTTTACCTTTTTCAATGTAAAAATAACATTGGTCAATGTTAAATTTTAAAATTGTAGTTTTGTAGTAAAAATTAATGTTTTTCAAATAAAATTTACATTGATTTGGTTAAAACAATACAAACCATTGTATAATTAACACTTAAATCAAATTAAAATAACAACTAAGTATTGTAAAAATAACACGAAAAATTTAAAAATTAAATAAATTCATGTAACCTCGTAAAAAAAATTTCAAAAAGTACCGCTACATTAAAACAACAAAAAACAATTATTCTTATTTTGTTTATTGTTGTGTGCTTAACAAAGTGGGTGAATTTTATTCTAAAAAATATAATAATGGCTGCGTCTAACAATAATAATAAGAATTTAGAAAGTCTGGTACAAAACCTTGTGCCTCTTTAAGAATCCATTAATTTCGAGAGCGATGAGGAAGGAAATTTAATTTAAAATATTCCAGTGGTTAAAAATACAAATCAGAGTTCTCAATTAGACGAGCTGTTGAAAACTTTTGACTTATTGTAAATGAAGTAAAGTCTTATTTGACAAGTAAGTACATATATATTAATCTATTTTTATTTATTTTCTAACAAAAACTAAATTATTGCTTAGGAGCTGAAATAACATTTGAAGCTATGGAGAAAAAGCCGGGTAAAGACAAAGAATTTTAAATAATCTATTTGTTTATTTTTGCCTAACTTTTCCATAAGTTTGCTATGTTACAGTATGGTATTGATGACGATATCTTGTCTGAATTGATTGCCAATAAAATAATCTATTGGTTACAAAATCAATCTAATGTTAGCACAACAAACACTCCGAATTCATCCCTTTGCACATCAGATGGGGGTTCCAAGCTATCTAAGGCAAACTAAGAAATCACGGGCTTACTTTTTTGTAACCATTAATAGTTATTATTTTTTTTATAGTCTTAAACTTATTTTAGAAGACAGCCTTAAATTAAAATCCATTACAAGTTTTTATGAAAAAAATTGTCATTATTGGAAGACATTTTTATCGCAATGTAAAATTATCGCCAAAAGATTTGCCAGCAATAGTAGATAAAATAATAGAAAACTTTTCTTGTGAAATAAGAGTACGTATTTTATTTTACCTAATTAACTACAAGAATTTATTCAAATTTTCTAATCTTTCAGGAATACTACTTTGAACCATGAGGAAGGAAAGCGAATCCTGCTGGTAAACTTTGGGAAAAATACGTAAAACAAAGGGCAAAGCGTGTGCGTTCATTAATGAAAATCAAAGATAGTTTAGAAAATTCAGATTCGAATTCCCATAAAGATTGTTCTGAATTTGATGAGCCAGTTTTACTGGTCTTAAAAGCTTCTCTCTCAAGGGAGTTTTCTAATTGCGATCTATAAGTAATTATGAATTTCTTAGCTATTGACCACTTTATAAAAATAGCAAATCTGACGAACTAGTAAGTTTTACTTAACCTAAAAAAGTAATTCATTATTAACTTGCCCTCTTTATTTTATTAGATAAATATAGACTTCGAGCTACTGCATCCAGACAAAAGCCACCTTCTTTACAGTAAATGGAGTGTGTTTATTCTTAAATTTATGTTCTATGTTATGAAGTTGATGATCATTTCCAATCTATGTATGTATGTATGTTTGTATGTTAAAGGATGAAATAATTTTAAAAGAAGAACCTTATATCTTTTTCAAATTAATAATGGTAAAATATTTTTAAGAAATAAATTTTTGTAAACTTTATTAAATGAATAAAATGTAAATTGTTTTTTACCGAACCAATATTGCTTTAAAGTTATTTTAATATAGAAATCATTTCAAACTAACATTAAATTTTATGTTATTTCAATATGATCATCATTTTAATTTTAAATGATTTAAAAGTAAATTTTAAATGAAATTCGTGTTGATTCAACATGAAATTCTTGTTATTTTTACATTTTTTACTGTTGATTGCAAAGGACTTAAACATAATTTTTACATGATAATCCCTTAAATTTTACTGGAACAAAAATGAAAATGTTACATGATTTCCAATTGTTTTTATTTGAAGTTAAAAAATAATTTTTGTTTTATTGTAAAATCATGTTAAATTAACAGAAAACTCTAATGAAGCAAAATCATTATTAAAAACTATTAAATTAATCGTGTTTTAATTGATTTTACAATGATTTTTTTCTGTGTGTAAGGTCAGTTTCAAATGGGATGTTACTATTAAAATTTCCAGTTATTATGATGTCAGTATATTTAACAGTATCAGTATCAAGTTTTTTTAAAAAGAATGTCCATTCCAATATTTTTATAAGGCCTATAGACACATCCCAGAAGCATTTTGTTTCTATGGCATGTTACATCTAGAAATAAATACTCCATATTTTCTTTATATTTAGACTTTCAAGTAATCTTACCACTTATACCCTTTCTAAGGAATATGGCAACTCCACCGGCACCAGTTCTAGTCTCACTCAGGGGTTTTCTATCCGAGCAAAACAATTGATATGGCGTCAACACCAGAATTTTTAAAAATAAATCGAAACTCATCTATTTTATTGTTTAAACTTTGCGCGTTGATGTAGCAAACATTTAAAGCGCTATAAGATTTTGCTAGGATACGAACCATATTACTCACACTGACTCTGGTATCCAACTGATTATATTGACGGTTGATAACCATGCCGATGAAAAGCAACGCAATTTATAATGTTTAGCATAGTTTTATCTAAGAAATTTTTAATGTAATTTAAGTTTGATAATTTGAAATTGGGAATATTTATAAAAATAAAATAAGAAAATACAAATACGATTTAATAAATAAATCTATATTAGATCTGAGCAATAAAACACATGGTTAAGTTGAAAGTTGAAATTTAAAGACCTAAAATGTTCTATTTATATAAAAAAAAAAAATACTGTTGCAACACTGCATTCTTTTAACAGAAGTTTTTTTTTTATTATTTGCAGCTATTAAAAATGTTTGAATAAAAGTATTTTTTTTTATTAGCTGGTCACCTTTTAATTATTATAACCTCAAATGTGTATAAAGTAATATAAGCAGTAGTGTAGTAGTTAGCTATTGTGAGTATATTGAATTTTGTCATAAATAAATTTGCCTGTGATTTATTTATGAATTATGCAACAATATGGGTTTTATCATGTCATTTATTAGAAAGTACACTTAAGCCATGTTTTTGATAATTGTAATATAATGGATTATTTTGTAAAATTTTTTATATTAGTTTTTTTTTTTTTTTTAATTTATAAAAAATATTACCTGATGGAATAACGAGAGTCTCACTAAATCTACTATAAATTATCATGAAAACGTTATGTTCGCTGTTTAACAGATGGTAGAAGACAAAAAATGTGTATATACAAATTATGACATGAAGGGATATAAGAAAGGATTATTTTAAAATTGTTGTGTAGTTATAATGGAAAAAATATTAAACAATATAACTACTTGATATTAAATACTGTATTGAAAATAAAATATGTTTATAAAAATTGGTACACTCAAAGAAAAAGCTTTATTATATATATGAAATGCTTCATAGCTTTTATGAAACATTTTATAAAATGAAAAAAAAGACAGTTCATAATATTTACGAAACTTTTTTTTATCATGTTAATGAAGTTAAGTGTTAATAAGTGAGGTTTTAATATTTCTCATACAAAATGAGAAGTGTTATTTCTGAAATACTTCATAAATATTTATGAAATTGCTACATTGCACACACACCTGTAGTAAACCGTCAAAACTAAACAAAAAAAAATGTTGTTCCAAATGTGAGCTTACACTTCAAATCATGCAAATACAAACTTTCATGCCGATGCATTTTGTAATTTGACTTTTATAATTTTTGAATTTATTATTTTTAAAATATCTTAATTGTAGTATTTTTCAACTACACAGAAAAAAATTATTGCCAAAAAATTTCAAATAAATTTTTTTAGATTTTTTGTTAATTTTTAGTTAAATGTTTAATCATGTCAATTAAATTTTTAATTGATAATGAACTTAGTGAACTTAGTGTAACAAATATTCTGGTTTACAATAAACACTATTGAAAACATATAAAAGTCATATTATTTTGATATATTTATATCTCACAATTTATTACAAATATTTAAATTGCAAAATTGCATTCCAAATTCCTAAACAAAAAAATATATTTTAATACTAAGCGTATAAATAAAAGCGTTACAACTTAATTTTTTGTTTTTAATTATTTTTTTTTTTTTAAATTACAAATACAACATAGTCTATATGTAGTGTTTGTAAGTCTGGTACAAAGTATTTAGAAATTCGAATGCGTTGAATTACACACAAACATTCGTATATTTGATAAAAATAATATTGAAATTTTGATTAAAATTTTAATTGATTTGAATCTGGAATTTCAATAAAAAATTTTATTAAGTTTTAACTGATATAATTAAAACATTAAATGAAAATGTTGTAGATTTTGATATGTAAAAAAAAAATAAATGAAAAATTTCAATTAATTTTAACAAAAAAAAAAAAAAAAATTAATTGATATAACAAATTATTTTGCTGATTCGAATTCAATCAAATTTTTATTTTATATATACAAATATTTTAATTGAAACTCGATTTTAGTATTTACTGTGCACAAGAGCAAGGTAGGCTAAAATTTTTAATTCATAATATTTTTCATATATTTTTTTTTGTTTTTGAAAATTTAAAATTTTCAGTAATTTTGCGTGTGCCGTTCATAAAATTTTTATAGAGATTGAGACTCATTGCTGTAAAGTAGTGTTAGGGTTCCTAAGTACTATGAATTTCAGAACCAATTTCATCCAATTTGATGCAATGTTACTGAAGTTTGTATTAAATTTGAATCGGATTTAATTCATAAGGTTTCTGGAAAAAGTGAAATGTCGATTTTTGGCTTGAAAAATTAATTTATTATAATAACAAAGTGAATTGATACAGTATTCAAAGTATTATCCATCGTTAGCCACTACTTTTTCCCAACTTTCTGGTAGCATATGAATTCCGCGCCAAAAGAACTGCTCCCGTTTTGAGGTAAAGAATGAATCAAGCCAATTTCTCATACCCTGTTCTGAAGTGAAGCGAATTTCAGTAAGGGCGTTCTGCATCGATCGAAACAAATGGTAGTCAGAAGGGGCAAGGTCTGGGCTATAAGGCATGTGAGCCAAAACTTCCCATCCACTGTTTTCCAAATAGTTTTTTTTACCGGTATTGCAACGAGCGTTGTCATGATGGACGATTGTGGCCTCGTGCCTGGTCGAATTTTCTGGTCGTTTTTCGTTGATTGCTCAATTGTGTTCGGTACAGGTCCCCTGTGATCGTCTGAGCCGATTTCAACAGCTCATAATACATAACACCCTTCTGATCCCAACAAATACAGAGCATTACTTTGGCGCCATGAATATCGGCTTCGTCGTTGATTTGGCTAGTTGGCCGGCCTTACATATGACTTTTTGCGCTTGGGGTTATCGTAATGTATCCATTTTTTATCACCAGAAACAATAAAATGCAAAAATAACTTCTTTTTGTAGCGTTCAAGCAGCATTTCCGACATGCAAAATCGCCTTTCAACGTCTCTCGGCTTCAATTCATATGGGACCCCATTTCCTTGCTTTTGAATGTATCCCAATACTTTTAAACGTAGGAAAATGGCTTGTTGTGTAACTCCCAATGATAATGCAAGTTATTCTTACGTTTGACAAGAATATTCGTCGAGTAATGCTTCCAATTCCTCATCTTGAAACTTTTTCGGCTGACCGGGACTCTCCTTGTCTTCTGTGTCGAAATTACCACTTTTGAATAGCGCAAACTATCGTTCACAAGTTTTTTGAGTTGATGAATGTTGAGCGTAAGCTTCTACCAACAATCAATAACTTTCAGCAGCCGTTTTTTTTTTCAAATGAAAGAATGTTATCAGACTTCCCCGCAAAACATCTTTTTTAGGCACAAAATTTGACATTATTATAGCGATAAAAATTTTTGTGTTTACACTTTGGCTTCTATCGAATACTGAATTAAAATGACATATGTTTACCCTCCTAAATATCATATTTGTTATTATTGACACAAACCATATGTGATAGCTATGCCATCTGTTGTCTAAATCGACATTATTAACACAATAAAATAAAATTAACTTGATTTCAAAACTAAAAAAAATACTAAAACTTTTTTCATCTTTGGACGAAGCAATTTTTATTTTTTTTCGTGATTTTCAACCTTTTAGTAGTTTGACCACAAAAAATTAGATTCTAATACCCCTTCCGTGTCCATTTTTTCGCTTGCAAAATATAGGTCTATATGCCTTTCAAATAATGAAAAAAATTATAATTAACTAAAGGTGGACGACTACAAGGGCTTTAGAAATATACAGGATGCACAAAATGACTCTCATCGTGCCAATGACCGAGCCTCTTAGCTTCCTAGCCACCTAGCCACTACAAACGAAATTCCTATCTACTATATAAGAATTTTGTTTTATTTTTCGAAATATTTTGAATAGTAAGTACTTATGAGCGTGAGTGTTTCATGAGCGTGTGCAAAAATTTAAAATACTCACTTGATCGAGAGTATGTAGAAAAAAAAGTCTTCGTGCGTGATTGTAATTATTCTGGGCCGGTTCATAACTTATTTTATTTCTACCACGTTATTGTTCTCACATTTTAAAAAAACATAGTCAGCTTATTATTCGGTCCTATACGACAAAAAGTAGTTAACGAGAAAAACGATAAACAAGGTTTACATTTTTTGTTTTTGTATGCAAATCTGGAATGTAGATCAAAGTCGATACTGGATATTTAAGATATGATACGGAATATCGAAAATTGGGTTTCCGAATCAGAAAGAGAATATTTACATTATAAATAACTCAATTTTTTTTTAAAATAATAATAAACATAGACATTATGTGGCTCCCTAAGAGCACATCTTATGTACACCCAGAAAAGAGTATCAGTTGTGGCCACCGAATTTGTTGCCAATCTTCATATTAAATTATATTTTTAGTTGTGAAAGTGAATATTCAGTTGTACAATTTAATATTTATATTCCACTTAAATATTATTACGTTCCACAAAATTTTATTTAAAAAAATTTATATTTAGCTTTTCCCGGTATCCAACCTGGGCATTCAGATTCATAGTTCACACTCTTGCTTACTGCACTATAATTTAATTTAATTTTCTTTGATATATTTGTTATATAAACATTTGAAAATTTTATTTTAATAAAAAAAAAAATATTTTTTTTAAATGTTTGCCTTTACCGGGTTTTGAACTCGGAAATTAGGAGTACTAGGCTAGCTTCCCTGCGCGAAAAAAAGGGTCGGTAGGAAATTAGGACCTGTCCCGGGATAGGTGAAAACTGAACCGGTTCCGAAAAAAACATATCACGAGATAGGTAAAAAGAGCACCGGTCCCTAAAGTACCTATCACGTGACTGGCTTAAAAGTCACGACTTGTCCTTTTAGACTCTACCCACTAGCCCACAAACACTTATAAATTTTAATTACTAGTTTTGAATTTAAATAAATTTTTAGGAAAATTAATATAGCAGAAAATTCGTTTACAAATACCAATCTTTAGTGGCTTCTATAATCAATAGAATCCAAAATTCTTTTGATACAACTGAAATCCTAATTTAATGATATATTTGATCAACATAACCGTATTTGTCGGTACCACTTTCGAATATCGACAATTTATTAATAAATTTGATTGGTTGCTTCTACTGTACACAATTTTTAAACGAATTTTATTCATAAAGTTGATTGGAAATACCAATAATAAATGGTGTCCCAAGAAGAACGCAATTTTTAAATCTGGCAACATTCGATGTGTCATTGTTTGACATTTGAACAATTGTTATTGTTTGCTAGTAGAAGGTACGAGGTTAGTAAAAATGGAGCGCTACACGAATGAACAACGCATTCTCATTGTGAAATTGTTTTACCAAAATGGTGAAAGTTTTGCGGCTACAGTTCGCAAATTGCGATCAATTTGGGGTCACAATAATGCTCCAAAAGAGTCAACTGTAAAGAGATTAATGGAAAAATTTGCCGAAACTGGGTCTGTTAGTGATGTAAAGACAACAACGCGCCATCGACCAGGTCGATCGACTGAAAATATCGCAGCTGTACGTGATGATGTCGCTCAAACTCATCCACCTCAATTCGACACCGAGCTCAGCAAATTGGTGTCTCCAAATCCACTTTGCAGCGAATTTTGACGAAAGATTTGCATCTTCATGCATACAAAGTTCAATTGACTCAGGAACTGAAGCCAGCTGACCATGGACAGCGAAGGGAGTTCGTTAATTGGGTATTGGAGAGACAACATGAAAATGCTGATTTTGCCCATAAAATCATCTTCAGTGACGAGGCCAATTTTCATCTTGATGGCTTCGTCAATAGGCATAATTGTCGCATTTGGGTTGAGGAAAATGCTCGAGTGATTCACAGCCAGAGAAACAATTCAATTGCTGCATCAGTCATTTCCCGGTAGTGTTATTTCGCGTTTTGGAGATCAGAATTGGCCGCCTAGATCGTGCGATTTAACACCATTAGATTTTTTTCTTTGGGGTTTTTTAAAGTCGATGGTTTACGCGAATAAGCCGACGACGACTCAAGCCTTAAAAGAGGAAATTGGACGCTGCATTAATGAAATACCGCAGCATACATGCAAAACGGTCATTGAAAATTTCATTAAAAGATCGCGTGCATGCCAGCAAAGCCGCGGCGGCCATCTGCACGATATATTGTTCCATACATAACCTCATTCTGTCTACTTTACGATATAATAAAGTTTCACGATTTTTTTTAAATATCTGTGTTTTATTTAAAATTTAAAAATTGCGTTCTTCTTGGGACACCCTTTCGGATAATATTATCGTTTTTTTGATTCCTTTTTCCTCTTTTTAATTTCGAAAGCCATATTTTTGGTACAAAAATGTATTATAGGTTATTCCAAATAAAATAAAATTCTTACAAATAAATGTTAATGGTTGTGATGGAATTGCAACCGATCTTCTCTCTGGGTGTACCAACAAATGTACAACGTTGTATAATACACTTTTCAATTCACATAATTAATTTTCTGTGTGTATGATTCCAAAATTTTTATTGAAATAAACGAAAAATCAGTATTTTGTTAGTAAATGAATGAGAACTGAGGAGGAAATTCTACTGAAGAGGAAAATGTATCTACTGTAAAATAAATATGACAGTTTTTGTAGTCACCGCCCTACGTCATTCACAGCGACAATCGTTATACGGCATGTTGTTATTCTGCAACGACACTTACAAGTATTGTAATTTATTTTTTAAACTTCTACAAATTTATATAAATCGAAAATATTTATAAATTTCTTCTACAAAATATTTTCATTAACAACTCTTCACACTAATTGAGGTTAAGCAATATAACAAATAGCAATTTTCATTTTAATAAAATCATACATTTTTAATAAAAACTTAATAACACATAAGAACCCATTCAGAAATTCTTTTTTTTTTATTTTTAAATGTATTTTGTTGTAAGTTGATGATGGCTTTTTTTTTGTTTTTTTATAGAAGAGTTGTTCAATATATTGAAATTTAATAAAATATAAATGATGATGTAGTTGTTGTTGTTGTTGATGATACAGATATGATAGTATGAATGGACGACCATTAAAAGTTGAAGTGCCACCAGTGAAGTGCAACAAACAAAAAAAAAAAAAAAAAAGGAGCATTCACAGCTATACAAAAGCGATATATCACATAGTGCGATAGATAGATATTGGAAATCTACACACACACACATACATATTTGTAGGTATATTCAACACATATGTGTAATAGTGATATGTGATGATGATAAACCAATTGATGATATGTTTTGTAGCATGTTTAATACTATACAACATGCAGCGGTAGTCTCTCTCTCTATCTCTCTCCCTCCTTCTTTCTGTATCAAATGGGAGTTTGTTTGGTGGCCCATACAATTTAGTTACCAGTTGGTTTATAAAAAACAAAGCAAAGAGTATGATTTGGTAGCTTTTAGCAACAATTTAATTACAAATAAAGTAATTTTTAATTGAATAACCACCATACAATGCAAAAATGTGTGTTTTTTATTTAAAGAGAAATAAAAAAGACACACATGATGTTGTATATTGAATGAAAAAAAAACACTGTTGCATGCAAACAATATTACAAAAAAAAAAAAATGAAAACATATTGAAACGATTTTAAAGCAATTTTTCCAATGAAAACCTCCCCAACTATTTATATTTCGTTGTTGTTGCCGCTTTTTTTTTGTTGTATCACAGCAGGCATGCAGTTTTTGAACAGATTTTTTCTATTTGTTATATACATGTATGTTTGAATGTTGTTGTAAATGTTGTAGTAATTTACTTATGATCATACTACAAATACAAAAACTGCATGTGTCTATTGAAATTATTTGATTGCGTAGATGTAACCACAAAAATAGCACAACATTTCATATTTTGACCACATATAAAGGGTGGTTAAATTTTAAGGGCCGATGTTGAATGTGAACCATACCTAAACGTCAAGTTTTTTCTACATTTCATTTGGGATTTCTCAATTTCAGACTAACTCGATTTGTACCATTGTAAGATACACAATCGGGCAACGCGTTAAAAATATTCAGACTTATTATGAAAATGGGCGTTCAAATCAAAATAAATTACGTGCACTTCGTGATATTTTTTTTGTCAGCATAATCGAAAAAATGTGTACACAACCGGGAGAATTGTGGGCAAATTTCAGCAAACCGGGTCTGTGAAAACACCTGTGCATGCTCGCCCAGTTCGTTCTGCGGAAAACATTGCTGTTGTTCGCGATAGCGTGCCATGAGGTCGGCTAAGAATTTACCGTGAATGGTGTTCATTATCGCGAGATGATAACGAACTTATTGTAGCCAGGAATTGAGGATATGACCCTGGACGATATGTGGTTTCAACTTGACGGTGCCACTTGCCACACAGCTAACGAAAGAATGGCTCTTTTGGGCGACAAATTCAATGGCCGTGTTATCTCACGTGGTGGCGATGTCAATTGGCCGCCAAGATCATGTGACACCCTTGGACTTCTTTCTTTGGGGTTATTTAAAAGGAAAGTGGTACGTCGATAAGCCAGCAACAATTCAAGAGCTAAAGGATAAGATAATTCGGTACATTAACGGCATAGAACCTCAATTGTGCCTCAGCGTCATCGAAAATTTGGACCATCGGATGGAGGTGTGCCGCCGATCGGCGGCCATTTGGTTTCTAGCTTAAGGGGTTGGAGCAGGCCGTCAAAAGGGAGGATTTTTGCCCCTCCACGTAAGAATTTTCAAAAATCCTGACTACGCAGGTGGTGGAACCTATATGCAAAAATTTTACTTCCGAGTTCGAGGGGTTTTCGCAGAAAGTCAAAGTGGGAGATTTCCCCCAATTTTGCTTCTTCAATTATTTCGTTTTAGCTGATGTGTATACCGGAGCTATTACAACCAATTTAAACTTCCTAGTTCCAGCGATTTGCGTAGAACAATAACCGGGAGAGAAACTTTTCGCCCTTTGAACCCTTATTTTTATCACGTTAATGGCGAAAATTCTAAAATTTACCTTATCAATGAGTTAGTAAATAATCCAGGGACACATATTCCGAATTTCAGGTATATACCTAAATGGATTTGGGTAGGCCGTTAAGTGGGAGACTTATCCCATTTTTACCCCTCTCCGTAGGAATTTCCAAAAATACCATCTGAGCTTATGTCTACGCCGGAGGAGGAACCCTTACACCAAATTTTAACTTCCTAGCTTGAGCGATTTTGGCAGGCCTTTAAAGGGGACATTTTT
Source organism: Eustalomyia histrio (assembly GCA_949748255.1). NCBI lineage: Eukaryota > Metazoa > Arthropoda > Insecta > Diptera > Anthomyiidae > Eustalomyia > Eustalomyia histrio. The sequence continues at coordinate 121,666,217 of OX456526.1, forward strand.
TTCCTTTTAAGTCCCACCCCATACGATTTTCCAAAATCCTATCTTAGCTGATGTCTACGCTGGAGAGCAATCTTTAGATTAAATTTCACCTTCATATCTCCAGCGGTGTAGATAGGCCGTTAAGGGGAAATATTTCCCCTTTTTCGCCTCCTCTCGTAGGTTTTTCCAAAACTTTAGTGTTAGCTCATGTTTACGACGAAGGAGAAATTTTCAAACCTAATTCCAACTTCCTAGCTCTAGCGGTTTTGGCAAGCCGTACGATTTAAAAAAAAAATCTCGTATTAGCTGTCTACACGGGAGGAGGGACCTTCCCACCAAATTTCAACATTTAACCCGAATTCATAACACGTCCCTGGCGAAAATTCTAAAATGTATCTAATCAGTGAATTATTTCACACTCTAGGGCAAACATATTTCATATTTTAGGTTCTAGTAGACTTTTCCACTTTCTGCTGCTCCTGGTGGAAACATTCAAAAATAACTTTGGGGCGGATGTCTTCGCCAGAGGAGAAACCTACACTCACAATATATTTTCCGTTACCGACTGTAGTTTATTTTAGAAGTAATACGTAAAGTTTGTTTTTGAACGAAGAATCAATTAAAATTCATAGAAATATATTTTTTAACTATTTGAATCAGTCATTCAAAAAACAAACTATGAAAATTTGCAGACATTCAGTAGGAGTTGATATTTTCTGTTAAATGTAAAATTTTATGTTTTCTGTTTCTAAAAATTGAAATTCATATAATTCTGTTTTGTTTTTTTTTTTACCAAAATAGTTTGTATATATACAAAATTATTTCAATAAAAATTACAAGAAATTATTCAAATATACATACACACAAAGCCAATAAAAATATATATGTCTGCATGTGTTGTGTTTTGTAATTACATACAAATAAAAAAACTTTCAATTTGAAAAACAAACCACAAAAATCGTTTTTTCTAACATTTTATCAGTTAAAAATTTATGGTTATTTTAAACGACTTTCTATTGTTTTTACACTTTTGTTGTTAATTAAACAATGGTTGAAAATAAACAACAAAATGGGTTGAATATAATAAAAAATCAGTAGTCCTCTTTTAATTGTATTTTTGATTAATTTAATATGCATTTGAAGTTGTTTTTAACGAAATAATATTGTTAGTGTATGTACATATAAATTTTTAACTTCCAAGTTCCAGCAGTTTGGGCTGGGCGATGTTAAGTGAGTGAGTAAGTCAGCCAGTAACAATATTCCTTTATATATTGAGCTTGTTGGCAATATGTTAAATCATCGTATGCCTCGCTCTATATTTCCTCTATCTGGTAAAAATTTTTTAACGTAACACATACTGGTATGAAAACGGAATAGTTAAAAAAGGGGTTAAAAAAAACCCATATAGAAGAATTTAGAAAAAGTGAAAAAGCTAATGTGAAAATATACCAAAATCTGTTGAAAGAGATTTTGAAAAAAATGTTAAAAATCGCTAAAATAAAAAAAAGATAAGTAAAGATGGAATTATGAAACACGAAAACCACATTAAATTTATTTTTTTAGGATTTTTGTCGGAGGAAGTTTGAGCATTTCGATCGCAGTTCAAGAATAACCTGTTTGTTCAGAAATAGTCCAAAAAGAAAGAAAGGTTTTTTTTTTACTGTATTAGTATTTACGAAATAAATTTGAATTTAAAAAATGAAAACATAAAGAATAGAAAATGTGAGAAATTTGTTTTAAGATATTGCCAATTATGTCCAATAATATGTTTGATTTGTTTACTATATTTGGACAAATACGAGTAATACTAGGCGTATGAGTTATATGTTTTGGTATTATTTAAAATATTATTCATACGCCTAGTAGTACTCGTATTTGTTTATATGAAGTGAAAAATACACACATTGTAAAACACAATTGCATAATTGAATTTATCCATTGATTTTATTATAATATACTTTGATCTCATCCTTGGAATAAAGTAAAAAATTACTTTTTGAACGTTTTCTATTTTTACGATTTTTTTTTTTCAAAACAATAATGTTAAAAATGTTAGATTTGTCGAACTTTTATCATTCATTCCATGAGAAATCGCTACATATCTGACCAAGGATGTATTCTTTACATTGCAAACAGAAATACTCTATGGAGCCAATAACACATTTTCGTACTTAGATATTTGAGATTGTAAAAATCCACAATTTTTTCACGTTTTTAGTTTTTAAAAAAATTCAAAAATTAAAAATGTACTGAATTTTGAAGAGCCAAAATTTCTAAAATATAAGAAATATTTTAAAATTTTTTGAAAGTATCTGGCAGCAGTAGATAGCTGCTTTACAATTCGGAATTGTTGATATATATTACGATTTTTTTCTGCCGAGAAGCTTAACTATTTTTAATGATTTAGTTAAAAAAAAGCTTATAATCTTTTCCTTATAAAAATTAAATATTTGAATCGGCTATAAAAAAAGTACTGATTATTTTTTAAAATTTCTGGTTTTATCATTTAGGAATGGAACACAATATCATTCGTATGACTACCACGACTGGCTCGGCAATCCTTATCCGATCAAGCCAATTTTTCAGTACATTTTCGATTGTTTCGACTCCAATCTCTTTAATGGTAACTTCGATTTCATGTTCAATTGTCCCTGAACATCACAATTTCGGCTGATTATTCGATTTTCAAAACCAGTGCGTAAAATATCGATGGTTGCGTTGGCTGTGTGACATGTGGCTTCGTCTTGTTGCAACCAAATGTCGTCTATGTCATTTTCTTGAATTTTTGGAAACAAAAATTCATTGAGCATGGCACGGTAACGCTCACCATTGACGGTAACGGAGGCTCCTTGCTGATTTTTGAAGAAAAATTGCCCATTTTTGGTAGTCATATGAATGATATTGTGTTCTATTCTTAAATAACAAAGTTAAACCTTTCCAATAAAACCAGAAATTTGAAGAAATAATCAGTACTTTTTTTTTATAGCAGATTCAAATTTAAAATTTAAATGGCCACCCACATCTAAATAAAATGGATTTTGTTTTTTTTTAAATGTTATTTAAACAACTGACGCATCAGTAAACACAAATAATTAATCAGTAAAGAATAAATGATAAAATTTTACCTACCAATTCTGTAAAAAATTATTTCCATTTTTTTATTTTTGTTTGTCTTTTTGATCTACAAAATGTACACTCACACAGTCTACAGACACATTTTGTGTAAATGACCATATGTGTGTGTTTATTATAATCTTGTAATTTGAATTGAAATAATTTTGTATATAAGCAAACAAATAAAATGAAAAACAAATTGGAATTTTTTGAATATATTTTTTTTTTGAAACAGCAAACAAAATTTAAATTTGTAAAAATTGTAAAATTTAAATTTGTAATAACTGTAACTGAAGCTTTGTGGGTACATCTTTCTTAAATTTCAAATAAATAAAAAAAAAGAAAATTAAAATTAAAAAAAAATCGGTAAATGATAGTAAATCATTTTAAACAAATGTGCAAAAAAGTTAAAATAAATATTTCTTTAAGAAATAAGTGTAAATTTCCCTATTTTTAATTGAAGTGAAAAAAAGAGATATTTTTTCATATAAATTATAACCATAAAAGCCGCCACAAAACAAATTTTCAGTGTATTTTTCATTTGTTAAGCATTTGTGATTACAAGCCCTGAAATCTTATTTATATTAGAAACTTAAAGTTAAATTTAAATTGATTAATTAAAATACATATTGGTATATTTCTACTCTAAACTGTTTTAACAATATATGAGCTCATTCTCACAGTTGGTAACATTTGTTTGGTATGTTGTTATATTCATTTTTTTGTGCAGTGGTCGTTTTTATTCCAGTTGAGCTTTTAATTCTTTTTTGTTGTGATTTTTTTTTTATTATATTGTAAATACTTTTCATTTTAATTGTAAATTAATTGCTTCATCATTGGCCAAAACAAAAACTACTACAACTACTGTTACTCTTTAGTGGCATTGGCATGTTGCTAGTGATTCAACCTCGTTTATATGCAAATATACAAATAAAACTATAGAAAAAAATGCAAATATATAAATTTGTTCATGTTTTTTTTTTGTAACAAAAAGACCAGTATAGTAACTGCTGTGTTAAATAAATGTTTATTAGGGCGGTAAAAAAAAAATTCACTTCAATACCTAAGTAATTTATCTGCCTTATACATAATTATGTGGAAAATAGTTATACTATTTATATTATACCGACTCAGAGGCATTCTGTGCATAACATAAATCCTCCCACTTAATGCTACTCGCTTATGGTGAACTAAAGTAATGCTATCAATATATTCTGTTACATATTTTTTACAGTAAGATTTTAACTTGTTTAAAGCAATAACACTATACTCAAAATTGTTAATGATTGATATTCACTTTTTTCAAAATAATGCAATTTGTGAGAAGTATTTCTAATTTTTGATTTAGAATCAAGGTTTGCTAAAGTGAACAACATTTTGTGTTAAAAATAAGTAAATTTAAAAATTTTGTGTTGAAATTAAAATAATAATAAAAATGATTATTTTTATCATAAAATATTGTTAAATCTAAAAAATTTTGATTCTAAGTCGTTAAAATTTCAGACGCCGCAGTTTTTTTGAGTGTAACCTTTTAACTAGATTTTATTTTAATAATTCATGATTCTATATAAAGGGTGGTTAAATTTTAAGGGCCGATGTTGATTTTGAATAAAACACAAACAATATTTAGGGAATTATTGTCATTTCTTTTTATTATGATAATATGGTATAGTTCAATTATGTGTGGAACAAAATATCGGCCAAATGGCAGCCGCGACCTCGGCGGCACATCTCCATCCGATGGTCCAAATTTTCGATGATGCTGAGGCATAATTGAGGTTCTATGCCGTTAATGTGCCGAATTATCTCATTGTTTAGCTCTTGAATCGTTGCTGGCTAACCACAAAGAAAGAAATTTTGTCGCGCAAAAGAGCCATTGTTTCGTTGGCTGTGCGGCAAGTTGCACCATCCTGTTAAACCACATATCGTCCAGGGTCATATTCTCAATTCCTGGCCACAATAAGATCGATATCATCTTACGATAGCGAAACACCATTCACGGTAAATGCTTGGCCGACCTCATGACACACTATCGCGATAAACAGCAATGTTTTCCGCAGAAAGAACTGGGCGAGCATGTACAGGTGTTTTGACAGACCCGGATTGCTGAAAATTGTCCACAATTCTCCCGATTGTGGACACATTTGGTCGATTATGCTGACCAAAAAAAATCACGAAGTGCATGAAACGCATTTTGATTTGACGCCCATTTTCATAATAAGCCTGAATAACTTTAACACGTTGCCCGATTATGTATCTTTCCATGGTTCAAATTGAGTTAGTCATTAATTAAAAAATGTCAAATGAAATGCATAAAAAACTTGACGTTTAGCTGTGGTTGACATTCAACATCGGCCCTTAAAATTAAACCACCCTTTATATGATTTTATTTTGAAAAACTTGCTCTAGTAAATTTTTTCCCAAAACATTAAACTTATAAGTGTCATCCTATTGTTTATGTATGCATTTGTTTTATATTTGTAGTAATTATTTGAATAATTTTATATGCGTATTGATTACATATTTTGGTTTTTGTGGTTTATTGTATATAAACAAAAAACATTTTGGTGGGTTTTTACCCTGACATGACGTCTATAGTGAGAGATGGTAATGATGATAAGGATGATGTTTGCTGCTGATGTTACTGTCCATAATCAAAGTAACAGCTAGAGGTCTTTATATAATGCTAATTTGTTTAAAAGAAACATTTTTTTTACATATTTGAAGAATTTTATTTTTAACTGGCTTGAAAGCCCGATACTTCCTTACCGATGGTTTTAAATATAGAAATATATAAAAAAAGAAAACTTAACTCCTTTTTCTTGAGGGCATATACAGAATTTGCTTAAGTGGTTTAAGGTAGGTATCGAAATAAAACGTAAATAATTTTTTTTTAAATATTGTTCACTCCAAATAGATTGCAGTTTAAATTAACTGTAAATTTAATTTAAAATAAATTAAAAATCACTTAAAAACCGCTGTACTAACTTTTCATTTAAACCTAAAAACATTTTGTTTATTTATTAATTTACTTATTTATTTATTTTTTAATTTTAATAAATTAACTTACAAAAACAAGTATTTCCTATATTTATTTCTTTTAACTGCCAACTAATTAACTACAAAATCCGTAAAAAATAAATGATATTTCGTTTACTCTGTAAAAATAGACAATATTTTTGTTTCCCAGCAAAACTTTAGTAATGGGTGCGATATTCTCATGCGTTACCTTGTAATGATAGCTCGTTACCTTTTTCATTATTTGCAAGCATAAAGTAATAAGTCACTCATTATTGATTACGTAATATATGATTTATAAATGTAAAGTAATAATCGAAATATTTTTGAAAATCTATTTTTAGAAACATTACTTTGTGTTTTTTTTTGTAAGCAAAAGGCTAATGTATGTTTGTTTTGATCACACTAGAGAAAAAACGAAGCTCAACAATTCATTTAAGCTTAAAGCAATCAAATACTATATGCGTCGATAGCTCAGTGGGTAGAGTTTTTGGCTGACAACCAGATTTCCCTGGTTCGATTCCCATCTTCACCACATTATTTTTAATTACAAATATTTTAAATAAAATGTTTGTAATAATTTTTTTTTAATAAAAATTCCTCTTTTTTAAAAAAACTATTTTTAGACACATTACTTTTTCCATTCTCGTAATCATATAAGTAACCTCTTTCATTATCACATCTAAAGTAATGGGTATATACATTACTTTAAGGCACATCGCCTGTAAAATTCATCAATGAAGTAAGGTGTAAAGTAATTTACATTACTTTACCCATTATTTGGTAATGTGTAGTTTTGCTAGGTTGTTTTATCTATCAGTCAATTAACTAAAAAATTATAAAAACGATTTTCTTTTTAACAAATCATTTTAAATGAAAATTTTAACTGTAACATAAAATCCTTATTTGCATATAATTTATTCCTTAAATAAATGTAAAACAGGTTAAAAACTTAATTTTTTATATATAACTGTTGAATCATTTAAAAATGTACGGAAAACTTTTTAAATAAACTACACTCAGTACACCGTAGTAGCAGCCTACATGCCAAATGGAAGATTTAGAGTGCAATTCTTCCCTTTCTTACTCACGTTTTTATTAAAAATTAAAAAAGTTATCTTTTAAGTTACTTAGCCCAATACTTCAGAAATTTTATGGCTTTAATTTCAGACTTTTAACTGAAAGAAAGGTTTTCCGTGTTGATTCCTCCGAGTAAAAGTTTCATCAAAATTAGTTTTGCTGAACGCCTACGCCGGAGAAGGCAAAAATTTCAGTTCCTATATCCAGCGGTTTACGCTGAGTGTTTGAGATTTGGGCAGGTCATTATGGGGGTAACATTTTCCATTTGTAAACCCCATTTTCACCATATATCTGAAAAAGATTCCAAATATATTAGTTAGTTTATACACCATGGAAGATATATTTTAAATTTCAGGCTGCCAGCCAAAGCAGTTTGGGCAGGCCTTTAAGGGATGTACTTTCCACTTCTGAAATCTCCTTATTATCACTTTTCTGATTTAAAATCCAATAAATTTATTATTGGAGAGTTAGAACACATTCCTGCAAAGACATACTTGTAATTTCCTATTTCCAGCCAAAAGGATTTTTTTTCAGGACATTGAAGGGATACCGTCAACACCAGAGGAGGAATCTACGTATCGAATTTCAATTTCTTAGCTCCTGCTCTTTGGTTGGGTAATAAAAGGTACTTTTTGTTCCCATTTTAACCTTAATTTTACCTAAGGAACACATATTTTAAAAATTCAGCCGTTGAGGAAGAATCTTTAAACTTTCTAAACCGCCATTTATCCACGTTCCTGGCGAAAAAATAATATGATAAACTTCTTAAAGACTAATCCAGTAATCGATAAAATATATGTTTCAAGATTTTTCTTAACAAGACTTTTAGCTCATACTCCCGTTAAAATTTAGAAAAATTCCGTGTTGTCTAAGCCGGAAGAGGAACTTGCATGCCAAATTTCAAGTTCTTTGTCCTGCGGCTTGGGCTGGCTGATTAAGGGAACACTTTTTCCATTTTAATCCCATATTTACCACGTTCCTATGGAACATTTCAAAACTTAATAACAATTGTTTTAAATTTGTTTACCATTCATAAAAATAAAGAAAAAAATGATGACCATTGGCAGATAAGATTTTTGAAAAAAAAAAACCCAAAAGCGAAGAAAGATCAAATCGATAAAAATTACTAATATCCACTCTCTGTCGTTCTCTGCGTTAACTGTATTAATTTCACTTGTTCCCCATTTCATTTCATTCCTATTGCCTATTATTTCAATTATACTTGTTCCTTTCCATTTCGTTCCACGTTTTCTTGTGTTTTAATTGAAATTCCCATTCAATTATCATGCGAAATTATTATCATGCCTCTGGCCAAAACATATTTTGGTAATTCGTTAAAGGGAAGAATTTTCTACTTGAGAGCTCCATTCTTAGTACGTTCCTGGTGAAACTCGAAACAAATTTTTAAAATTTTAAATTTCTAGCCGAAGTTGCTTGGCAGGAGACTTCGGTTTTTTTGACCCCCACCTATGCATTTTTTTAATTCAAGACTTACCTGTTAGTTAACGCACACTTTGAGAATTACATATTTTAGTTTTCAGATTTCTAGTCAAAGAGGTTTAGGCAGGCCGTCAAAGAGGATACTTTTCCCTTCTTTTGCATTATTTTTACCCTCCCCGAAGTTAGTTAGTTAGGTAGTTGGTCAACTCCGAGGAACACAGGTTTTTATTTTCATGGGGTTTGTTTAGTTTGTCAAGGCAGAAATTTTTCCCCTTCGTGCTCCTCCCCATATATATTTTAAATTTCAGGTTACTAGCCAAAGGAGTTTGTGCAATCCGCTAACGAGGAGACTTTTTCCTTTTTTGTTAAGATTTTGAGCAATCTGTGAAAATTCTATGATAAAATTCACCGTATGTCGATATTCACAAAATCAGGCTTTCGTAGAAAATTGTTAAATTTTTTTCGAGATTATCTGAGACATCTCATATACATAGCCACACTTTAGGGTTATAGTTTGTTAAAGTTTGTTACGATGAGACACGGTAAGCTTTGAAACATACACTCAAAATATTTTTATAGTAACTGACTGTAGTTTATTTTAAAAGTTATTCGTACATTTGTTTTAAAATGATTAAATAGGTAAAATATAGAGTGTGGTTAAATTTTAAGGGCCGATGTTGATTTTGAATAAAACACAAATTATTTAGGAAATTATTGTCATTTCTTTTTATTATGATAATATGGTATGGTTCAATTATGTATGGAACAAAATATCGGCCAAATGGCCGCCGCGACCTCGGCGGCACACCTCCATCCGATGGTCCAATTTTTCGATGACGCTGAGGCATAATTGAGGTTCTATGCCGTTAATGTGCCGAATTATCTCATCCGTTAGCTATTGAATTGTTACACCTTATCGGCGTACACCTTTTTTTTCAAATAACCCCAAAGAAAGAAGTCCAACGGTGTCAAGTCACATGATCTTGGCGACCAATTGACATCGTTAGCTGTGTGGCAAGTGGTACCATCCTGTTGAAATCACATATCGACCAGGGTCATATCCTCAATTCCTGGCCACAATAAGTTCGTTGTCATCTCGCGATAGCGAACACCGACGGCGAGTCGAGGTTGACGGCTATTCTGCCACACTATCCCCAACAACAGCAATGTTTCGCGCAGAACGAACTTGGCGAGCATGCACAGGTGTTTTCTCATTTCCTACAGACCCGATTTGCAGAAATATGTGCACAATTCTCCCGATTCTGAACACATTTGGTTGCTTATGCTGACCAAAAAAATCACAAAGTGCATTTTGATTTGAACGCCCATTTTCATAATAAGCCTGAATAACTTTAATGCATTGCTCGATTGTGTATCTTTCCATGGTTCAAATTGAGTTAGTCTGAAATTGAGAAATGTCAAATGAAATGCGGAAAAAAACTTGACGTTTAGGTGTGGTTCACATTCAACATCGGCCCTTAAAATTTTACCACACTTTATTTTTTAACCATTTTTTATACATATGTATTTAAAGAATAAATTACTTATAAAAAATGGTTTTTATTTTTTCAAAGTTATTTGTCCGATAGTTAATCCGATATTTTTAAGATTGTAGGGAATTTTTATAGCATTTTTATAGCATTGAAAACATGGTTGGAGCAATCATATTCGAAGAAAATCATATCTATTTGGGATTATGATTGTGCCAACCATAATCCTACTATAATATACAAGGTGGCGCAAAAGTAATCCTCCTATCAGAAAATGCTATAAATTTTCCGATTGGCCCCTAATGTCAGTTCTGTTTTGACATTTGTGTAGTAAACACATGCAAAATACACGTTAATAAACAATGTTACGCTACACTGCTCCAGAACGCGAAATATTGGTGACTATTTATTTGAGCAATAATGAAGATGATTTTTCATCAAAAATAATCATGAGTGATGAGGCCCATTTCCATCTTAGCGGGTACGTAAATAAGCAAAATTTACGCTTCTGGGGCACTGAAAATCCGCGTGTAACCCACGAAGAGCCATTACACCCGCTAAAGGTCACTGTATGGTGTGCTGTTTTTGCTGGAGGAGTCATCGGACCTTTTTTCTTCGAAGACGTTGCGGGCCAAACGGTTACTGTGAATGGTGAGCGCTACAGAGCAATGATCAACGAGTTCTTTTTGCCGCAACTTGATTAATTGGGATTGGAAACATGTGGTTCCAACAGGACGGTGCAACGCGACACACTGCACGTGCCACAAACGATATGCTGAAGGATGCATTTCCCGGGCGCCTAATCTCACGTTTTGGCGATTTGCACTGGCCAGCAAGATCGCCTGATTTGACCGCACCAGACTTTTTTTTGTGGGGCTTTTTGAAGTCGCGGATTTATGTCAACAAGCCTCAGACTCTTGCAGCTCTTAAAGACAATATCCGTCAAGAATGTGAGGACCTATCGCCGGAAGTTTTGGCCAAAGTGATGGAAAATGCCATAAATAAGGCTCAAATGACAATCAACTGTGGCGGCGGCCATTTACATGACATCATATTCTCAACTTGATATAAAAAAATTAAAAGACCAAATAAAAATAATCCACAAGAAGAATCAAAGTTTTTCATTTTTTTTTTAAATTACAGCCAAAAAACATCGAAAGGTTATTTTTGCGCCACCCTGTAGTTGTCATATAATGATAATAAAATTACCATAATATTATTATAATAAAGTCCCTACAGTTATATTATTAATCGAAACCATGGAAAAGGTCTTTAAATTTAAAAATATTTTTTTAAGAAATCTCTTTCTAAAGAAGAAAATTTGATATTAAGGACTTTTTCTTAGAAAACTTCTTTGATTCTATGGATTTTTTTAAAGAAAAATACTTATAAAAAATGTTTAAATTAAAGGATCAATAACTTGGTTGTGACAACCAATGCAGCATGCATAATATAGAAGCAGTGAACACGTTGCAACCATGTTTTTCTCTGTGTTAGGAAATATGTTTTATTTTTACTGATTTTACAGTTAATTTGTTGACTGTTAAAAAAATACGAAATGAAGAAAAAAATCAGGGACATAACTGTTATAAATAATATTTGAAAAAAATCCTGAAATAATAATTTATCACAAATTTTTAAAACCTGATCTCTGAATAATAGTTACAAATAATCAATATTTTATAGTTTTTTTTTTGGCTTTCATAACCATTACAAAAGATTTTAATTTTTTTTTGGTCTTCCGTAACTATTACAAAAAACTTTTATTTATTTTTTTTGGTCTTCTATAACCATTATAAAAGATTTTATTTTTTTGTGGTCTTCTGTAACCATTATGAAAGATTTTTTTTCCGTCTTCCATATTCATTTTGAAAGATTTTTCTTTTTTCGGTCTTCCTTTATTCAAAGAAATTTTCATTATAAGTAACAAAAAGATTTTTTGGAAGCATGGACCTCGTTTTTTGCATTTTTTAAATGGTTTTTCTTGCTCAAAGACGTGTAAGTTTTCGTATTATTTCATTTCAAATATTTTCTTTTTTTCGTTTCTATTATTATGGAATTATCTTCATTTCATTACTGAATTTCTTTAGAGATTTTATGAAAATATTCGTTGGAGTTCAACCAATGACACTCCTAATATAATCTATGAAACAGGTTTCGTAAAAATAGCCTTAAAATTAGTCAAATTAAATTAGAACACGTCTTACAGACTTTTGTACTAAATCGCAAAAATAAGCCGTTGTGGAAAATTTTATAAAAATATCTTAAGATTTGCGAACTGGAGCGTGGTTATAGAAGACAGAAAAAATAAAAATCTTTTATAATGGTTGTTGAAGACCAATAAGAATAAAAGTCTTTCATAATGGTAAAGAAAGACCAAAAAAAAATATAATAATCATTCATAATGGTTATCATAATGTTTATGGCAGGGATACAATTTTCTGGGTAATTTATAATTACTATTAGAGGACCAATTTTTTCAGTTATTTTTTCCATAACCTATTGCATATTTAAAAAACAGTTATTTCCGGTCCCTAGAAAAAATCATTACTTATTACGGATTTTGTAGTTAAAGGAAATATCATTCGTTTTTACGGATTTGTGGTTTGTTAAAAGTTAAAATAAATGAACGGATATTGTAAGTTAATTTATTAAGATTTAAAAAAAATTAAAAAATTATTTTTATTTAAATGAAAAGATAGTAAACCGGTTTTTGAGTAATTTTTCATTTATTTTAAATTATATTTGCAGTTAATTTTAACAATAAACTATTTTGAGTGTAAGTGTTTTTAACTGGATAACAATTTTATCTAAAGGTATTTTTATGCTAACTGCGCAAAAAGCAAACAAATTGAACACACATTTTTTTTTAATTTAAAATGTAACCTCTGTCATAGCTTATACTTATATTAATGTCACTCATGCAACTCGTTGTATAATTTGTTAAACATTACAACACAAAAGAACCTCTTAAGTATTTAAGGGAATTTTTCTTGTTTGTAGTTGATTCAAAAATAAAATAAAATTAAAATCTAATATTTTATTTACAACCACTAATGTACTATAATGTTGTCATTAATCTAACCCACATCATTTACAGTTGAAATAAAAATAGAGAGAAACATTATATATTTCTATAAAACACTAACTTTAAATTAAACTCTTCAATTTTGGCATATTAACATTGAACCCCCACCTCCCTTTTACATAAAACTAAAAAAGTCATACAAAAATTGTAGAAAAAATGAACCTCTTTTAAACAACTTACTAAAGTGATTGTCACCTGTCAACACAACGTCTAAACAGTACCTCCAAAAGATAAAATTTAAACAAAAAATAAAAAAAAAACTCAGAAGAAAAACATTAACAACAATATGCAACAACAAATGACAGTAATACTAACTTTACATTTACATCAAATTTGTACATCAAATGTACATTAGTGCGGTAGTTAAATGTATTCAATGTACAATTTTTCAAAATTACAAATACGACAAAGATACATACAATAGCAAAAAGCAACAAAACAATTTTGTAGAAAAAAAAAACCAACAAGACATAAGAGCAGATCTCACTGTCACTCAGATAATACAAAATGTGACAATCAGTTTTTTTTTCCAAAAAAAAAAGTCACAAACATTTACGTCTTTGGCTTAGTGTAAAAAGGTCCTAGCTCGGTTTTTTATCTTTTAGAGGTAAAGGAGAAAACTCAATGAAATCGGAAAAATTTGGAATATAAAAATTCTTTGATTTTAAGAACTACAAACAAAAATAAAATTAAAAATTGCTTTAAAAATTGCTTTAGTATCTTCAAAATTTTTAAGATTTTATATGTTTATTCCTTCATATCTTAAAAAATAATTAACATCAGGTTGAGACCTTTCTACATTAAGCCCTCTATAATACTTAAGCACACATGGAGAAATACATACCAACTGGGTTAAACAACTCTACATTCATACACAAAAACATGACTTTTGCCTTGGTTTTCAATTTGGATTTGAATACTGACAAAAAAAGTACTTTAAACAAAAATATAGTGAGAGAATTTGAGTTAATGAAAAATGATAAAAATATACCCTACGTGAAGTGATCATGACCCTCTAAGGCACGATTTTGAGGGGTTTTCTTAAAAAAAATCTTCAGAATTTAAGAAATTTTTGTAGGAAAAATTCTTTAAAATATGAAGATTTGTCTATAGACAAAATCCTCAGAATCTAGTTGTTTTTTTTTATAGAAAAATATCTTGAGAACCAAAAGGGTTTTTCATAAGAAAAATCTTAAAAATCTGAGGGTTTTTCTAAGTTAAAAACCAAAAAATACAATTTAAAAGAAATAACATTTCATTTAAAAACCGGTCTACTTACTTTTAATTTATTTTATTTATTTTTAAATTTTGTTTAAACAACTGACACGTAAGTAAAAACAAATGATTAATCACTTAAAATTAAATGATACAATTTTACCTATCAATTCCGTAAAAATAAACGATTATTCATTTATTGAAATTGTTTTGGTTTTTTGTATTTTTGTTTGTTCTTAAATTTACAAAATGTTACTCACACTGTCTATAGATACAGTTTGTGTGAATGGTTATATGTGTGTGTTTATGAAGTTCTTGTAATTCGAATTGAAATAACTTTTTATATAAACATACCATTCAAATAATAAAACAAAATTGGAATTTTTTGAATATATATATATTTTTTTTAAAACAGCCAGCAAATAAAATTGAAATTTGTGGGTAAATATATATTAAATTTCAACCAAATGAAAAAAAAAAATAAATGAAACTGAAAAAAATCCCTTAATGACATTAAATCATGTTCAACAAATGTATAAAAAAGTTAAAAAATATGTCTTTCAAAAATATATGTATGTATTTTCATTTATTTTTAACTGAACTGAAAACTTTTTTTTATTAAGCTAGTTTACTAGTTAACTTCATAATATTCTGAGTTAAGGTCGACAGAATAGAGGGGTAAAAAGTCGTTACAATCTGAGAATTTTCTTTTAAAAGATATCCTCAAAATTCAGTTGGATTTTTGTTGGAAAAAGTCCTTGGAATCGTAGGATTTCCCAGAGGAAAGATTGGTTGCAATTCAATCAAAACCATTAACATTTAGTTGTGAGGATTTAATTTTATTTGGAATAACCTAAAATTCATTAATAAAGCAAAAATGTTGTATTGTGAATTGAAAAATGGAAAAAGACACTAAAAATCAATCCTCTTACCCTATAATTCTGAAAGGGTATGTTGAGTAGATCATTTTTGTAGAACAAACTTATGGTCCAGCACGTCTGAGTATTTTTTTACAGTGGGTCAAAGTTTTCATTTTTCGGTCGAAGGGAGCATTATACTATATGAAAACAATGCTGTAAGTTAATATCTGAGAGAATTCTTATGGTCAGAGTTGTATTGTGGAATTGTATGAGGATTATTTTTGTGGAAGATCTTAAATCTCTAACTGGTCTCTTTATGGGTCAATTTGACCCTTTTTTCGAGAACATCAAAAAATATCCTTTAAAAAAAAACATTTAAGGATTAAAATATTCTACGAAAATGTTTGCCGGAAAATTTCAGTGGGGGTCACCAAAGACACTGATTCAGTGAAAATACAATTTAGTGGTAAACGTATGGTTGGACAATTCCTGGATGATGGATTTAGAGAGTTTCTGAGCCAAAACAAATGATTTGCTCTCAATATAAAATACTCCCAAATAGTACCAAAGAAAGAAAAAGACAAAGCCGAAATTACTATTTGTGAATATAATGTTTATTGAACAATTTATTGCAATAGGTCTTACCAGTACGAAGGTTGAATTGACAAGAAGGTCGTACACTTATTTCAACGGAAATAAGTATCCATGACTTTTCTAACGATTTGATGTTCGTTTTTTAGGCTTTAATGCGAATGGCAGATACAACGTTATTTCGATAACCTCCTATCTTTTATAACATTCTGCATTTATTTATGATAATTTTAGGAATTAAGCGGGATACATTTGCGGGATTAATATCAAAGTCCATTAGGAGTTTTGGTATTAACATTACCGCCCGCCTTGCAGTATATGTGCAAGAAATGTCATAGATACTTGTACTTTTAAGATTGGTTTTGATTAATTAGAAAAAATGTATTGGTAAGGCATTTTTAAAACACTTCATGGTAGTAGATCTTTCAACAATTCATTACAATTCCTTTTTTAACAATTCATTATAATTCAAATCTTAATTAATTTTTATACAATTCATCGAATTCAATTGGCTTAATGGATATAGGATATATATAATTTAAGTTAGTATTAAACGTAAAAGTGAAAAATATAGGTGTATAATATATGTATAGGTGTATAATATAAATTAAATAGAAGAATAAACTGGTGCGTTTGCTTTTTGCTTATTTAGACAGTTCGATAGTGCTCGATTTAGAAAACGGAAAAATAAAAAATTACATGGAGCAAGGTCCATATATGGTCCACCCAAATATGGTGCTTATAGCAGTTGGCAATCCGATCTTCGAAATCATCCCGTCGCGTAGAACGGAAGTGTAGATGTCAACACCTATGACTAGATCAATACCCGCCGACTCATAAAACTTCGAGTCTGCTAAGAAAAGGTCCCGAAAGTTTAATCTAAACGATTCTGGCAAGGACTGAGAGGGAGTTCGAAGTGTGAGACGGTTGTCTACCCGAAATGTACCTTCGACCGAAGAATTAGAGTCGAACCGGGATTTTAATTTTAACGGGCAAATAGTCTCATCGTCCATAGTCAAGGTAGTTAGATCGAGTTTATCAACAAGTTTTTTCGAAATTCGGCTGATCGTAGAGCCAGAGTCGAGGATACCACGCGCAAGTGAAGTTTTTCCGTCTATCTTTACCAGCACAGTTGGAAGTAAAACCGCAGTGTTCTGGCGCAAAATGGCTGTTAGTGAGGCGAATTTCGAAGTTGACGGAGAAGGAGGCGAAGGATCTCTAGGACGGACGGGTCTCGATGTTGAAGGTGGTGAACGAGCATGTGGACGGGAGGAAGCATCAGAAGAATCCTTGAGTAATCTCGGATTTAGGTGAAGGAGAGTGTGATGAAACTTCTTGCACGTTTTGCAACCATGTTTGGTAAAACACGTTCCCTGGGAGTGGTCATGAGCTAGGCAATTCGAACAATATTTGTGCAATTGAACAGCACGTATACGTTCGGCGGTGTTCATTGCCAGAAATTTTCGGCAGGTTCGAAGCGGATGGGGACGGTTGCAAATACGACATAAGAATGAGTTGTATTTATACGGGAGGTTATTATTTTTACGACGACGTGGTTGTTGACGGTTTTGCTCTTGGGAAGTCTTTCTACGCATATTTATCTGGAAAAAAGTTCACGAAGGTATTGTTATTAAGCTTCTGATGGTAAAACTACGAATTTAGTAATCGGTCTGGTGATGGTTCCTCTTTGAGTGAACACATCCGCGACCCTCACACGATTATCTGACCCTAAGTAAACTTTCTCTACTCTGCCAAGTCGCCAAGAGTTCGGGGGAAGATTTTCGTCTTTGATAACTACGAGTGAATTTTCCTTTAGGTTGTCCTCTGGCTTTTGCCATTTTATACGCTTTTGAAGTTCCTTTAAATACTCGTTTTTCCACCGAGAGCAGAAGTGTTGGTGGACTGCTTTGAGCCTTTGCCAGCGGTTTCGGATTGACGCGAGAGTATCATTTATTTGAGGATCTATTGGAGTAAGTATCGGCGAACCAATAAGAAAGTGCCCGGGAGTTAACGCGGAGTAGTCTGACGGATCTTGAGACATTGGAGACAAAGGTCGAGAATTTAAGCAAGACTCGATTTTAGACAAAAGTGTACTGAACTCCTCGAACGTATATTTAAAGTTTCCTGAGATTTTTCGGAAATGGGTCTTGAAACTTTTTACACCTGCCTCCCAAAGTCCACCCATATGTGGTGCCCCGGGAGGTATAAAGTGCCAAGTAAGATTCCGATGAGTGTAAGTAGCCGTAATGGCTTGGTGCGAAGTTTGAATGAATTCTCTAATGAGAATTTTGGAAGCACCGACGAAAGTTGTTCCATTGTCGGAATGTAAATGTAGAGGACAGCCTCGTCGAGATACGAAACGACTAAAGGCTGCCATGAATGAAGGTGTGGACAAATCTGAAGTGGCTTCGAGGTGTATAGCTTTGGTCGAGAAACAGACAAATACACACACATAGCCTTTGGAAATACGGCATGCTCTACCAGAGTAGCTTTTAATGTCAAATGGCCCAGCGAAGTCCAGTCCAGTATGGGTAAATGGACGGGAAATTTGGACTCTCTCTGGTGGTAAAGCAGCCATAAGTTGCGTTTGACACCTTTTTTTGTAAATAGTACAAACTTTGCATTTATTAATTGTTGCTTTTATGAGATTCTTAACTTTAGGAATCCAATACTGTGATCTGATGATTCGGAGAACCAGTTGATTGCCCCCATGGAGGCTGATATCATGAACAAATTGGACTAAAAGTCTCGAATATTGGCAATTATACGGAAGTATAATGGGATGTCTTTCATTGAAAGAAAGACCTGGTGAAGATTCAAGCCTACCACAAGAGCGAATAAGACCCTCTTGGTCCAGAAATGGGTTTAAACTCAACAGAGCACTAGACGAAGATATCAGCTGTCGAGATGATAGGGCTTTATACTCCTTTGGTTACCTAGCTTTTTGGTACATGATGATGAGTCTGTCTCTGACATTCAAGATCTCGGAACTTTTTATCACAGTGGATTCGTTTAAAAAACTAGAACGATATTTTGGGTGTGTTCGGTAATAAAATCTATAAATATAAGACATAACACGCATTGCCCTTGAATATGATGAAAATCGTTCCAATACGTCATCGAAGTGATTAAAATATGTAAAGTGAACCTTTATAGATTTCTTTTCTAAATCTGTTTCATTCAGAGTTAACTCTTTAGAACTAGAATGCGGAATATTTTGACTCTTAAGCCATGTTGGACCACACCACCATAGCTCATTGTCTATCAAATCCTGTGAATAAACCCCACGGCTTGCTAAGTCTGCAGGATTATTTTCGGAAGTAACATGGTACCAGTGTTGTGGATCAATTATCTGTATGATCTTTGAAACTCTATTTGCGACGAAGGTTAGCCAGGAACAGGGTGGTTTAGCGAGCCAAGAAAGGACAATAGTGGAATCGGTCCAACAAAAAACGGAATATTTTTTAACATCTAACCTTGGAAGTAGACTATCTATCATTTCAGCAAGGAGAACAGCCCCACAAAGCTCTAAACGCGGAATCGATAAGGTCTTAACAGGAGCTACTTTTGTTTTAGAAGACACCAAATGCGTGGATATGGAATTCTGGTTAACTATTCGGATATATATAGCTGCTGCGTATGCTTTTTCGGATGCATCGCAGAAACCATGGAATTGGATTTCAGCATTTGGAGTAAAATTAACCCAGCGAGGAATACGAATGTCATTAATGAACGAGTAATTCAATTGAAAAGTTTTCCATTGAGAAAGGGAGTCGGGAGAAATGATATCATCCCAACCGGTGCCTTCTAACCATATTTTCTGCATTATTATCTTTGCTAGCACCACACAAGGAGACAGCCAGCCGGCAGGATCAAATAATTTGGCGATCTGGGACAAAACTTCTCGTTTTGTAAGCTTTGTTGATTCCGGAAATGGTTTTGCTGCAAAATAGAATGAATCTGATCTCGCGTTCCAACGGATGCCCAATGTTTTTGCGGTACTGCTATCGTCAAAATCCAGAAAGTCTTCGTTTAAAAGATGATCTGGGGTAGTCCTATAAGGACATCTTTGGAATTAGCTGTCCACTTTCTCAATGAAAATCCCGCCGATTTCAGAGCAAGGATTAGCTCGTTTCTAGCTTTTATGGCGTCTGGAATAGAATGAGCTCCGGCTAGAGCGTCATCAACGTACATTGAATTACGAAGAATATCGCTGGCGAGTGGATAAGTGAACTGGACGTCATTGGCCAGTTGGATAATTGTGCGAATTGCAAGATATGGGGCACAATTAACGCCAAACGTGACAGTTTTCAGTTCATAATCCTGGACAATTTCACTTGGGTCTTTTCTAAACAGGATTCTTTGAAAGGGAGCGTGATCCGGATTGACCAAGATTTGCCTGTACATCTTTTGGATGTCAGCATTAAATACATATCGGAAAAACCGCCATTTAAGTATCAAAAGCGTTAAATCATTTTGAAGAACGGGGCCCACGTGAAGAATATCGTTAAGACTTAACCCGTTGGACGATCGAGAAGACGCGTTGAAAACCACTCGAACTTTTGTGGTAGTGCTCTCGGGTTTTATAACCGCGTGGTGAGGCAAATAATAATGATGAGGAGATTTAGAAAGATCTGGAGAAGAAACTTTATGCATATGTTTCAATTGAACATATTCTTCGACGACTTTATCATATTCTTCTTTAAATGTGGGAGCGTGAAGTAACCTTGCTTCATTCCTGAAAAACTGTGCCATTGCACCTGTTCTAGAATGACCTAGCATTAACTTCTGAGGATAACCCTCCTTAAATGGCAGTGAAACAATATATCTGCCATGTTCATCTCTTCTTGTGGTTTTAGCATACAAATCCTCACAAAAATTGTCGGATGGGGATGCAAAGTTCTTCCTTGGAAGGTCCTCCACCTCCCAAAAACGTGAAATCTCTGTTTCCAAAGAGATTTTACACATGAAAGATGAGACCGGGAAGTCTGAATTAGAAGAATCAAGAGGAACGGGGCCCGTTAGAATCCATCCGAAGATAGTTTCTTGCGCAATTAGGGACTTGCAAACTTCGTGTTTTGTATCGGAACGCATAACAGATGGGAATACATCTCCACCTATTAATATATCTACTTGGGAGCCCTTATAGAATTGGGGATCAGCAAGATGAATTTGTGGAAGATCTGAGAAGTAGGAAACTGGCATAGGTTGAGACGGAAGTTTGTCCGTAACCTGTTGAACAATTAGAGCATCAACTGGTATTTCAACACTATTGTCAGATGGCGAACCGAGAAGAAAAGAGCACTCCCGCTGTGTAGAAGTTGCAGCTGAATCACCAAGGCCCGAAACGTCCCATGGCTTTGTTCTCCTCCTCGGAAGCTTTATAAGTCTGGAAAAATTTTCAGAAATAAATGATCCCTCCGATGCGGGATCAATTAGAGCACGTGCCTGATATCTTTGACCTGAATGGCAAACATCCACTAAAGCCGTGCCTAGCAAAACACCCCTTGAGTTGCGAGTGAAAAAGGTTTGAACAACACCACCTCCCGATTTTTCATTGGACTGTATTTTCGATGAATTTGGAGCAGAAGGAAAAGGAGGTGAATTTGGATTCAAGGAAGAATTGGCTTTTGAACTAGGTGGCTTAGGTGAGGAACTTGGACCTGTATAATCTTTATGGAGAAAAGTGTTGTGACGTTTTTGACAGGTGTAACAGCTGTATTTGCTATTACAATTCTTAACAGTGTGCGACTTTGAAAAACAGTTAATACACAAGTTCTGTTTTTTAATTTCATTATATCTTTGAGATTGGTTCATTTTCAAGAACCGAGGACATTTACGAATGGTGTGAAATTCGTTAGGACATAGAGGACATTTTGGATCTTTCACTGAAGTTTGAAAAGTTTTAACATTTTTTGAAGAACTGGGCATTTGAGGACCATTCTTAGGCTTCAAACTTGTGGGTTTAGTTCTATGCGAACTACGGGACTCAGCAATCGACTCCAAAGTTCTACATCGATCTGTCAAGAAGGCGTCCATGGTAGACCACTTCTGAAGTTTTGTCTTATCCGATACGCTTTGTTCCCATAAATATAAGGTGGCTTCGGGTAACCGATCGTTACAAATGAGAACGAACAAAGTATCCCAGCTAATAACGTCAATACCATATAACCGAAGGGATGTAATAACAGAGTTGATATCGCGTTGGAGGTGTCTGAGTTTTGTTCCCGATTCAGTATCTATGGATGGAAGATTCAAAAGAGTCCTAATTTGTTGGTGTACTAAAACCTTCTCGTTATCAAAACGGACACAAAGGTTTTTCCAGGCTTCGTCGAAGCCCTGATTAGTAAATGGGGCCTTTGCAACAATTTCGCGAGCTTCCCCAGAAGTCTTGTTGGTTAAGTGAAGAAGCTTTTCGATAGGACTTAGCCGAGAATTTCTGATGTACACCGCCTCAAACAAGTCACGGAATGTGGGCCAGGATGAATAATCTCCATTAAATTGCTTAATATCGCAGGGAGGTAAATGGAAATGATTTGAACTTTTGGAAATAGTCTGTGTTTCAGTGTTGGACGAATTATTGGAAAGATCAACTTTATGAGCGGACTCCGATCTCAAAGTGTCAGCGAGTTCGGACAGCTTCGCTAAACAATTACAGTACGTGATATAAGTGCTGCGGTATTTAACCTTGAATGACTCCAGGTTAATAGGCTCCTCGTCAGCCCCATTTTCATCACGTGGCTCTAAATTTTGCTCACTTTCCATATCGAGAAGGAATTTCTCATAAGCAGGTTTTATACGAGCCCATATGGATTTTACTTCGCTCTTATGCAACTCAATAGCATGAAGAGAACTAACTGGAAACTTACTGTCGTTCAAATCAGCATCGAATTCGACCAGACTATCTGCTAAACGGATAAAGTTTTCTAAAGACATTTTGAAGATGCTCCCAACGGACTAAGGAACAAGCTATCAATTGAGTATGTGCTTATGAACAACAGAAAGCCAACTTAAAAGATAGTGGATGGGCTAGAACTTGTATAGATGCTGTCGGTTCAAACGAAATTTGCGAAAGTAATTAAATTCTTAGAGAAAAATAAAAATCCACAATCAAAGTTCCTTTATGTGAATGGGTCGCATACAAAATTGAAAATTAAATAAAAATCCGACGAAATTTGATAGATATTACACCCGCACTATTCGTTCTGTATATTTATAGTGTAATTTTTTTATATAAGGTTTGTATAAAAGGATTTGGCACCTTTTATGTGTACCGCAAAACGAAAGAAGTGTATGATTACTGAATTAATAATTTTCCTTTCAAAATAATTGAAATAAATCAGAGGAAAATAAAAACGCAAAGTATATTTTTCTCTCGTTCGAACGTAACACTCAAAAAAGTTCTGTAGGAGTTACAAAAAGGTTAGTAATAGGAAACTTTTCTGATTTTCGCAGGGCGTCGCTACTAAATAGTAGTAAAAATCAAAGTGGAAAAACAAAAAAATAGTAAACTTGGCTATGTTTTACTAAAGTTTTGTAAGTTGCCCATACCAACTGCTGAAAAAATAGCTGAATTTGATACGCAATTTTAATGAATTTTCTACAACTTGCAAAAAATAATTTTGTATCGATTTGTTTTCTTGTAAGTGTTAAAAAACTTAAATTTATGTTATTTTATTAAAATTTTGTTGTAATTATTCTCCTTTTTTTTTTAATTTATCTTTAGTCTTTTAGGTCAAAGAAATGTTTGGCTTTAGTAGAATTTGCTTATTTTGAGCAAATCGGGTTTACAGATTATGAAAATAGTTTAGTGAATCCTCTAAAACCAGTTACAAATTTAGTGACCCTTTTTTTTTTAAAATAGAAATGTCCGAAGTTTGACCTACGGACGATAAATTCGTATCAGATTTTGTATAATTAATCTTTTTACATTTATAACCCCAAACGGTTGCCAGTGAAATATTTTGGGTCTATGTTTTTCTGAGATTTATACATTTGGGTCGGTTCAAAAAAAAAACTGTATGGATTAAAAAATTGTTAAAATTTTCCTCTTTGTTTTATGAAATACGGGAAATATCACCCCAAAAGGTATATATTAAAAATGAACAATGATTTCATTTAGTCGGTTACAATTAGTTAACGTTTTCTCATGAGTGTATGATAAAATTTTTAAGCAAATATAGAAACAGCTGTTTTTAAATGTGTTCGCAGATACGTATAAAAGTATCTTTTACCAAGAAACAAAACTAAAAGGTCATGGAACCTGGAACAGTTGGAATATATTTTTTTTTTTTTTGGAAATTTCCCGGATTTGGAAGAAAATGCAAAAGAAACAATGTAAAAATCCAGCTACTTGAGTCGTACACTCGGGGTAGTACGTAAGTAAAGCGAGTAAAATAATTTAATTAACCTAAATTTATTTTCCGAGTCACTGCATAAGGTATAATCACTGTAAGTCACTTTTGTGTTATAAGATGAGACGCAATGAGATATCAGAGTCAGCCCGGTTGACTCGATTAAAAAGCAATAAAAATCAAGTTTATGCCGCGAATTGATTGAATAAAACTCAAATGATTCAATAATGGAACACAATTTGTGTATCAATTCAATGAAAGTTGTATAAGTTTTTATCAAAAATAATTTTATTTTAGAAACGATATTAGTTGCTAAAGAACTATATTTGAAAATTCTATAACAAAAGAAACACGAATCCTGAATTTGTGTAGAATAAGCAACAATACGATGTCAGTATTAAAATCACTAAGTTTTTTCCATGGGTCTAATTGTTAATAACCCAGTGAACACTAGTGTTCAACAATCAAAATCAAACGCTAAGTATGAAGATTATAATTATATATTTTTTTTTTTTTTAAATAACTATAGTTAAATAACTTTAATTGTGTAATGGATGTAAATTGGTAAAAAAAATAATTTTAAAATAAAATGTTAAATACTTGCCGCTCAGCAACAAATGTAAATGTAATATTTTAAAATTTTGCTGATTTAGTTACTATTGATTTTCCAAATCATATACAATACGAATATTTTGTGACAAGCCAGTATAAATACTCGTTACAGGAAAAATATTTGTTGGGATATCAACAAATAATTTGGGAAAAATGTGTTGGAATCCACAAAGCAAATTAACGGATATTATTGAGATCGATCATCTCAATTGGAAATGAAGAGATTATGGAACAGTAAAAGTTGGAAGATTTAAGAGAATAAGTACAAGAAGGGGAAATTGTAAGGAGCAAGAAAATAATTTAGAGGAAAAGAGAAGAGAAAATTTTCGAAAAATATATATGTAGGCATGAGGTAAATGAAATCTGTACAAAAACTGTAAGGGGAAACTCATACATTCATCTGTTCCCACTTACTTAAAAGAGGGGAGCCAATACGACTCAGTATATGAAAGCAAATTGGAAGAATATATGCGTATAATGGACTCACCAAAATTTCAAAGTTTAACACTGCACTAACCAATAGTTAACCGTGCGAAATCTTCCCTTCTTGGCTGGCTTTTTCTGTTAGGTATTTTTTTTCTCCAAGCACCGTTTCAAAGCACCGTTTTCTTTTTTTTTTACCTTAACTTTCCTTTTTATAATTTTCTGAAAACCCTTTATTTCTTTTAGATTTTTTTTTTTTTAAATTTTTTAAATATTTTAACTTTTAAACATTTTCTTTTTAAATATTTTACTCTTAAAAAATTTCTTTTATATTGTTTTATTATCGAAATTCTCCAAATGTTTTACTATTAAAATTTTTAAACGTTTTACTTTAAAATTTTTTTAAATGCTTTTACTTTTAAAATTTCCTAAATGTTTTTAGGTTTAAAAACTTTTAAATTTTTCACTTTAAAATTTTTTAAATATTTTAAAATTTTTTTAAATGTTTTTCCTTTAATGCTTTATGCTATTTTTTGGCTCTATAGCAAAGAAAAAAAATAAAATTCAAACAGCGATTGTTCCTATTTGTCTTGCACTATCAAACGCAATGAGTAAAGGGAATAAGCAAAAATCAAACAAACCTGTTGAGTTTAATGTTTCTGCTGAAGTTAATGTTGTTGTTGCTGGTAAGATCTCCAATGGAAGTTTGAACTCTCAGAGCATCTAAACCAATCCGGTTCGATGGGACCAAATGATTCAGTGAAAATACAATTTAGTGGTAAACGTATGGTTGGACAATTCCTGGATGATGGATTTAGAGAGTTTCTGAGCCAAAACAAATGATTTGCTCTCAATATAAAATACTCCCAAATAGTACCAAAGAAAGAAAAAGACAAAGCCGAAATTACTATTTGTGAATATAATGTTTATTGAACAATTTATTGCAATAGGTCTTACCAGTACGAAGGTTGAATTGACAAGAAGGTCGTACACTTATTTCAACGGAAATAAGTATCCATGACTTTTCTAACGATTTGATGTTCGTTTTTTAGGCTTTAATGCGAATGGCAGATACAACGTTATTTCGATAACCTCCTATCTTTTATAACATTCTGCATTTATTTATGATAATTTTAGGAATTAAGCGGGATACATTTGCGGGATTAATATCAAAGTCCATTAGGAGTTTTGGTATTAACAGACACCATTGTTGTAAATAAAGCTATTTTGTTCCAAAAAATGAAAACTTTGACCCACTGTAAAGAAAAAACTCAGACGTGCTGGAGCATAAGTTTGTTCTACAAAAATGATCTATTCAACATACACTTTCAGAATTATGGGGTCGCTATTCTGTTCCATTCAAAAAGTCTTAATTTGTTGGACAGTGTTATTGCTATTTTCAATCATCTTTAAAAATAAAATTCATTTAGTATTTGAGTGCGGTGGAAGCAACCATTTATTTAGTGAATACATATATTAGAAAGTGGTAACTACAAGAACGGTATTCTGATCAAATATATCATTCAATTAGGGATTCAGTAGAATCAACCGAATTGTGATAATAGACGTCACTAATGATTGGTATTGATAAACAAATTTGAAACTAATATTTGTTTTCCTTACAAATTGTTTAAATTCAAAATTAACCATCAAAATTTATAAGTATTTGTGGTGTGGTGGGTAGAGACGTAGCTCAGTACTCGAAATTTCCGAGTTCAAATCCCGCAAAATGCAAACATTTAAAAAAATTAATTTTTTTAATTAAAATAAAATATTCCAAAGTTTAAATGGCAAATATATTAAAGAAAATTAAAATTAGTTGTGGTGCAGTAAGCAAGAATGTTAACAATAAATCTGATTGCCAAGGTTTGATAGCGGAAAATCTAAAAATTTAACTTTTTTAAAATAAAATTTCATGGAACGTAACAATATTTCTGTGGAATATAAATATAAAATTGTACAACTGAATATTGGCTTTCACAACTAAAAATATAATTTAATAATTCGAATTCGAATTCTGGCGGTTACGACAACTACCTTCATAATATATTTTTAGTTTTGAAAGCCAACATTTAGTTGACTTATATAATATTTATATTCCACATAAATATTATTACGTTCCACAAAATTTTATTTTTAAGAACAATTTTATTTTTAGATTTTTCCGGTATGGAACCTGAGGCATCCAGATTTATAATTCACACTCTTACTTACTGCACCACAATTTAATTTTCGAATATCAACATTTTTTTAATAAATTCAATAGATTGTACTGATTTTCTAATATATTCACTAACTAAATGTATGCAATTTCTAAACGAATTTTATTCGTAAAGTTGGTTGGAAATATCAATCCTTTTTTTTTGGTTCCTTTTCCCTCTTTTTAATTTCTAATGCCATATTTTTGGTATAATAATGGATTATTCCAATAATGGTTATTCCAAATAAAATAAATTCCCTACAAATAAATTTTAATGGTTTTGATCGAATTGTAGGAAAACGCACCCAGAATGGGAGAGTTTTGTATAGGAAAAACTAACAGAATCTAAGGCTTTTTCTATAGGAAAAACTGTTTGATTTGTGGTTTAAATGGTTTATCAACTCTTCTCTGAAACTGATAACTTTTAAAGTTTTTTTAAGCAATACTCAGAATATTATGAAGTTTTCTGTTTGTAGTTTAATAAAAAAGTTTTCAGTGTGAACTAAAAAAAAAAAAATAAAGGAACCTTAATTTTTCAAAAAAAATATTTATTTTAACTTTTTAATACATTTGTTCAAAACGATTTACTGTCATTTAGCGATTTTTTTCAGCTTTATTTGTTTGAAATTTAATAAAAAAATTACCTTCAATACGGAAATTTGTGGCTTATTTGTTTTGCGTTACAGTTATTAAAAATTTTAATTTAGTTTGCTGTCTTTATTAAAAAAATAAAAATTATATATTCTCAAAATTCCAATTTTATTTTTAATTTGAATTGTTTGTTTATATACAAAATTGTTTCATTTCGAATAATAAGAACTTCACACGCACAAGGCTTTTCACACAACGTGTGCTTATAGAATGTGTGAGTGTACATTTTTCAGATTAAAAAATAAACAAAATTACAAAAAGCGAAACAATTTCAAATAAATGAATAATCATTTGTTTTTACGGAATCGGTAAGCAAAATTGTATCATTTATTTTAAACTGCTAAATAATTTTATTTTACTGATGTGTCAATTGTTTAAACATCATTTTAAAAATAAATAACAAAGACTTCATATAATTAGCCATTATTTCAAAATTTATGCATGATTTTTTTTTAATGTATCTTGTTTCCTTTTTTAATATATTAACTGCAGAAAAGGCAATAAAATTATCACTTTTTCACTAGAGCTTAAAAATTTATTCAGTTTAAAATTCGAAATGCACTCCATAATATGTTCATAAAAATGTATTTATATTTTTATAAAATAGTTATGTTTGAGTTTTTAGATTTTCAAGAGAATCCTAAAATGCTGGTATAACTGAATAAATTTGCATTTAGTTTGGTTTTTAAACTTTTTACTTTTCTTTAACCAAATTTTTACTACGTCCAAATAAAAAAAAGAAATAAGGTTTTGTTATATGTTTGCTTTTATATACACAATTATGTCCAACAGTTGATAGTAGCTAGTATCTTATATAAAACTCTTATTATATAACTCATGTTGCATACATTACCACAAACTCATAATACACTTTACCACAATGTTACCTGTTAAAAGGAACATTTTTTTTGAAAATAAAAATGGAGAAAAATATGTTTATTTTATAAATATACAAGATAGAGGTAAAGCTTATTTTTGGAAAATTAAAAAAAAAGAATATATATATATATAATAAGTACAGTCTGAAAGTACAAGTACATGTTAATGCTTAACACCTTTTGTAACTTTAACTACTGCTTGCTTTTTAAATTCAAAGCCATGTATTTTTTTTTACTGTAACTAATTTTTCTTTAGTTTCTTTCTATTTTTAGCCTTAAAAGAGGTCTCCTTTTAACAAGAAGTTTCTAACTAATTAAAAAATAAAAATACAAAGAGAAAACAAAAAAAAAACTTTAGATGCTACTTTATGTTAAAAAATTTGTGTGAACGTTAAGGTGTGTTTAGGTAGTAATGTATAGGTAATTGTTAGTGTATAAAAAGATGGTACATTACAGACATTTTACAAAATTTTGTCAATAATATTTATACCGTATTGTTAAAGGCATCGGCTGAAGCTAAATAATTGCAGATTTATGAAATATAATTTTTTTTTTAATTAGATTAACTAATTTTTAACGAGTTCGGTAAGTAAAATAAATATTTTTTCTGCTTGAGCTATAACCTTATATTACAATTTTTTTTAATCAGAATAACAGAAAAAAAATAAATAAAAACTATTTTCAAGTAATTCTCTACTTAGGGTATGTTTATTTTTCTTTATATTCCTTTCATTCTTTAATATTGTGTTAAAGACGTTCATTTACAGTTACTCATCTGTTTTTATTTCTATGTTCATTTTAAATTTCTTTTTGTTGTAGCTACATCCCTGCGGGAAAAAGGAGGTTAGTTGAAATTTGAGCACCTGTCTCGAGACCGTTGAAAACGGGGCCGGTCTTAAAGGACCTATTCCGTGACATGTAAAAAGGGCCTATCTGAATTACCTAACCCATGATCATGGTGATCTGAAGCTACCTACTCCGGCTTAAAAAACCCTACCCCGTGGCTGGGGAAAACAACACAGATCTATCAGCGAAGAAAACAGATAATGATTTAGTTAGAAAACTATCAATATTATATCAAATGATCTAATATTTACAATTTAAAAAGTTTGTAAGTTAAAATAACAGAGAATACCATTTAAAAGAAATTATATTTCATTTAAAAACCGCTTTACTTACTTTTCATTTAAATCAAACGGTTTTTGTTGTTTATTTGTAAATGTTGTTAAAACAAATGGCATATCAGTTGAATACAAATGACTAATTAAGTTAAAAATAAATGTTAAAATTATACCTACTCCGTAAAAAATAACTGATTATTCATTTATTGTCTACAAAATGTATACTCACACAGTTTCGAGACACATTTTGTGTGACCATATATGTGTGTGTTTATAAAGTTCTTGTAATTTGAATTGAAATAATTTTGTATATAAACAAACAATTTTAATAAAAAACAAATTGGAATTTTTTATAATATTTTTTTTCAAAACAGACAGCGAACAAAATTTAAATTTGTAATAACTATAACGGAAACAAATAAACAAATTTTTATTTAATTTCAAACAAATTTAAAAATAATTGAAATTGAAAAAATCGATAAATGACAGTAAATCATATTGAACAAATGTATAAAAAAGTTAAAATTAATATTTCTTGGAAAAATAAATGTATGTTCCTTTATTTTTAACTGAACTGAAAAGTTTTTTTTTCTAAACTACAATCAGTAAACTACATAATATGCTGGGTGTATAGAAAAAGGGAAGTTTTGGTGCTATTATTTTCCTGAAAAACACTTAGATTGTAAAATCTTCTTTCCTCAAAAAACCTTTGAATTTTTATTTTTTCTTCCGAAAACAATTGATTTCTATGCTTGTGATTCAAAGGGCTTTTTCATAAAAATCATCATTCTGGGGACCTCTTCTTCAAGAATAGGACTATTTTCCACAGTGACACCATGAGATTTTGAAAAACTTTTCTGCAGAAAACCTCAGGTTTAAAAGAGCTAAGCCTAGGATTCTAAGAACTTTTTTCTTTAGAATCCCTTTTTTAACAAAGGTCGCCGCACTTTGAATCTGATGACCCTAAAATGGCAAGGACTTTTACATAAAAAAAATTATCAAATAGCATCCTCAGAATTTAAAATTTTTCGAAGTAAAATGTCGTCAGAATCTTAAGAGATTTTCTATAGCAAAATAACCTACGATCATGAGGGAATTTCTATGGCAAAAATTCCTACGAATTTAAAGACATTTTCATAGGAAAATCCTCAGAATCAAAAAGCATTTCTTTAAAAAATTGTTCTCAAAGTGTAAGGATTTTCCTAAAGGAAAAGTCCTTACAGCATCAGGGATTTTCTGTATAAAACAGTTCTTAAAACCTGTTGGATTTTTTTCTAGTAAAATAGTCTGAAGCTTTTTCAGTAGGAAACATTCTCCGAATTTGATAGGTTTTCTGTAGGCGAACGTCCTAGAAATCTGACAATGTTTTTATTATTTATTTTTTTTCATTTTTTATTATTTTCTATAGTTTTTAATAAAACTTTTTTCTATAGGTATTGGAAACAGTGTATTATTTAATTTAAAATTAATAAATATATGTGGTCACATGCACAGAATACCATATGAATTCAGTAGAGTCAACTTTTTCTTATTCGAAAATATGGTAGGCATAACTGAAAATGTCTATAGATTCAATCAAATATTGTTGGCAACAAATTCAACTATCACAACGAATCTATTCTCTTCGCATATGTTAAAGAAAACGTCTTTGTTAAATTTTTAATCTAAAAATTAAAAAAATAAAACTGAAAAGGATACAAATTTAAAAATTCAATATACCAAATATTATTTTAAATATTTTTTTTTTTAATTTAACCTTTTTCATTCAGCGCTTTTAAAATTTTTGCACTTTTTTGTTTTAAAATTTTTCGTTTGTACATTTTTTACATAAAAGTGTTTTAATAATAATTTAAATTTCATTTAAATGTTAAGCTCAATTTAAACTAATATACAAATCAAGAAGATCGAAGAAAACTGATTAAATTTCATTTTGTTTAAATTTTTAATTTAGATTGATTTTTTTTTAGTTAAAGTTTATATTCTTTAGTTAAAATTTATATTCTCTTTGTATATTTCAATTGATTTTTTATTGTGGCTTCTGATTTCATTTCAATTTACATTTTGTTACACAATTTTTGATTACAGTTATTGTAATTTTTTTATTAAAAAATACAAAAATGTTTATTTTTGGACTTTCTATATCTGCAAATATGTTTAGTTAGAATATTTTTCTGCCTTAAGTCCAAAAATCTAATATTATAATGTCATTTAAGATTTTATTTGTTGCCTTTTAAAAAGGTTGCTCATTTTCACGATAGACAATACAATTGTTTCCTTGGCATCACCCTATTCATAAGGTGTTTGCATAATGAAAATAATGTATCAGTTCAAGTTAACCATCAGTTTCTTTATGCAGACACACGCAGAGAAAATACATGGTTGGGACAATCATATTCGAAGAACATCATATATTTTTGGGTTTATGGTTGTACCCACCTTAATCGTACTTTAATATGGTTATCATATTATGATAATACAATAACCATAATTTTACCATAATATGATCCCTACAGTCTTATGATATATGATTGCTTTTTAAGACATTTAAGACATAAACCAACTGACTGAACTGATAAAATGTTGGTTTTTATGGAAACAAGACAATATTATGACTGTAAATGTCAAAGTCATATTTTATTTGATGTATAATTATTTATTGATTGTTGCCAGCATTTTGTGGTTGCATAATTATCACATAATTTTTGTCATAGTCAGAGTTTTTGTTACCACAGTATGGTTACAGCCAATCATGTTATAAAATAGAAGTTGGCAATCATAACATAGTAAAATATTTACTATAACAATGATGGTAGCGAACATGTTGATGGTTACACAGCTAATAATATGGTTGTGACCACCATACCCGATTGCAGCAAGCACAATAATGTAGCAGTGATCATGTTGAAACCATGTTTTTTCTCTGCGTGCAACTGATGAATAGGGTAATGAATAGGATACTAGATTTTTAGACAGTTTTTTTTTTACTTTTCCTTAAAGTAAAATTCTTAGATTCTGCAAACTGTTTCATAGATAAAATTTAACATTTTGCTAAAAAAAAACTTAGATTCTCAGGCCTTACTTTGAATAAAAAATTCTTAGATTCTGAGGCCTTTTCATCATGAAAAATACTCCGATTCTAAGGATTTTTCTATTGTAATAGAAATATTATTAGATTCTAAGGACTTTTTCTTAAAGAAAAATTATGATAGTTTACACAGAGGAAATTAGAATCGAGTTTCAATTAAAATTTTTGCAAATACAATAAAAAATTTTATTACATTTGGACCAGCAAAAGAATTTGTTATAACATTTTTTTTGTCAAATTTAATTGAATTTTTAATCATATCAATTAAATTTTTAATCAAAAATCTTCAACATTTTCCAAAATAAAGTTTTTATTATATCAATTAAAACTTTAATTAAAGTGCTAACAAAAAATAAATACAAGTGTTAATCAAATTTTAATTGAAATTCCATCATCAAATCAATTAAAAAAAAATTATTTATTGAAATTCCAGATTCAAATCAATTAATATTTTAATTAGAGTAATTCATCAACCCATGAACATTTTTAAATACTTTGTACCAAACAGTTGATAGGATTACCATAGTACTTTTGGCATTCCATAAAAAATACTACGGTACCAACATTATCATAACGGGTGCATGCGTATCCGCAGTGTTGCCAAAAAAGTTTGTTCTTATGGTCCTTAACATACTGTTAAATTTTCTTTTTTTCTAAAATGATTTTTCGAAGATTTTCTTTACTAAATGTTAAAAATAAGGACTATCTAAAAAAATCTTAGTTCTTAAAATCTTAGAATTTTTCTATTAGAAAAATTCAATAGAATCTATGTTTTTTTTTTATTAAAAAAGTCCTTAAAATTTAAAAATTTTTTCAATGTATTTTCCTTGAAAAAAAGTCCATAGAATCAAAGAAGTTTTCTTGAAAAACTCGGTAATATCAAATTTTAGGAAAAACATTTCTTAAAGAAATGTGACATATCACAAAACGCAATTTACTCCCTTTTGGGCTTGTTACCATGTTAAAATGACCGTTGCCTTTAATATAACAGATCCAGTCTCTGTTCTAATGGACCAGTCACGTGACCTTTCTTGTTACATATCAATTTACTACAGGGTTGTTTTAATGACATTTTATGTTGGTTTAGTTTATTTTTTTTGTATTTTCAGTCTCTCCTTAACTCATACTTGTATCTCGATTCTAGCTCCCTTTGCCACTTCAACTGCTTACTTGCACTTATTTTATAATTATATTTTCTTTTACTTTACTCTAGTACTACTTGTATATTGTATAGCCTACAGCTGTCATATTACTTTATCGTTTTTCTTCATATTTTTATTTCTAAATTAAGGAGTTTCTTCTATGAGCTTGTGTTTATATACACATTTCAATGAGTTTATAGTTTACTTCCTCTTTTGAACAAGCAAAGTAATAAAAACACAAAATGAAAAGAACTTGTTAAATTATTTAAAAACTGTGGTTAATTTATGTTATTATTATAATAAAGTTGCTACATGTATAATTAACCCCTAAGGATGATAAGTAGACTTGGTTACTCTATACTATACTAAGCCCTGCTATATACGAATTTAAAATCAAAACTAGTTAAACGACAAAAATACCGACTGAAAATACCGATTTTGATTTGCTTCTCAAAACGAATAAAATAAAAACTGTTTTTTTATCGGTCGGTTAACAGGTTGTTTTAGCTATGGCAAAAGATAATTCATAACTTATTAATTTACCTTTTTGGTATGTTAATTCTATTATATTGTTAGGGAAATTCGATTCATCAATTTTAAATTACTCGCAGAAACATAAATTCTCATATGCCAGCCCTGAAATCTAAAACAGGTGCCATCAATGGCAACTCTTCTCCACGACTAATTTTGCGTTATTGTTTTTCTTCTGGTAGTTTCGACATAGCAAAGAACACATTAAGGCTGAATTTTTAAGATGTAGATTATCTTTAAACTCAGCTTATAGTAGTTTGTAACTGAAGTACTGTTTTTGAAATTTGGTTTGTTTTATTTTATTTCAGTGAAGACCAAATTATATAAACAGAAAAGTTGTTCCGGCAAATTTATGTTAATAAACATGGAAATGGCAGACAAAATTCGTTTACGGTTTAACTAAACCAAGTTTAACTCACATCCCAAAAACTCGGCCTAAACGTTTCCGGTAAAAAACTTTCAGACAATCTTGCCATTTTATAGTTGTTCTTATCATCTACATAAAAAAGGGCGGTGTGGCATGTCAGGCAGTTGGTAATAAAACGCTGAAGAAGTAACATTGGTGATTAATTGAATCTGTTAAATTTTAACTTAATAGAGTTTCAATAAAGTCTCTGTTTTAATTGTTTTAAGTTTTTGCTTAAATAAAGAGTTGCTATAAAAAATTTCAAGGAAAGAAATCAACGATTTTAAAAGGTAAAATCGGAACAATATACATTTTTTTAATTTATTTATTGTTTTGTACAATATTTTAAATTTAATATTTTATTTTGTCTTTAAAATTAATATTTTATTTTTATATTTGTTTGTTTATTTTATTTATTAATCATATACCCTAACCGAGCACTAGCAACAAAGGCCTTCGGCTCGTTGTAGCGAAAACAGACCAAAACCCCTGGTGGGAATTGAACCCACGACCCCTCGTCTTTTTTTTTTTTTATAAAATATCACTAATTACGTATTATCGAAACGTGTGTAATAACAGCAAATTGCAACAGCAGATATTTTACAATATTATTTACCTAATTTTGCATGTCTGCTTAGTTACACACATAACCGCTGGCGTTGATCATTCTTTCAATATTCCTTCCATAACCCAAAACGAAAAATTTCAAGCTATAAATAATAGAATAATAGAACCAGTATTCCTAATTATTTAGTATTCGTCCTTAATTAATTTTCAACAATTTTATATCTAACTTTGGAAAAACTCTAATATTCTCTGGAAATTTCCTATAAAAAATATTCATATTATAAGGACTTTTTACTATAAAAAAACTTCTTAGATTCTGAGTACTATTTCGTATGGAAAAGGTTAATTTTTCTTAAGGCACATTTATACCTCAGAGAATTATTTGAGCTATTTAGGGGAGCTTATTTCCCGATATCTAGCATTTTTCTCTTCCGTGAAAATATGTTATAATAGAAAAATTTAAATTCCTTTTTCTTTAAAAAAGATTTTTGTTAAAAAAAAATACACTTTAAAATTTGAGGGTTTATTTGTATAAAAATGTGTTCAGAATCTGGGGCGTTTTTCTATACGAAACCGTCCATAGTTTTCTGATAACATTTTCTTTTAAAAAAATTTTCATTCTTAAAACAATATTTTTGTTTATTTAAAAAATTACTTCGAATTAAATTTTTAGGGCCGATGATGATTTTGAATAAAACACAAATTATTTAGAAAATTATTGTAATTTCTTTTTATTATGATAAAATGGTATGGTTCAATTATGTATGGAACAAAATATCGGCCAAATGGCCGCCGCGACCTCGGCGGCACACCTCCATCCGATGGCCCAAATTTTCGATGACGCTGAGGCATAATTGAGGTTCTATGCCGTTAATGTGCCCAATTATCTTATCTTTTAGCTCTTGAATTGTTGCTGGCTTATCGACGTACACCATTTCTTTCAAATTACCCCAAAGAAAGAAGTCCAACGGTGTCAAATTACATGATCTTGGCGTCCAATTGACATCGCCAACACGTGAAACCACAAATCGTCCTGTTGAAACCACAAATCATCAATGGTCATATCCTCAATTCCTGGCCACAATAAGTTCGTTATCATCTCGCGATAGCGAACACCATTCACGGTAAATGCTTGGCCGACCTCATGACACACTATCGCGAACAACGGTTTGCTGAAATTTGCTCACATATTTCCTGATTGTGGACACATTTGTAGATTATGCTGACCAAAAAAATCACAAAGTGCATTTTGATTCAAACGCCCATTTTCATAATAAGCCTGAATAACTTTAATGCGACGCTCGCTTGTGTATCTTTCCATGGTTCAAATTGAGTTAGTCTGAAATTGAGAAATGTGAAATGAAATTCAGAAAAAAACTTGACGTTTAGGTGTGCTTCACATTCAACATCGGCCCTTAAAATTTAACCACCCTTTATATAGAGTCTGAGGGTTTTCCTAATGGAAGCAGTCTTTAGAATCTGATAATTTTTTTTTAAAAAAACCTCAGAATAGGGAAAAAGTGCTTAGAATCTAAGGGGTTTTCTATTGAAAAAGTTTAGGTTTTGCTATAGAATTAACACTGAAACCTGAGGGATTCTATTGGGAATTTCATTAGGATTTTTCTATAGGAAATAGTACTATAGGAAAAAGTACTCAAAATATGAGGCTAAGTAATAATTACGTAGAATCATAAGTTTTTTTTTGAGATAAAAAAAAAACAAGAGATTCTGATCAAGTTTCTTAGAAAAAATTCTCAGATTTTAAGTAGTCACTCCCAAAGAAATCTGTCATATTTTGAGTGCTTTTTACTAAAAAGTTTCAGGGGTTTGATGACTTTTTTGCACAAAAACCTTAATAATCTGATATGTTTGTCTGCACTCAGAATACTATGCAGTTTGCTGTTTGTAGTTTAATACAAAAGTATTCCGTTTCATTTAAAAATAAAGAAACATACTTTTAATTTGCAGAGAAATAGCAATTTTAACTTTTTTCTACATTTGTTCAAAATGATTTACTATCATTTACCGATTTTTTCAGTTTCAGTATTTTTTTATTTGTTTGAAATTTAATAGAAATTTTCCTTACAAAATGGAAATTTGTGGTTTATTTGTGTCCGTTACAGTTATTACAAATTTAAACTTTATTTGGTGTCTGTTTCAAAAAAAAATAAAATCCAAAAATTCCAAATTGTTTTTTATTTAAATTGTTTGTTTATATACAAAATTATTTTAATTTAAATTATAAAATTTCATGAACACACATACATACACAAACACATTCACACAAAATGTGTCTATAGACATACATACATCCATACAAACATTTTGTTTATTAAAACACAAACAAAAATATAAAAACGGAAACAATTTTAAATAAATTATTAAATCATTTATTTTTACGGAGTTGGTAGATAAACTTTTAACATTTATTTGAACTGATTAATCTTAATGCTTAAGCAATAAATGTCATTTTCTGTTATTTTAACTTACAAATTATTTTAAGTGTGAACGAAAATTTCTGATTTTTCTATTGGCCAGCTAATAAGTGTCTGTCGGTTAAAATCTAGTAAAATAAGTTAAAATACCGTTAGTGTTAAAATAACCCAACCCATCGAAATAGTCACTAACCGTATGAATCGTTTGCCGACCCTGTTTTTTTATATGCGAATTCAGCAAATATGTATAGGTATAACTGTGTACAAAGGGACTTCGTCTAATAAAAATAGTGAGTTTTGACACCGAATTATGTATATTCAGCAACTGCTTATTATTTAGATATTATATTTGAAAGGTTCTATGCACCGCGACCAAAAGATGTTGAACTTTTGTACAGAAATTTGGTATTAGGAATGATGTGCTATGATGTAGTCTACACTCACAATATATTTTCCGTTACCGACTGTAGTTTATTTAAAAAGTATTAAGTTTAAATTGTTTTTAAATGAAGAATCAGTTGAAATTCATAGAAATATATTTTTTAACTATTTGAATCAGTCATTCAAAAAACAAACTTTAAAAATTTACAGACATTCAGTAGGAGTTGATATTTTCTGTTAAATGTAAAATTTTCTATTTTCTGTTTCTAAAAATAGAAATTTATATAATTCCTTTTTGTTTTTTTTACCAAAATAGTTTGTTTATATACAAAATTATTTCAATAAAAAATACAAGAAATTATTCTAATATAGATACACACATAGAAAATAAAACAATATAAATCTGTGTGTGTTGTGTTTTGTAAAATTGCCTACAAATAAAAAAAATTTCAATTTGAAAAACAAACCACAAAAATAGTTTTTGCTACGTTTTGATAGTTAAAAATTTATGATTATTTTAAACGACTTCGATTGCTTTTACTACTTTTGTCAATTATTAAACAATGATTGAAAATAAACAACTAAATGGGCTGAATATAATGAAATCCTCTTTTTAATTGTATTTTTTATTAATTTAATAAAAAAAAGTATTTTCATTTCAACATTAAATTAATTAATTTGCCTTGTTTCTGCAAATATACGGAGGTTGAGGGCTTGCTGTCAAAAGATTCGTGCACTGGCTGTCAAAATACACTCAAATAAGTTTGTAAGTTAAAATAACTGAAAATATCATTTAAAACCCTGTCTACTTAATTTTCATTTAAATTAAATGCAATTTGTTATTTATTTTTAAATGTTGAATAATCAGCTGACACATCCGTAAGAAACAAATGATATAATCAGTTAAAATAAATGTCAAAATTTTACCTACCAATCCTTAAAAAATAAATGTTTTTTTCATTTATTTGAAATTGTTTCCGTTTTTGTATTTTTTTTAATATACTCGTACAATACAAAATGTATGTATGCATATAAAGCTATAGACACTTTTTGTGTGAATGTGTTTGTGTATGTATGTGTGTATATGAAGTTCTTGTAATTTGTATTGAAAAATTTTGTATATATACAACCAATTTAAATAAAAAAAACAAATTGAAATTTTTTAAATATTTTTTTATGAAACAGACAGCAAACAAAATTTAAATTTGTAATAACTGTAACGGACTCAAAAAAACCGCAAGTTTCCGTTTTGTAGGTAAATTTTTATTAAATTTCAAACAAATGAAAAAATAAATGAAACTGAAAAAAAAAATGGTAAATGATAGTAAATTATTTCGAATAAATGTATAAAAAAGTTAATATAGATATTTCTTTGAAAAATAAATGTATGTTCCATTATTTTTAAATGGAACGGAAA
Source organism: Eustalomyia histrio (assembly GCA_949748255.1). Taxonomy (NCBI): domain Eukaryota; kingdom Metazoa; phylum Arthropoda; class Insecta; order Diptera; family Anthomyiidae; genus Eustalomyia; species Eustalomyia histrio. Next base: position 121,706,295 of record OX456526.1, read on the forward strand.
GCTTTTGTATTATACTACAAGTAGTTAACTACATAATATTCTGAGTGTATATTTAATATAAGGTGGGCCATTTAAAATTTTAAATTTAAATCGGCTATAAAAAAGGTACGGATTATTTTTTCAAATTTCAGGTCTTATTGGAAAGGTTGAACTTTGTCATTTATGAATGAAACACAATGTCATTCATATGACCACCACGTTTGGGCCATTTTTCTTCGAAAATGGGCAAGGAGCCGCTGTAAACGCGGTCAAGGGTGAGCGAATTTTTGTTTTCAAAAATTCAAGAGAAGGACATGGACGAAGTGGCCACATGTCACACAGCCAACGCAACCATCGACAGTGTGTCACTGTTTTTGAAAATCGAATAATCAGCCGAAATTGTGATGTAAATTGGCCACCTCGTAGCGGTGATTCGAGCCCTTTGGATTATATTTTGTCGGGAGCCATTAAGGACAAATGTTATGCAAACCATCCAGAGACAATTGAAGCATTAAAGCATGAAATCGAAGTTGCCATTGAAGAGATTCGAGCCGAAATAATCGAAAATGTACTGAAAAGTTGGGTTGATCGTATGAGGTACTGCCGAGCAAGTCGTGGTAGTCATAGGAATGATATTGTGTTTTATGCTTAAATGATAGATGTTTAACCTTTCCAATAAATCCGATTCAAATTTAAAATTTTAAATGACTCACCCTGTACTTAATTATATATATTTTAAAATTTTTTAAATTATTTTAAGGTTTTTCTGTTTGATTTTTTTTTCCGACGCTTTCATAGAGTAAAAATATTAGAAACATGACACATAAAATAGGTGACAATTATAAAGTTTTTAGTGTATTATAATTTAAAAAAAAAATGAAAGTCATTGCGGTCTCTTTGACCATATACTTATTACCTCAACCCCTAACATAGTGTTTTAGTTGCGTTCATGTTGTTGCATATCACACTTTTGTCATACACATATCATAAAATTATAAATTCTATTAACTACAAACCATTATAACCTTTTTATGTATGTACTCGTATGTGCATTTATTCTTTCACTTCATTTTTTTACATAAGTACAAAACCCTAATTAAGTTATTTTGTAATGGAGCCTAAACAATTTGAGGGAGAAAGACTGAGAGAACACAACAGTATATTATTTTATTTAATTTGCAATATAAAACATACCGTTTCCCGATTTGATATATTGCCTTTTTGTTATCATAAGTGTTGTTAATATTATAATAGTACTGCGATGCGTATGATTAATATTCATTACATTCATATCAGCACTCATACGTATAGTAGATATGATATTAAGTGAATCAATCAAAAATTAAATGAATTCTTAACTGCTTTTCACAAGAAATATTTTAATTAAGGCTTTATTAAAATTTTTATATATTTATTATTTTTTCGAGTATCACTTGGAAATAGTGTTGACATTTTTTTTTTGTTTGCATCCATTAGCATAATTCCCCCGTTTGGTCATTTTAACATGTAAAATCATGTGTGTTAGTAAAATTGTCTTTTATATACTTATGTGTGTGTAACACAGTAGTGGTACAAACGTCATTTTATTGTTATTGTAATAGTGCTAATTCCGGTTATGTATTTGTATATGTGTGTGTGTGTGTAACTATAAAATGCTACAAAAAACCCAGACTTACTTTATGAGTATCTTTACTGCAAGACTCTTATATTGTGTTTGGTTTTATTCATTCATATACTTTGGGTTCTTGCTGTCTTTAACATCTTGGACGGTAATTTTATCAATGCACTTTTCCTGATGTAATTTCGCATAAAATTTGTGATTACATATATAAACTTCAAAGAAAAGCATTAAAGTAAATAAACTTTTTATACATGTCTGACAAGTAAGTGTGCGGAAAGTGATTGTATGTGGTTTAAGTTTTAAAGTCAAAGAGAAAAGTTTACATACACTATGTAAATGCACCATTTCTTAAAATCGAGCAGTTATAAAACAAAAAATCTTTTGCATACGAGGGCGGATCAATAAGATCGTGACTTTTCGAACTTCCCTCGTAGTTATATGAAATGCAAAACTGCTCCCGTCAAGTACCGCCTTTTAGTAGACTACTGTCAAATTTTGAGTAAGTTCCGTCATTTACTTTGCGTTTAACAGCTGTTCAAAACATTCAACCTCGTGGATTTGTTTAAAAATGGAAAAAAGTGAATTTCGTGTGCTCATTAAACATTATTTTTTTGCGAAAAAACGTCAATCAAACCAAGGAAAATCTTGATAAATACTATGGGGACTCTTTGCACAAGATGGCTACTGCGTTCGCTCACAATCGACCACCAACGGAATCGTGTGACAGCTTAGTTGCCATGGCAAAAATACATGAAGTAGACTACGAATATCCCCCTCATTCACCTTATTTCCGGATTTAGCCCCCAGTGACTTTTTCCAAACGTTAAGAAATGGGTCGGTGGAAAGAGATTAAGCTCCAACGATGCAATTATTGATCAAACAAATGCCTATTTTATGGACCTCGAAAAATCCTGCTGTTAAACGCAAAGGGAAATGACGGAACTTGCTTAAAAGTTGACAGTAGTCTATTAACAGGTGGTACTTGATGGGAGCAGTGTTGGATTTCATATAACTACGAGGGAAGTTCGAAAAGTCACGGACTTATTAATCCTCCCTTGTTTATTTTAGGCATAAGTAGGGAAGATTATTTATGGAAAAAATTTGGTGGTGTGTTCTATAACTATGTGAAAAGTTTTCACATCGAAAATAACAACTCTGCTATGTTTTGAACAAGATGAGTGAGAGTAGTGCAATTAAAAAAAAAAGACATGAACTAAAAATTAATCCAAAATATCCTTTGAAATAATTTAAAAATTTTCCTCAATTTAAGTCAAAATTTAATAAAACTTAGAAAAGTTTTCTTAGAATGAATAAATATTCATTCATTCAGTTCACATCTTTCCTAAGTATTATTTCTTGGTTTTAGGAAAATACAATTATATTAAATAAAAAAAAAATTATCAATTTTTAAGAGAAACATCTTAGTTTTAAGAAATTCGCATACCAAAATATAATAAGACTTAATTTAGTTAAAAAAAATAAAAAATTAGAACATAATTTACTCCCATTTAGTTCAAAAAATGTGTAATTTAAAATGAGAATGTAATTTAAAAAGAAAATGAGAAATTTGTGTCAATTTTTCTTGCGCGACTAGTAAGCCATTTTTAAATTCAGTTTTAAGTCTACCACTTTCTAATTTTTAAGAATTTTTTTCTAAAAATTAGTTCAGGCGATTAAAACCAAAAAGCAATAAAAATTTTTCCATGTATGTAATAATAAAAATTTACTTGCTTTTAGAAACTGGTGAACTATTTCTAGGGAAAATTTTTCAGCAACTAAGATAAATTTTAAAAATTTTAATAAAATATTTTTTTTTTTAAGTAAAAGTTTTCTAAATTTTGAGAAATAGTAACGTTAGGAATATGCTTTTATTTCTAAAAATTTCTTCAGATAAATTAAAAAAAAAACTAGTAAATTTTTCTTAAATCGAGGAAAAATTTGGGGTTTTTTGGAAAACCTCGAACTCATTTGCAATATTAAAATAAAAAATAAAAATAAAAATAAAAATAAAATAAATAAATAAGTAAATTAAAAAAAATAGTTAATTTTCCTAATTTTTGAGATAAAATATTGTTAATGGAAACAAATTAAAGTATCAAATAAAAAAAAGTATCGTGCATGATGTATTTTTTATTTCGCTCATCTCCAATCTTAACAGTCTTAAATATTTAACTTAAGGCAGCTTAAAATATATTTTAAAATTTTGTTAGCAAAAGGTAAAAAATTTCGAATTCAGGCTTTTATGTAATAATTTTGTTTGCTGACTACAATACAAAATATCGCAAGCACATTTTATACATTACGGCAGAATGGCTTTCTTATAATTGACGTTGCGCCTATTAAACGCACTTAACTATTTTATTTCTCTCTTAAGCTAAAAATGCAATAAAATTAACTTATGACATTTTTCTATTTTCCAACAATAGCACGAAGTGTAACTGTGATATTTTGTATTTTTGCAACAATTTCTTTAAATTAGTTAATTTAAGAAGACAAAGGGCACCCAGTGTTCCTTAGCCATAGTTGTCGTGTGTCACTCAGGGCGTCCCTTTTTGTAGAACCATTAATTAACTACGAAAAGGATCTGAATTTGTCGCAATTTATTACGTTTCACGATATCTTCCTGCATAAATTTTTTTAATTTGTTAACCTGAAATTTAATTTATATTTTAAATACATGAGTTTTGTTTAAGTCAATTTAATTCAAATACCAAACTGTATAGCAAAAATTTTGCTAAAAGCAGTATCCTCACAAAAACGAAATCCTCCAAAAAAGTCAAAATACTTACACAATGAGAGTAAAGTACTTTAAAGTATATCGTCGCTGCTCCGACGTGATGGGTTATGTGTTTCCTTACAAGTTTTCAGGAGAGAAAAAAAAACTGTTTTATTTCTTAATTACGCGAAATTTTTTGAAGCCACTCGTTTTACATAAACCTTATCTCAATTACTTTATATGTGCCATAAAAAAAATTCAGATTATTTTGCCATTAGGAAGCTGTTAAGGAATTACACAAAAAACTACACATAACCCATTTTGTTTATATTTTTTAATTTGGAATATTTTTTACACATAGACGTTTTGGTTCATAGAATTTAACTTCATAATTTTAATAAAATTCCAGGAATTAATTATAAAAATAAGTAAATGGGCACTAAGTATTCATTATAACTACACACAGAAAACAGATTCATTGTGACCACCGAATTTTTTGCCAACTGCATGGTTCGGTTGCATCCATCGACATTTCTGTTAGTGGAAACATAAATTCGGTTATTACAATAGAATTTTGGTTATTACAACAGAATTTCGGTTAGAACATTATTTTTTCATTCACCAATGGAATCATGTGATTGTCACAACCAAATCATTCGGTTGCTGCAACCAAACCATTCGGTTGGCAAAAAATTGGGTTATCACGATGAATCTGTTTTCTCTGTGTAACTATATTAATCGTTCTATATCTGATAAAGACATTACATGGATCATATGCTAAGTTTGCTAAATTCCATTATGATCCAAAATAGTTGTCTGGTGTTTTACACACAACTTTTTTGGTGGAACATTTTATTCCTGTTTACACATAGCCGTTTTGGTATTTTCTGAACCGATCAAGATATCTTTTAACGGTTTGGTGGGAACAAGTAAGACCACTAAAGGTTTCAAATGGTGCAATAAAAAATGTCACATAACCCATCACGTCGGAGCAGCGACGGTATGTGTAAATTTTGTCACCTTTATCATAGAAACGGTTTCATATTTATTAGAAAATATTGATAAAATTTAAGGATAATTTTCACTTAAAAGAAGTGCTATTTAACTTAATGTTAGAAAATATTTTTTTTAGTCCAAGTTTTTAATAAAAAAAAATATCTAATGAACTTAAATAAAAAAAATATTTTCTTAAAACCAAGAAAACCTTTCGTAACTAAAAGTAAAATTTAGTTCTCAATAGTAATTTTTTTTTTTTGTAAATTTTGGCAAAAAGTGTCTGGCGGCGTTTTCATTTAAATTTTTTTCCAAATAAATTAATTTTTTTAAATTCTGGTTAATTTTTTTTTTGGGTGTGGTGTGTAGAAAAATGTACCTGGGTATACATTTAATATCATTTAACTCGTCCTGTTCTAAATATTAAAAAGTTATTTTTTTTTGTTTAGAAAACTTCTGACATAGTTATAGAATACTCCCACTGGTACAGTGGATCCTCTGAATTAAAATTTTTAACCCAATACCGACCAGTGATGCCATATAGCATCACGCGGATTCCGAGGAATTTTTAGTTAGACCGCGTGCAATGAGCACACGCTAACATGATTGTACTTTAGGTTTATATTATGGAGGCAGGGCTTACAGAAATGTTCAACCAACCAACACTCTCCCCTATACATACCCAACCAAAAAAAATTTTATTTTTTTCCGGGTTTTGAATTCGGGACTTACCATCAAACTTTAAAATACAATTAGAAAAAATTTACTACACGGTACTGCAATAACATTGCTTTTGTATAAATACTTTGAAAAGAATTTGTTTTAACATATTTCGCCTTTTTTGAGTCGTTATTGGAGGATCCAGCAGTTATCGAGCGAGCTGTATTTGCAGTTGCGTCTTCCTGCGGGAATCACATGTCTTCACGTACCTATTCATCAGTTTGCAGTAATAAAAATTCATTGATCATGGATTTCTATCGATCACCAGTCACAGTATTATCCTCAGTGTCCTCGATATAGTAAGGTCTGATGCCACCTCTATCGTAAATAGCGCACCATGTAGTGACTTGTAAATAGATATTATAGCTCTTAGTGAATGGTTTGAATTTTTTTCGTTTACGTAATCGTTCTGAAAAAAATTAGCATCGTCACTTATGATTGAACTTATTGATTTTCAGAAATGAGGAATTTACATGGTGTATGTAAAGTTTTTTCCTTCACTGTATAAACTTTTTTTATATTCCTATTTATATGTTGACTTTAACCCTTCTATGGTTATGACAAGTTGTAACAGTACAAAAGTAACCACATGCATAATGTTCCTTTTATAGCCAGTTAAGAAAGAGGGGACAAAAATCAACAGCAGCACATTCTTCTGTACAAATGTTATCGTTATAGCTATAAAAAAAGTTTGTGTAAAGGAAGGAGTTAGTCTTGTTACACACTGGTATAAAAAGTTGAGGCTTCATATTAAAATGTACAAAAATGAATTGATTCCCGTATATATTCTGATATAAGATGGATGCAGAGAGAAAACAGATTCATTGTGATAACCGAATTTCTTGCGAACTGAATGATTTGGTTGCAGAAACTGAATTATTTGGTTGTTGTATAGCGTGTCTCAGTAACAGTGCACTTTTTAAATTTAATGTAATTTTTTTGTGCAAGTGGCAATTCTAAAATTTGCCAGCTGTCACATATGTTTATTCCGATTATTAAAGATGGAGCGCTTAACGAAAGAACTTCACAAAATTCGAAAAATTTTCAGTGGAGAAAGTGCACCTAATGTGTCAACAATTCAAAAATTTTGAAGAAACTTGGTTGGTTATGGAGATACTTCTGTGCGTCAACGTACCGGTCGGTCTCTTGAAAATATTGCTGCTGTAAACGAGGGTGACGCCGAAAACCCAAAAACATCAATTCTGCATCGTTCGGAACAACTTCATATTTCACGAAGCACTACACAGTGAATTTTGACAAAAGACCTCAAAAAAAAGTAAGGCCATTTGGCGGATATTTTATTCTATACCTTATCGCAACATGTCTTCTTTACAAACCAATAAAAAAATCACAACTATCTTTAAAAATACGTGTTTTTATTTTAAAACGAAAAATTGCATTCTTACTAAGACACCCTATATTTAAATGTATTTACCATACAATTGAAATATATGGTGTTTTAACCAAATTTCAGTTGTGTTAGCCGAATTTTTGTTGCCACTAACATATCGGTGGAAAATAATTTAGTTGTCCCAATCATGAATGTAGAAAAAAATGTTTTTTTTAAATAAGCGAAATTCTTTCGTCAATTTCAAATAATTGTTGGCTCAAGAAATTTTCTATTAATTTTTTTTTTGCATATTCCAGAAATTTCGAAAGATAAATTACACTGCGTAACGTGAAAAAAAGATGAGTAGCGACGAAAGCTCCTATATATTTCGGGACCACAAAATACAATGGCGAACTCGGTTTTCCCCTATGGGTCAGTTTTGCGAAATTAAATTAAAGTTACTCAGTCAAAAGTTAAAGTGTATGTTTAAAATTGCTACAAATGACTAAGACCTGTTAACTTGTTTCAAATAACTAAAGTTTTGTACTTAACCATAGGTCATACTCAGAAAAAAAAAAAACAAATTTTTATGTTATTAATTATTATTAAAATTTAAATTCGATTTCAAACAATATCTTGTTCGAAATGTTTGTAAATTTTAAATAAAAATTGAAGTTACAAAAAAGTAACAAAAAGTTTTTTGTATTTACAAGTTCCATTGTTGGTACCTTTTTAATTTTTTTTTATTTAAAAAATTATCTTCTATTATTTTACACTTATAATATTATTTTGTTAAAAACAATCTAAAATACATATTCAAGTAGTCGAAAATACCTCCAAAAAGAGCACTACTGATTTTTAGTTAATTAAGACGATTTTGTTGTTTATTTTCAATCACTGTTTAATAGTTAACAAAAGTAGTAAAAACAATCGAAAGTCGTTTAAAATAATCCTCAATTATTAACTGACAATGTGTAAGAAAAAACGATGTTTGTTTTTCAAATTGAAAGTATTTTCATTTGTATGTAATTACCACAACACACACAGAGGTATATATTTTTATTTTCTATGTCTGTTTGTATATTTGAACATTTATGGAATTATAAAATGATGACAAAAATCCTTAAATAATTATAAATCTAAGCGTTTTTCTATAAGAAAAAGTTCATAAAAAATTTGTTTTGAAGTATTTTTTATTAAATAAGTCCATAGAATCAAAAGAGTTTTCTGGAAAAAGTCCTTAATATCAAACTTTTTCTTTAGCAAAAACATTTCTTAACCTTCATCTCACCCTTGTGTGGAAAACCACACAAAATTAAACTTTGTTATACATTGAAGAAAAAAAAAATTGAGCGATGTTCATGAAACTCCTTGACATTTCCTGCCGCATCAAATTTAGCACAGAAAACACATTAATTGATTCAAAAAATCTTTTTTATAACGAGATATTTAAAAAGTGACGTTGCTTACCCTGGTATGTGGTTTTCCACACATATGTAATATCAATGAATTTTAAACTAAGCACATAATTTTTTGTCGTCAAATGTGCATTTGTTTTGTTATTCGTACAATTAATACGTATTATAAAATGTAAACATGTTCTTCCCTGTCTACGCACATTTTTGTCATCAAATATGAATTTCTTTTGATATTCTAACAAAACTACGTACATTTAAAAGTCAGTGTGCTGTTTGTTTGAGTGTGAAAGGTTCAATTGAAGAGAGTGTAGAAATTCGTCTACATTTTGTGAAGTGATTGATTTGTCGTTGATTCGGACAACATGGCTAGACCAAAATATCTTACCAACGAAGAGCTTGAACTTATTTTAAATGCTTCTGATGATGAAGATTTTTCCGATAGTGATGAAAATTACTTGCCGGAAGAAAATGGTGAATCGATAGAAAGTGAAGAAGATTCTGAATTTAATTTAATGGAAGAAACTGAAGATGTCGGCGTAATAGGAGTCTCATCTGAAGATAGAACGGTGAATACATTATTCGTCTCAAAAGACGGTACAGTGTGGAATCCCCAACCAGCTCACGATCGTGCTGGAAGATTTCGGAACGAAAATGTCATCAATTTGCGACCAGGCACAACAAGATATGCAAGAGCACGTATCGATGACATCAAAGATGCTTTTATGTTATTTTTTGCACCGCCAATTGAGAATATTATTTTGAAATGGTCAAACGCATATGCGGCGACAGCTATATTAAAATCGACTCAAACTTGTTACGTGCATACATCGGAGTTCTTATTTTGGCTGAAGTTTACAGGTATAGTATTTGTGTATATGTTTGCAATAAATGTAATATTTTAGTTATAATTGTAATAATTTAGATCAAAGAATGAAACAATGCTAGATTTATTTGATGGTGATTATGGACGTCCCATATTTAGAGCGGTAATGTCGAAGAAAACATTTCAATACATGAGTAATGTTATTCGGTTTGATGACGTTATAAGCAGACGTCAAATAAGCTCTACAGACAAATTTGCTCCAATTCGTGAAATTTTCTACAAATGGTCGGAGCTATTAGCTGATTTTTTCAACCCGTCTGAATGTGTTACTATTGACGAGCAATTGCTTGGTTTTCGTGGGAGATGCAAGTTTCGACAGTATATGCCTTCTAAGCCTGAACGAAATGGAATAAAATTTTGGCTATTAGTGTGCTCTAAAACTTGTTACGTTTGGAAAATGCAACCGTATTTAGGTAAGCCAGTTGGTCGTTTAGCTGAAAAAAATCAAGGTGAGCGTGTAGTTTTGGATTTGGTTCGTGGACTGAAGGGTCATAATATAACAATGGACAACTTTTTCTCATCGTACGAACTTGGTCAAAAGTTGTTATCCCTAGGGCTAACAATGTTCGGTACAATGCGCAAAAATAAAAGAAGCATTCCACCAAAACTTTTAGAATGCAAAAATGCTCCGTTGTTCCAATCAACATTTGCATTCACAGAAAATACAACACTAGTATCATACATTGGCATAAAAGACAATTGCGTAGTACTGCAAAGTACAATGCATGCTTCGAATGATGTAGAATCCGATGGAAAAAAGTTGCCAAAAATAATTCAATATTAAGATAAAACCAAAGGTTCGTTTAAAGACTTATTTTGTTTTCATTGATCACGAGCTTTAAATTTTATATCTTATAGGTGGCGTGGATACTGTTGACAAAATGTTGTCTTGTTACAGCTCTAAAAGAAAGACGAATCGATGGCCGTTAGCAGTTTTCGCAAATATGATCGATATCTCAGCACTAAACTCGCTGATCATATTTAAAGATGTAAAACCAAATTGGCAAACCAACAAATTAACAATGCGTAGTATTTTCTTGCGTAAGCTTTGAATATCACTTGCGAAATCATACATGTCAATGAGAAAAGGCGTGCCACGAATAGCAACAATTCACAAAATGAATCAATGGGCGATCCGAGTAGCTCAATAGCATCTCAAGAGAGCTCATCACTATTATTCGACATTCGTCCAAAAAATTGTATTTTTTTTCTTTTGGAGTCACTTTATTTCGCAAAGCTTAAAGTATTCTCCAACGATATATATCACTTAGGAACCTATGGCTGACAAAAAAAAATGGGATGTGGTCGTTAAGTAGTGTGTTAACAACCAAAATGACGAATTACATGGACACTAGATCTCAATTTTATCAGATTCTAACAAAATTCTAACAGAATGCATGAAAATCTAGACAAACAGACAACGCGCTATATTGACTAAGAAATTATTTCTGAGCTAATCGGTATTTTAGAAGGCGGATCTATGTCCGATAATTTTGATTATTACAGACATTAGCACAAACTCATTTCATCTTAACCCGGTAGTGGTGTTGGGTATAAAAAGATAACGTACCCTAAAGAAAAGTCAATGTTAGCATGTTGCTTCACGCTGTTGCAATTGTTGGTGTTTGTGTTATTATTTTCCTGTAATTACACTTTATATGGGAGAACAGTCAGAGAGCATGTTAAATCCCACATTACTAGTGGTAAGTAACACTCAACACCTTACTCGAAACCTTACTATTTATAAATATTGTTGTTATTATCCCATCTTGTCTTGGTATTAGTGTTTGTATTGTTGTGTTTGTTATTTTTAAATATAAAATGTAGAAAAGAGTGGAGAAACATTTTAAAACTTAAGTGCATTTTAAGTGGCTGCGGAAATTGTTGCCATACTTAATGTCATCCATGTTGTCGTCGTGGTTGTCGTCGTTTACTGATTCTTGTTACTATACTTGTTGTTGTTGTTGCTTGGTGTTCTTGTATATTTTTCTTTACACACTGTTTTATGATTTTATAATGCAAACGGAGTTATCGTTGTATAGCACATCAAGTACTTTTTTTCTTTCTGCTACAGTTGCTAAAAGTTCTAAAAGGAGTAATCCCCCCATCTCTGACTAAAAGTCTTTAAAAAATAAGTCAACTTCGTCATCATTAACATTGATTGTGTCATGTTATACATCAACATGTAAAAGTGTTTTTTATTTATGTATGTGTAATATATTTTTATATATAAAAAAATATGCAAATGTAGATATTTTATGTAAAAAAATGTAAAATGTGCTAAGGTATATAAAAAATGTTTGCGCTGGTATTAATTTTAATTACATATTACTCATACGCACTCAAATACTTGAGACAAAATGCATTGACTCTCGAACAAAAATGAAGACTATGAAATATGTTAATACTTTTTAATTTCCTTTTATAGCAACGAATTTGTTTTTTTTTATATATAGAGCAATTCCATATATAAGCGATCACCTTTTGGACGACCCCTCTCCGATTTTAAAATAAATAGTCTCAATCGATTTCCCAGCAAAAAATAATGTACCTACATATTTTTTTTTATTTTTTATAGTGACTGGTTTAGTAGTGGTGTACACCACTGTCATGTGACAAAATTGAAGAATTCTTCATAAGGGACCTCATTGAAAGTTGTTTTAAAAAAAACTACTAAAGCGATCGCAACGAGATAGCTCGTTGGAAAGGTATTGAATCAGGCTTTAATTGAAAAATAAAATTTTCTTAATTTTTCTCAGAAATTTACCTTTTTTCCCATGAAAATTAAATTTTCCCATGAAAATTAAATTTTCCGATTTTCCACAGAATCTACTAAATTTTCCGGCTAATTTTATTTTTTTTTGGATTCCTCATAATTTTTGCTTTAAAAATCAGCAATAAAAAAATGGGCCCCGACTCCTTGTTTGGACAGAGCATTTAAGAGACCACCTTGTTCTCATTGTTTTTATATTTTTTATAATTGAATTATTTTTAATTATTTAACATTATTTTATTTTATTATTAAAAATACATTTTAAAAATTATTTTGCAGTTAAAAATACATTTATGAAGAAAAAATCATTTTTTTTTAAGAGCCCCAAGTTGAGTGTGTAGTAAATATGGTCTGCCTGCCTTCACAAGATCGGCCATAAATCCATGGATAATAGCAGCAGTGGCATGTAATGGCACACCAAACCCGACTAAGGCTACAGGTCATAAAATGTTTTGTAAATTTTTTAAATTACCAGGTAATAAATATTTCGCCTAAAATGACACGTGCAGAAACAAGTCATAAAACACGGATTTTCCATAAATATGGCGAAATATTTATTACCTGGTAATTTAAAAAATTTAAAAAACATTTTATGACCTGTGGTCGGCTTATTGGCAGTAACCAATTAAGTCCCTCTTTAAAAAACATTTTATGACCAGTAGTTCACGCAAATTTTCCTATTAAAGAAAAGCAAATATCGCTTATTTTTTTTTACCTATTTTTTACCAAAAAATAAATATAAATACTTCACACACTCTGAGTCAAATTTCAGTTGAATACTAAACGTGAAAGTGTTAAAGTGTTTTTTTTGTAAAGTAAAGAGTGAAGCTGTAAAGACAATTTAAAGTAAAATGAATAAATTTTGCTGCAATCCGTTTAACAAGAGTGGACATCGTTCGAAAAAGATAAAAGTATTAAAATTAACTGGTGTTTCGAAGCGATACATGAATGAATTAAATATACAATACGGTGAGGAAGCAGAATTCATTTGCCCCAAGTGTAAAATCGATTTGTCTCAACAAGCAAATGCATTGAAACAAATGCAACCACAATCCGAGAGTGAAATGACAATTGAACAAAATGTTTCATCTGATAGTGAGGCAGACATTCCGATGGTCAATATGTCTTTGAGTCCTTTGAATGAGGCTATTACCACTTTAGGTGAAACGCCTATTAGAACAAGAAAGTTGCGAAGTGAAAAATACAGGAAAGATAAAAAAGGCAAGGTTATGAGTGCAATCGCGACAATATTTGATGAAGGCTCTGATAACGAATGCAGTCAAGCAGATGACGTTGATGACGGCAAACAAATGATTGAGCAGTTGAAAAGAAAATTCAATTTAGCGACCACTTTTCCAGAGAAATATCTCATTTTATCTGTGCTGCCTCAATCATGGTCTATACGCAAGATATCTGAACAGTTTCAAACATCTTTTTACATCGCGAGAAGAAGCAAATAATTAGTTCGACAGAAGGGCATATTGGCGACTCCCACCAAGAAATTTGGCTCAAGGACCCTCAGCGAAGCAACGGTGAAATTGATTCAAGATTTTTACTGCAATGATGACAACAGCCGCGCCTGCCCAGGTACACGTGACTATGTTATCACACGTGAAGATGGAGAAAAAGTACACAATCAGCGCAGATTATTATTATGTAATCTATCCGAAGCATACCATCAGTTCAAAGAGAAATACCCAGCAGAAAAAGTGGGATTTTCTAAGTTTGCCATCCTACGACCAAAAGAATGCGTGCTGGCATTAGACAGGCACGGAACGCATTCAGTCTGCGTTTGCATGTTTCATCAAAACATCAAATTAATGTTCTTTCCATGCAAGAAATTGAAAGTATTTCACGGTGAAATTGAAACATATAGGGACCTCCTGTCGAAGTCGTTGTGCGCATACCCCACGGAAAATTGTCATCTGTCCAAATGCGACAATTGTCCGAAGATTGACGAGCTAGAGCAATATTTGGCGGAAAAGTTTGAACAGCTGTTAATTCAGGAGGTGCATTTCAAACAGTGGATAATTAGCAGCAGCAGATGTTCCCTTGAGACCGTGGTAAAGCAGATTCCGGAATTCATCGAGGAATTCGGATTCAAGTTGAATGAACTGAAGGCGCACCATTTCATATCCGAGATGCAATCGAAATTTCTAAAGGAAAGTAAGGAGAAATTAGCCCAAAATGAATTCATTGTGATAAGCGACTTTGCCGAGAATTACACTTTTCTCGTTCAGGATGAAATTCAGGCTTATCACTGGGCAAACGACCAGTGCACGGTGCATCCTTTTTGCATTTATTTCAAAACTACAGACCGTAAGCCTTGTTGTTGTCGCGGAGAGTTTAGCTCATAATTATGTGTCCGTTTATTTATTTCAAATGAAACTGTTTGAATTCTTAAGATCAAAATTCGATGCAATCGACAAAGTAATGTTTTTCTCAGACGGCGCGGCTTCTCAGTACAAGAATAAAAAAAATTTTTACAATCTTTGCATAATTGAAGAAGAACAAAACTGCAAGGTCGAGTGGCACTTTTTTGCGACGTCCCACGGTAAGGGCCCATGCGATGCGTTAGGGGGAACCCTAAAACGCATGGCGACTAAGGCAAGTTTGCAAAGGCCATATACTGACCAGATCTTAAATGTACAACATTTGTTTTCGTGGATTCAAAGCAAGGAAATTGCCATTAACACAGTTTTATGCACTCAAAAAGAACACGATGCCATGGAGCGACGACTTCAAAACAGATATAATAATGTCAAAACTATAACTGGAACGCAAAAGTTTCATTGCTTCATACCAAATATTTCTGATATGTCAATTAATGTAAAGCGGTACTCTTCGTCTGCCGACGTGCTAAATTTAAAGTTACTTTAATTTTATAATGATGCCAAGACAATTGAAATTTTTAATAAATATTGTAATTAAGTATAAGCAGCAAAATAAGAAAGATTTTTTGTTCATAAATGTATTTTTAACTGTAAAATAATTTTTAAAATGTATTTTTAATAATAAAATAAAATAATGTTAAATAATTAAAAATAATTCAATTATAAAAAATATAAAAACAATGAGAACAAGGTGGTCTCTTAAATGCTCTTCTCCTGTCCAAACAAGGGGCCCATTTTTTTATTGCTGATTCTTAAAGCAAAAATTATAAGGAATCCAAAAAAAAATAAAATTAGCCAGAAAATTTAGGAGCTTCTGTGGAAAATCGGAAAATTTTCATGGGAAAAAAGGTAAATTTCTGAGAAAAATTAGGAAAATTTTATTTTTTAATTAAAGCCTGATTCAATACCCTTCCAACGAGCTATCACTCGTTGCGATCGCTTTAGTAGTTTTTTTTAAAACAACTTTCAATGAGGTCCCTTATGAAGAATTCTTCAATTTTGTCACATGACAGTGGTGTACACCACCACTAAACCAGTCACTATAAAAAAAAATATGTAGGTACATTATTTTTTGCTGGGCAATCGATTGAGACTATTTATTTTAAAATCGGAGAGGGGTCGTCCAAAAATTTGCCAATTTTGATCGTTTTCATATGGAATTGCTCTATAATACTTGCTTTTAACATTTCTTTAGATAAAAGTGAACTATTTGTAAGTCTCAATAATCCTTCTGCATTCATGTTAAGGGCAATGCATGACAATGAAGATATTTATAGCCTTCACCAAAATAAACCCAGGATAATTTTTTTTTGCTGAATTTTAATGGATGTGGTTGATGGGAAATCCTGAATCTACTTAGGGAAAACAGATTCACTAAGGCAACTGAATTCCTTGCCAACTTTATGGTTTGTCTACAGCAACCGAACTATTTGGTTGTCGCAATGAAATGTATGTCTGGGCCAGTTCAAATATAATGCTCTAACTGAAATTTTGTTGTGTTTACCAATTTACTGTCGCTAAAAACAAAATTAGCGATGTATGCTACAGAATCATGTTTATGAATCTCTTTTCTCTGTCCAAATCTGTGCAAGATTAATATTTTTGGATTTTTGTTTGGGGAGGGCATTTTTCCCGCTCGAGGGGAAACTAAGGGGGAAGATTGTTTAAACATTTGCTTAGCCCTCTCTTAAAAATATTGACACACAACCGGCTTCAAATATGTTGGCATGTGGTCATAGCTCGTGGCTAATCTTAAAAATTGCAAGGAATCCGTGTGATGTCACATGGTCGAGAATGGGTTAAGGGGACAGCCAGATTTAGATTCTTTATGGAATCGGAATTTTTGCAATCGATAGTATTATACAAAAATAATGTACCAAAATTTGGAACCATACTTCAAGTAGTTCCAAAATGAGAGTCCATTAAACTCTGTGTTCATTTACTCGAAATTCGTAAAGCCCAACTATATTAAGCAAAGTTGAATTAATTTAAAGTGCGATACCATAAAAAATACATTAAGTAGACATATTTAGTTAAAATAAACTTTTTAAAAGTTCCATCTCCATTAAATCAGTTAATTTACAATGAAAGTCATAGTATCCAACTTAAGAAAATTAAGAACATTCCATTAAAATTCAACAAATTAAAAAAAAATGTTATGCAATTGTTCAAGTCTCTAATAATTCATTCAAGTCAAATACAGATGTCGTGTGAAATGGGGCAAACTTTAATCAACTTGAATTGAATTTTGAGCCAAAGCTTAAGTCACAATTGAAAATTTTAGTTGGGTCAAAAAAAATTTTGAAAAAATTTTGTTCACTTTTTGTACATTTAAATTTTTTTGTGATATTTTTTTTTGTTATATTTTTGACCACGTAGGTGCCCAAAAGAAGAAAATCCGAACGTTAAATCAACATGATAATGTGGGATCTGATATTTTCCAGTTTTAATAAAAGTAGTAAAGAAGTAAAATTACATTCGGAATATTATGTAGTTTACTGTTTGTAGTTTAATATAAAAAAGTTTTCAGTTTAGTTAAAAATAAAGGAACATACATTTATTTTTTAAAGACATATTTATTTTAACTTTTTTATACATTTGTTCAAAATGACAGTCATTTATCGAGTTTTTTTAAATAATTTATTTTTTTAAATTTTTTGTTTGAAATTTATTAAAAAATTTAGCCACAAAACGTAAATGTGTGGTTTATTTGTGTCCGTTACAGTTACTAAAAATTAAAATTTTGTTTACCTTCTGGGTAAAAAAATTCCAAATTTTGTTTTTATGTAAATTGTTTGTTTATATAAATTTTTTTAAATTATTTAAATTCAAATTACAAGACTTTTATGAACACACACACATATGGTCATTCATACAAAATGTGTCTATAGATTGTGTGAGTAAACATTTTGTAAATTTAAAAAAAAAAACAAACAAAAATACAAAAAAAAAACGGAAACAATTTCAAATTATGTAATGAATAATCAGTTATTTTTAACGTGGTAGGTAAATTTTGAACTGGTTAATCATTTGTTTTCGACTGATAAGTCAGCTGTTTAAACAACATTTAAAAATAAATAACAAAAACCATTTGATTGCAATGTAAAGTAAGTAGATCTGTTTTTAAATGAAATATCATTTCTTTTAAATGGTATTTTCTGTTTAGCTTACAAAAGGTGTTTAATATGCATAAACAATGAATCGATCTTGTCGAATTTAATCGATGCCACCCTTCAAATAAAGATTTGGAATATATTGATGAATCGCCTTCCAAATAAGTAGAATTAGTTAACTTAATTTTTAAGTTTAAATCCTTTAAGAAAGTATTCGGCTATTTTTTGAAAAAATATAATATATTTGATTGCATACATAATTATATTGAATATATATTACTCATACGCTTCCATGTAAATTTACTAAAATCCGATGCAACTACATTCAATGGAAATTTTCTCGAAAACTAAGTGGTTTTAAAATAAATTAACTTTTTCACATAAATTGAGAACTTGTTCTCGGGTATACCGAGAGAACAGTATCAGTTGTGGCCACCAAATAGTTGTGGAAAACAATTTTTAGTTGTCTAATTTAATATTTATATTCCACATAAATATTATTACGTTCCACAAAGTTTTATTTTATGAAAAATTTTATTTTTAAAATTTTCCCGTATCGAATCTGGGAATTCAGATTTAGATTCATAGTTCATACTCTTGCTTTCTGCACCATAACTAATTTTCATTTTCTTTGATATATTTACTATTTAAACATTTCAATATTTTATTTTAATTAAAAAAATATTTTTTTTTGAAAAGTCTGCCCTTTTCTCGGAAACTAGGAGTACTAGAATACCACAACCACTTATAAATTTTAATGGCAACATTTGAATTAAAATAATCTTTTAGGAAAACAAATATGGTATAAAAGTCGTTTATCAATTCCGATCATTAGTGCCTATATGTATATATAAATAAGATTTGAGGGCTTGTAATCACAAATGCTTAACAAATGAAAAATACACTGAAAATTTGTTCTGTGGCGGCTTTTATGGTTATAATTTATATGAAAAATATCTCTTTTTTTCACTTCAATTAAAAATAAGGAAATTTGTCTGTGGACTGTGTGAGTGTACATTTTGTAGATCAAAAAGACAAACAAAAATAAAAAATGGAAATATTTTTTTACAGAATTGGTAGGTAAAATTTTATTATTTATTCTTTACTGATTAATTATTTGTTTTTACTGATACGTCAGTTGTTTAAATAACATTTAAAACAAACAAAATCCATTTTATTTAGATGAAAAGTAAGTCGACCGGTTTTTATATAGGGTGGGTTATTTAAATTTTTAATTTGAATCGACTTTAAAAAAAAGTACTGATTATTTCTTTAAATTTCTGGTTTTATGGGAAAGGTTTAACTTTGTCATTTAAAAAGAGAACACAATATCATTCATATGACTACCACAAATGGGCAATTTTTCTTCAAATATCAGCAAAGAGCCTCCGTTACCGTCAATGGTGAGCGTTACCGTGCCATGCTCAACGAATTTTTGTTTCCAAAAATTCAAGAAAATGACATAGACGACATTTGGTTGCAACAAGACGGAGCCGCATGTCACACAGCCAACGCAACCATCGATATTTTACGCACTGGTTTTGAAAATCGAATAATCAGCCGAAATTGTGATGCCCAGGAACAATTGAAAATGAAATCGAAGTTACCATTGAAGAGATTGGAGTCGAAGCAATCGAAAATGTTCTGAAAAATTGGCTTGATCGGATAAGGACTGCCGAGCCAGTCGTGGTAGTCATTCGAATGATGTTGTGTTCCATTCCTAAATGATAGAGTTAAACCTTTCCAATAAAACCAGGAATTTGAAAAAATAATCAGTACTTTTTTAATAGCCGATTTAAATATTTAATTTTTACGAGGAAAAGATTATAAGCTTTTTTTAACTAAATCATTAAAAATAGTTAAGCTTCTCGGCAGAAAAAAATCGTAATTTTATATCAAAAATTCTGAATTGTAAAGCAGCTAACTGCTGCTGCCAGATACTTTCAAAAATTTTAAAATAGTTCTTATATTTTAGGAATTGTGGCTCTTCAAAATTCAGTACTTTTTGATTTTTTTTTTCAATTTTTTTAAAAACTAAAAACGTGAAAAAATTGTGTATTTTTACAATCTTAAATATCTAAGTACGAAAATGTGTTATTGGCTCCATAGAGTATTTCTGTTTGCAATGTAAAGAAAACATTTCGGGCAGATTTGTGGCGATTTTTCATGGAATTAATGATATAAGAATTTAGAGTATTCAAAAAACCGGCCTTTTGAAAAAACCGGTTTCGGTTTTCTTCGAAAAATAGAATTTAAAAAAACCGGTTTCGGTTTTTGAAGAAAAAACCGGTCAACCGGTTTTTTTTTTTTTTTTTAATTTGAATAAAAAGCTTATATAATTTGTTAATTATGTAAAAAAAAACAGAAATTTAATATATAAAGTAATAAAAATAAAAAAAAATAATTTTTTTATTGTATTTCATTTCAACATTTCATTCATTGGTTTTAATATTTTTTAATATAATATCTTAAAAATTAATATTATAAAACTATATTCATATCAAATAAATAGAGATCATTAAGTTTGTAAATTGGGTAAAACGTTTGGCATTAAATAAGTTTTTTTAATATTACATTTTAATTATGTAAAAAGAAAATCTATTTTTCAGTTCTAAAATAATATTTTAGAAATAATATGCAATTTAAATGTTTCGTTTTAAGACTATTTTTTGTTTGCTTTTGATAAAGCTAGAAGTGGAAAATACTCTTTCACTAATAGTAGATCTTGGACAAATAGTCAAGAAACAATTATATAAATTTTCCAACTTTTCAGTTCTTTTGTCGCATTTATCAAGATATATGAAATCATCATATAATGATGAATGATTTTGTACAGTCTCTTTTTTAGGATTTTGAATACTGTTTGTTGTGTTATTTAGATCAGAAATTAAACTATTTGAATTTGGAATATCCAAAGTTAAGTCTTCATCGGAATCTATCAGACTTACATCTAAATCTTCATAACCAAACAAACGATTATAAGTCTTCGGAAAGAATAAAAGAGACCAAGTAACCTAGTTGGTGATGTAATTAAAAAAACCGGTTAACCGAAAAAAAGACCGGTTTTCGGTTTTCTTCGAATTTAGAAAATATTCGAAACCAATCTGTTTTTAAAAATAAAGAAACCGGCTTACCGGTTTCCGGTTTCGGTTTATGAATACTCTAACAAGTTTGCAAATCTTGCATTTTTAACATTTTTGTTTTGAAAAAAATCGTATAAATAGAAAACGTTCAAAAAGTAATTTTTTACTTTATTCCAAGGATGAGATCAAAGTATATTATAATAAAATCAATGGATAAATTCAATTATGCATTGTGTTTTATAATGTGTGTATTTTTCACTTCATTTAAACAAATACGAGTACTACTAGGCGTATGAATAATATTTTAAATAATACCAAAACATATAACTCATACGCCTAGTATTGCTCGTATTTGTCCAAATATAGTAAACAAATCAAACATATTATTGGACATAATTGGCGATATCTTAAAACAAATTTCTCACATTTTCTATTTTTTATATTTTAATTTTTTAAACTTAAATTTATTTCAAAAATGTTGTTGGCTATAGCACTAAAAATACCAATACAGTAAAAAAAACCTTCCCATGGTTTGTTTCGTATTGATACTATTTATGAACAAACATGTTATTCTTGAACTGCGATAAAATCAAATGCTCAAACTTCCTTTGACAAAAATCCAAAAAAAAAAAAATAATAAATTTAATGTGATTTTCGTGTTTCGTAATTTTTTACCAATTCAATCGATATTTTTTTTTTTTTAGCGATTTCAAACATTTTTTCAAAATCTCTTTTAACAGGTTTTGGTATATTTTCACATTAGCTTTTATCACTTTTTCTTAATTCTTCTTTATAGTTTTTTTAGCCCCTTTTGAACACACTATTCCGTTTTCATATGTTATAAATTTTTTACCGAATAGAGAAAATATAGAGCAAGGCAAACGATGTTTTAACATATTGCGAACAATCTCAATATATAAAGGAATAACGTTACTGGCTGACTGACTCACTTACTTAACATCGCCCAGCCTAAACCGCTGGAACTAGGTTCCTCCTCTGGCGAAGATATCCATTTTTGAATATTCCTACCGGGAGGAGCAGAAAGTGGAAAGAGAGCTTGTAGCAATGAAATTAAAACAATTTATGTTTACTAAGGATTTGCTAAGTATTTTCTACTGAATGTTGGTTCTATTTACCAAAATATAAATGTAGCATGAGTTTTACTAAAGTTTTTCAGTAGTGATCACAATAACTGTCATCAATATTATATACAAATTAAATGAAAACCAATTTACTTAAATACAAAATTTAAGACAAATATTTTCGTCTTTAATATTGAAAAAGTGTTTAATTAACATTTTTGTGCGCAATTTATAAGAGAGAAAAATAAGTAATTTATAAATTATGTTTACTCAGTTTTTATTTTTTTTATTAAGCAAGAAATTTCTGTACATAAAAGTAAAAATTTTGTTGAAAAAAACAGGACAAGTGCTTTCCAATACAAGCAGGTGGTTTAAATATTCTTTTGATGTACATCGACATAAAACATGTTTGCAAATTCGAAGTTTGTTCTAAAGGTAAAAGGATTCAGAATTTTTGGGGTTTTTTTAATAGCCAAAAATTCCCTAAATATGATTCTTCATTCATTATAGTTCTCAGTATCGAAAAGATTTTCAACGGGAAAAATTCTTTAGAATCTGTTGTTTTTCGGTCGGAAGAATTCCTTTAAATCTGAGGGGTTTTCTGTAGGAAAAATTCTCAGAAAATTCTGGGTTTTCTATGGGGAAAAAGTCATTAGATTTGAGGGGTTTTCTATTGGAAAAGTCTTAAGAATATTAGGGTTTTTCTGTAGGAAGGCAGTCTTATAATATCAGTAATATTCCATAGAAAAAATGCTCAAAATCTATTGGGGTTTTCCCAGAGAAAAACCCTTTAAAATATTAGTTCTTTTTTGTGTTGGGCAACATTTTTCAATAGAAAGAGTCCCGGATTCTGATGAATTTTTACTCCAAATAAACATCTAGATTTCCGATTTTTTTCTAATAAAAAACTTCAAAATTCTCAGAAATTTTTATCTGTGGAAAAACTTTGAGTTTATAAGGACTCTTTTCTAAAAAATATTTTATCATTATTGCAGATATTTATTTTTAGTTTAAGTATTTTTGTTATATGTACATACTTATGTATTTATTTTTTATTTCTACTAATAAATAAGAAAATAACTAATTAAAATTCGGTCGGTATTACCAAATAAATATTTTTGAAGTATAGTAGGACAGCAGAATATTTCGACTGTTAAAACCGTATAAAAGTAACTACTAAAATTCGGTTGGCACAACGAATATGTTCTCTGAGTGTACATTTACTAAAGAAATGGTTGATTCTTTTACACACAACTATTTTTAGTTTAGAATTTAGTTTAGAATTTAATGTTTAAAGTTGTTTGGAAATACTAATAATTCTGTAATGGGATTGTTTGTTAGTTCTTTTTTCTCTCGTTTTTATTCCCAATACAATATTTTTAGTTTATTAATGTACCAGCTTAAAAGCTCGATACTTCAGTGTTTCAATTTTACTCGTACCCATTCCATTACATTTCTGTCCCCTCCGGTTGCCTGGAGTCCCCAATTTTTACCATGTCCCAGACCAAAAAGATTTACCTCAATAATGATTTAGCCCATACCCCAGGTAACACATTTTTACCTGGCTAAAATTCTTATATGTAGCTGATCAATGAGTTAGCTCATACTCCAGTTAACACATATTTGAAATTTCAGGTTTCTAGCTATTTCGATGTGGGAAGGCCTTTAAGGGGAAGGTTTTCATCCTTTTTGCCCCTACCCTTATGAATTTACGAAAATCCCATCCAGGTGAATATCTACACCTCATGTGGAACCAATATACACAATTTCAATCTCCTAGCTCTAACGGTTTTGGCCGGCCGTCGAGGGGTAAAATTTCACCCTTTGGATTTTCCAAAACTCATGTCTTTTCTGTTATCTACACTAGAGAAAGAGCCTGCATCTCGAATTTCAACTTCCCAGATCCAAAGGTTTGGGAAGGTCGTAAAGGGGGAGATTTTTTGAGATTTTTTCGTTTTTTGAACTCCCATTCCTAGCTTCCTAGCTCCAGCGGTTTGAGCTGGGCGATGTTGAATCTGTTAGTCAGTCAATCAGACAGTCAGTCAGTCAGTAACGTTATTCTTTTATATCTATATATATATTTATTATAGGTTATTTTAAATATAATAGCGTCCTTATAAATACATTTTAATTATTTTGATCCTACTCCAACCAATATTTTGACGGGACTATTCAACTGGCTTGATGTTGTTTGGCATATTATGCATCTGGATAAAGCTTTAGTGGGGATATTTTTACTGAAAAACCCCTAGAAATCTGTGGATTTTCTATAGAAGATTATCACAGCAAAATAGTTGAGTTGCTGCAACCAAATCATTCAGTTGGCAATGAATTCGGTTGAAACTGTTTTCTCTGTGTGAGAATATTTTTATACGAAAGATTTCTCTTAATATTTAGTTTTGTTATTTATGGTATGTTTATAATTACACAGTTCAACACAAAAAAAATTTCGGGGTTCCGACGATTGACTCTTGTTAAGGAGACCAAATAAAAATATACGTGTGTCGGCGTTTTGATAGTTAACATCGGAATTTCATTTTAGAGGCGGTTTGAGTTTCCCAGCTCTGGCCTGTTCTTTCTGCATATCGGTATATATAACTATGTTTTCTTTACATCTGAGGTGTAGGGTATATTCCGCAACTTTTTAGATAATGGTATGACAAATATTTTTATAGAACATAGTTACCCTCTAACTCCCCCTCATAACACCCTCAAAAACACCCCGAAAAAGGGAAAGGGCGGGGATGAAATGTTCTACGAAACACAAGCACCAAAAACAATCAAATTCAAGATTGCTCATCAGATTTCTAGTCAAATTTTGGGATTGTTTCTACAATTTGTTAGAATAAAGTCAAAAAAGCCGTTATGAGGGGGAGTTAGAGGGTAAATATGTTCTACAAAAATATTTGTCATACCATTATCTAAAAAGTTGCTGAACATACCCTACAGATGTAAAGATATTGTATATACCGATATGCAGAAAGAACAGGCCAAAGCTGGGAAACTTAAACCGCCTCTAAAATGAAATTCCGATGTAAACTATCAAAACGCCGACACACGTATATATTTTTTTTTTTTGGTCTCCTTAACAAGAATAAATCGTCGGAACCCCGTAATTTTGGAAAAAGTTTAAGTTGTTGTGCAGAGTTATTAATAAAAAAATTAAAAAAAAGTTAGAAACAGCGTTTTATTTAATTTAAACCAATTTTATAAATAAATAAATAAATACGGATCTACTGAAAATAAAAAATGTTCAGTTGACAGCAAATTCGGTTGCTACAACAAATCTCTTCGCTGTGTGTAGCTTTTTTTTTAAATAAAATTTATAACTTTTCCAATTTTTCTAGAATTAATTTTTTTCTCAGTTATTTTCATAATATTAGTTCTTTTCATCTTAATAATTGTCATTTACATTTTTTCTTTCTGTAACAACAATTTTTATGATGCTTATTCATAACTCAACTTTTATGCTATTTGAACTAGTTAGTATTGCAAACATATTTTATTAATGCATTTTACATTATTAAAAAATATTCCATTTACAAGAACATATTTTTTTTGATGCACTAAAATAAGTACATACTTTGTTATCATATTATTAAAAAAATATATAAAATGTAATGCTAAAGTACATACAAATTAATGAAAAGAATACAATTTTTCCAGGTAGTATGTATAAAGAAACTGAGAAAAAAAATTGTGTGTAATTTTTTTAATAACAGTTCATTATACAATGTTTTTGATGTAATATGCTTTATGGGAAATCAGTACAAAATATTACTTTAAAATATCAATAATTAAATTTTGTTATTTTGGAATATTAAAAAATTCGTGAAAAATTTGTCATTTAGATTTGATTAAAAGATTTAGAAAAAATTTTTGTGGTTTTGGCCCTATGTGCATTTATTTCAAAACTTGTAAATTCTATAAAAATTTGATTATCAATAGAACTGACAACCATAAAAAATAAAAATGGTCATCACAAAGAAATGACAAAAGACATTTTAAAAGCATAAAAGAAAATTATACACAAACTACAAAAAAAGTTATTATGTAAGTATATTAAGGTACATTATAAACTAAAATAAAAATAGTCCACTAAAAAATACTTAGAGTGTGTTAGAAAATATTTGCACAACAATAGAAACATAAATTTGCAACACTTACAACAGCAACTAAGAAAAGACATAAAAATTTATGTAAAAAAACAGAGACTGTTATAAAAAACTTTTCTTTTTGATAAAATATAAAAATATACAACACCATTATGTATGTATAAAAATAAGCTGTATTGTATGGAAAATATGAATATAATAAGAAAACAACAGCAGCAACAACAACAACAAGACAAAAAATCATAACCCTTAAGCGACATATTCATGCAAGCCACCATAAAAAACAAACACTTTTTATGAAAACAAAAAAAAAAAAATACATTTCCTACAACCTTAACGATAAAGTGCGATGAAATGAAATTGAATTGAAGTGATCGAACATAATGTAAACGTACTATCACTACCACAATTTATTTAAGAACAGAAGTTCCCATTAAGTTTTTATAACGAAGCTCCCTTGCATTATGGTGCAGGGAGAATATCAGTTGGGAAAATTGTTGGAATTACAATGATTCTATAATTACATAATAATTTTAGTTTACTATACAATATTAATTGTTATAGGAAATAGTTTTTATAGGGTCCGCCATCTAACGTTTTTTTTTCAACTAGTGCTTATTTCGTGAATGGTAACACTTAGCTCATGTCTGATTTGACAGATAATTAGTTTTATCCTTCCGCTGAACGAATATGGTTGTGTATACGCTTGAACAACACTGGGAAATATTGCGACATTTCTTTCAAAGTCATGGTAATGTTTCAGAATGTCATCTTTTCAATGTCATATTTTCAGATGAAGCTCATTTTGATCTTGGCGGGTATATAAACAAGCAAAATTGTCGCATTTGGGGCACAGAAAACCCGCACGCATACATTGAAAAGCCGATGCACCCAAAACGAGTCACTGTTTGGTGTGGATTTTGGTCCAGAGGCATAATTGGGCCATTTTTCTTCGAATATGAGCAAGGAGTGGCCGTTACAGTCAATGGCGATCGTTATCGGGCCATGTTGAACGAATTTTTGTTCACAAAAATTTAAGAGGAGGATATTGGCAACATTTGGTTTCAACAGGACGGCGCTACGTGCCACACAGCCGAAGCTACACTCGATGTTTTGCGTCCTGTTTTTTAAGATCGCATTATTGGTCGCAGAGCTGATGTCGTTTGGCCACCTCGGAGCTGCGATTTGACACCGTTGGACTAGTATTTGTGGGGTGCCGTCAAAGATAAGTGTTACGCCGACAAGCCAGAGACAATTGAAGCTTTAAAGGACAATATTCGTGAAGCCATTGGTGAAATACAACTGCACACAATCGATAATGTGCTTAAAAATTGGACCGATCGTGTAGGCTACTGCATGGCCAGCCGAGGCATCCATTTGAATGAAATTATTTTCCATTATTAACCGAAAGGATTGTACTTTTAAATAAAAAAAGAAATTTGAGAAAAAATTAAATAGTTTTTTTTATAGCATTTTCAAAAAAAGTTATTTGGCGGACCCTATATAAGAGACCAAAAAATTAGAAAAATAAATATTTAAATAAAAATTTGGTTAATCCATCACTTTTAAGAATGAAAACACCGTTTAACCGGATTTTGATTTCAGGTTTAAATACTTTACTTTGGGGATAGAAACAATTTCAGAATTAGATAAATTTCGAGAGATTAAATATTTGTATAACTGAAGTTTGTTCTATTTTATTAAATTTTTCAGAAATTGAGGAGCTTTTTTTTATAGGAAATTTTCATTAGAGTATAAGAGTCTTTAGTAAAGGTAAAGGATTTCTGTTATGAAAAAGTCTTCACAATCTGAAGTATTTTTCTTAAGCCAAATGGTCTCAAGAGTATGAGCATTTATTGTTCATTTTTTTGGGAAATATTTCTTAGAATCGAGAGGTTTTTCAGTGTATGGAAGTGCTTTAAATCGGAGGAAAAAGACACCAAAATCTAAGAGCGTTTCTATAGAAAAAAGTGCTTAAAAGATTTTTCTATAGGAAAATTCCTTAGAGAATGAGGTTTTTTTTTGTTATGCAAACAAGTCTTGCGAATCTTTGGGTTTTCCTACACTCAGAATATTATGTAGTTAACTGTTTGTAGTATAATACAAAAGTTTTCCGTTCCATTTAAAAATAAAGGAACATACATTTATTTTTTAAAGAAATATCCATATTAGCTTTTTTGTACATTTATAATTAATTTACTATAATTTACCATTTTTTTCAGTTTTATTTATATTTTTCATTTGTTTGAAATTTAATAAAAATTTACCCACGAAACGGAAACTTGTGGTTTATTTGTGTCCGTAACAGTTATTAAAAATTTAAATTTTGTTTGCTGTCTGTTTCAAAAAAAAAAATGTTCAAAAAATTTCAATTTGTTTTTTTATTTAAATTGGTTGTATATATACAAAATTTTTCAATACAAATTACAAGAACTTCATAAACACACAAACATATACAAACACATTCATAGAAAAAAGTGTTTATAGCTTCATATGCATACATACAATTTGTATTGTACGAGTATATTAAAAAAAAAAAAAAAAAAATACAAAAAACGGAAATAATTTCAAATAAATGAAAAAAAAAAACATTTATTTTTTAAGATTAGGTATGCAAAATTTTGACATTTATTTTAACTGATTTTATCATTTGTTTCTTACGAATGTGTCAGTTAATTAGTCAACATTTAAAAATAAGTAAAAATAGCATTTAATTTAAATGAAAATTAAGTTGACCGGTTTTTAAATGAAATATCATTTTTATTAAATGATATTTTCAGTCATTTTAACTTACAAACTTTTTTAAGTGTATAGAAAGGGAATTTAAAAGTCTGAGTGTTATCTTAGTTTTTTCCTATAGAAAAAACCTTAGAAAGTGAGTTATTTTTTCTATAGAAAAACTCTCAGAATTTAAGGGATTCTTATTCCCTGGGATTCGAAGAACTTCTTCTTCCGAAATACTGTAATGTTAAAAGGACATTTTCCTTTAAAAAAGAAAATTATTTTTCGTTAGAAAAGTCCTCAGACTCTGATTTTTTTTTCGACAGAAAAAAATTTCCGATTCTGTATATTTTTTCCTATGGAAAAAATTTCAAAAATATTCATGAAAAGTCTTTAACAAAAGTGGGAACCTCACGGAAAACTGGCACAATTTGAAAACGATTTTGTTAATTTTTTTTTTTTTACAAATTCAGCATAATGATTCTTACACACAAAAAAAATTAAATTCATAATTATTTATGAAAATTGTTCATAATTTTAAAGGTTGATATTATATATCAAGCTTACTTACTACCCAGCAAAAATGAAGCTGCCAAAGAAGCAATAAAAGCATCACTACTATGGCAAAGCATCACTTCTTTTCTGATGGTTTCATCGATGAATTTAACATTAGCGTGTCATAGGATGGAAGTATTCCAATGTAGCTACTAGCATTACTCATACTTTACTCTAAGGAAGCAATAATAATGCAATGATTAGGTATTCTGATGCATGAGTGGAAAATGTTCATATACTTTGTAATATTTAAGCTTTGATGAAAATTTAATTCATAAGAATGCAGAAAAATAAGTTTAAAGAAGCGAAATGTATGCATTGATATACAAATACTCTTTATTAAAACAAATAAATAATTCTGCATTATGGAAAAATCATTTTTGATACATTTTTCAAAAATTTTAATGAATTTTTAGACAAATTTTAAAATATTTTTGGATAATTTAAAAACTGGTTGTACAATTTTTAAACATTTTTAGACAATTTTAAAAATAATTTTGAACATTTTTAAATAATTTTTGCACAATTTTAAAACATTTTTTTTGGCAATTTGAAATAATTTTTACACAATTTTAAAATTATTTTGGTAAATTCTGAAATAAAACTGGAAATGATGTAGTGTTAAATTAAATACATAATGCAAAAATACACAGATTGCGTCGTCATAAATATTTGAGGCTAAAAAATGCAAATGACAGGCCAGCTAGTTTCAAATTAAAGGTCAAAAAAATTTTTCTTGATTTTTCAAAACTTTTATAATAATTGCAAAACTGCATAAATTCTAACCGTTATGCAATTTTAAACTAAAAATAAAAAAATGATTTAATAAAAAAGTGCATCAGAACTATTTTCTCAATTTGAATAAATGCTTAAGATTCAAAAAAAGTACGATATAACTTATAGTTTAGAAGAAATGAAGAGTGATTTTTTAAGATATGCGTCGGGTTTATATCCAGATCACTGCATTTGAAATATGAACACATGAATGCTTTTGGAAGTGCCTTAGAATAACACCAAAAAATCGTAAAAGAATGTGAAGTTTAGGAAGTAATGAAAAAAGTTATAGTCACAGAATGACTACCTTTTTTTTTTTTGCTGGGTATTTATGAAGTGTTCCTAACTTCCCAGTGTTGTTTTTATAAATTCGATCATAATTACTGTGCACTTTGTTCATAAAGAAAAAATCATATTTAATATGTCTTAATTCTTAAATATTATAAAAAATTTCATAACTTAAAAATGTTTGTACAATTTCCATATACATAATAGAAACATGTTCATATGTTTTAAGAACGGGTTCAGAATTACAAAATATTATGAAATACTTCATATTATATATCATATTTTATTGTTCTCATATTTGTTTTACCTAATTTTAACAATTTTTTTTTTAACTTTAAATTCAAATTCATACACAAAGCATTCTGATTTATGTTATGGAGAGTTTTATATCATATATGAACCTATTTATTTATAATATGAATTATTTCCTAACCAAATTCCCAGTATTATATGTATTTATGCACTTGTTCCTTAATAATAATAATAAGATTTTGTACATTGGCAAATTTTTTAAGTACTTTTTCATAAATAATAAGTACATCTACATACATTTTAAGAACCATTTCATAATAAACGAGTACACAAAGTTTCCCAGTATTTTTTTTAATAAGCTGTATAAATACAACCTGAGTTTATGGAAAAGTTCTTAAATTAGTACATTGGCAAATTTTCATAAAATATTCATAAATAGTATGAATTTGTTTTTTGTGTGTATGAAGATATAAATTTTTATACAGGAGTTTTTGTAGAGTCGTCAAATACAATTTTTAAATATAATATTACGAAAATATGGGGAATGTGTTAAAATGTCAAATATATTTTGAAATAACTCTATTTTACATTTTCTTCTGTGCTGTAGCGTAAACTCACTCCATAATTGTGAACGCAGCTTACGAATTAAATTCAAACATTACAGATTCACCAATATGTGGATCCAACGATGACTGAAGGCCTGAAGTCGATGTATACTGAAGCTTTCTTTATTTTTTTTATAGATTATTCAATTACTATTACAATATTTGAAAGAATTTTTAAGTTTAAAGTTCAAAATAATCATAATTAGAAGATTCAAAACAAAGCACTTGAATAAAAGAATATGATGGCGTATGAGTGATGCCCTATCACTCATACGCTATGGTGACGGTGGAATGTATGTATGCTGAACTTAAATGTGATATAATAAGGTTAATCTTTTCCAAAATTATTGTTCGTGCTTCAGATCTAATATTATTATATAAAATTGTGTGTAGTGAATAGTGAGTCCGACCGATTTCTTGAATATAATATAACCAAGTAATTTACAGGCAGAAAATTGTGAATTTGATCACCCAGAAAACAGATTCGTGCTGACACTTTAATGCACAATCTTAATAGACGCACCTCACGGTGCGTATTTATTTATTTATTTTGATTTCCTTTACAGCAAGACCTATTATTTTATAATAAGAGTATGGGAGCAGTAATGGATATGAGCAATAATGATTAAATATTTATGAATATAATATATATGTAGCTAGAAGCTATAGCTTTTTTGAAATTTCGGGTTTTGAGGAGATCTTTTGGCAGATCGAAACAAATGTATCAGATTAGATAAAAATAGTTAATTTGTTTTGTTTGTGTAAATTTTGTAAAAACTCGTCATAAATAAACAAAAATAATGAGCGCAACGAACTATACTGCTATGATTTTTACAATCTTTCTGGCAACATATGGATATGGGGGAAAAAAAACGGCATATTTTGTTGGGGCCAAATGAAGTGCGACCCGCATCTATCGGAACAAATGGTAGTCGAAGAGGGTAAGGTCTCGACTTTAAGGCAGGTGAGGAAAAACCTATCAACCATGATGGAATTTTACGGCTTGATATCTAGACGCATATTCCACGCGTTTCTCTGTCAATGCTTGCTACCAATAAATCAATTATGTAGGGTGCAGGTACCCTGTGATCGTCAGCAATGATGAGATATAAAAAGTACTTCTTTTCATTTTGTTCAAAATGTACTTATTTTTATTTCGTTCAAGTAAAATCGTATTTCAACGTCGCTCGGCTTTAACTCGTGTGGTACCTAAATTTCTTGCTTATGTATGAATCCTGTTGCTTGGAAATATCTTTAAATTGCTGTTTCAGTGACTACCAATGATTTTTCAAATTCTACTTGAGTTTGAAAACAATCATCGAGTTTTGCCTTTGATTCATTATCTTCGATCTTTTTGGCTGACCTGAGCGGTCTTTGTCTTCGGTATCAAAATCACCACTTCTGAACCGCGCAAACCATGTGTTGCACCTTGAAATCGTTCGGTAAGCAATCGATGTGCTGCAGTTGCACTTTTTTTCTTCATAATGTAATAGAAGATGGAAAATTTGTGAGGATCAGCGCTCGTAGGAGTGCCAAACTTTCGACCTAAGCAACCAGGTAGTTTTCAGCCTCATTTTGAACCATCTTGAGAACCCGAACTGGGATCCCAGGTATGGTTCACCGCTAGCTAGAAATAAATCAATAGGGATACTGCTTCGGACATTTGTGAACTCAATTTTCAAGCTGCGCTTTCGATGGGCAAGTACCTGTTCATATTCCAGGTGGAGATCTTCGCCATCCATGTATGTGCATCGGAGTGTCTTAGGAGGGGCATAAGGTGGACACTTATTTATGTGAGACTTGTGCTGGACTGCATTTAGTCTCTCAATGGACTCGGTGGATACAACAAACAGTTGGTTGGACAACTACGGGGCCTATCGACAATTCTTTGATCATGAATCTTTCTGTGGTGTACCTGCGGGGTGTACAGTTAAAAGAAAAATTCCAGGGGACTTCATCCAAATGAATTAAAAACAAACAAATTAAATAAAAATATCACACAAATAGTAATTAAAGATGATACACTCTCTATATAAACTTAGGTCGTATTTTATAAATATTCTTAGTTTTTGTCTCGATTGAGTACTTAAGTATTGACCGACTATAATTTTGTTGTTGTTTTTATTTACTGGTATTTGTAAACTCTCGCCTATCTTTTCACTCTATAATTAAAATTTACTAAGTAAGTTTTGAGTTAAGACAATGATGTTGGGAATGCAAGCAAAATATTAAAATTATTTTGATTAATGCCTTTACGCCATTTGAGAAACTCTGCTGTATTATGTGTAATATTTCTATCAATATAAAAAGGCATTATATTATGAATGAAAAGACGACACTTTTCAAAGTCTATAAAGGCAATAATGCATAAAAAATTTATGTAAGTTGTACATACTCATATGTAAGATATAAAAAAAAAATTTCAACCATAATGTACATCGATGAAAATGTTGAAAGTATTTCAACTAGTGTGTGTGTGCGTGTTTTTTTGTGAACATTTTAAGTTGAGTTATTGAAAGTCTGTAAAGAAACCTTTTTATCATAACAATAGCATAATATTGTAAAAAGAAAAACTTCAAGAATATTAGACATGACAATGTATATAAAGGAAAAAACAAACATAAAAAAACTAAAGAAACGTTAATATTTCTTATTGTCCTGTACTTTTTCTACCCTACACAGTATTAGAGCTAATACTTAATAAAATTATGCAAATGTTTATGGGATATAAAATGTTTGATGTTGTTTAGGCAAAACCTGAGAATGTAAATATTGAAAGAAATTTTCAGATTAATTTTTTTTTTCATAATTGTACGTACTGATTCGCATATATATTTTTATTTGTCAATATCTTTTGGATATTAAAATATTTCACTCAAAAACCTAAAGGTTTTGTGAGGCTGATTCCCGCAAACGTATGCAGTTTTAATTGATTTAATTTAGTAATTTTCAATCAGTTATCAAAATATGTATATGTATTTTTTAATTTTTTTTTAAACGATCACCTCTGCTGAAATCTGTCCTCCTAAAATTAATTTTAATTTATTCTATAGTGAAAATATTATTCGATTTTACCTATTACATCAAATTTACATTGTGTAATATATATTAGATGTAATATCTTTATTGTGGTTGCATGTTTGTTGCATATTATATAAAAATGGCCCGAAGGACATTTAACTCATCCTTAACAATCTCTTAACCGTCAATATCGTCAGAGTGTTGACTACACATTTCAACTTAAAAATTAGTTTATGTTTTTTGTCAACATACTTTATTTGAAAACATTTTTGTTAACAAAATTGCATAGAAAATAATGTATTCGTATACACTGAGTGTTATATATTTTAAATAACACTGTCCAACAAATTAAGACTTTTTGAATGGAACAGAATAGCGACCCCATAATTCTGAAAGGGTATATTGAGTAGATCATTTTTGTAGAACAAACTTATGGTACAGCACGTCTGAGTTTTTTTTCACAGTGGGTCAAAGTTTTCATTTTTGGTCGAAGGGAGCATTATACTATATGAAAAAAATGCTGTAAGTTAATGTCTGAGAGAATTCTTATGGTCAGAGTTGTATTGTGGAGTTGTATGAGGATTATTTTTGTGGAAGATCTTAACCCTCTAACTGGTCTCTTTAAGGGTCAATTTGACCCTTTTTTTCGAGAAAATCAAAAAATATCATTTAAAAAAGAACATTTAAGGATTAAAATATTCTACGAAAATGTTTGCCGGAAAATTTTAGTGGGGGCCACCAAAAAAACCAATGTTGTAAATAAAGCTCTTAAAGAAAATATAATACTATAAATATAAATGGGAAGTATGCGCAGACTTCAAAATGATTGCAATATTGACTGGAATGCAAACAGGATACACAAAATATATGTGCTTTCTTTGTAAATGGGATTCACGTGCTACCAGCAGCCATTATCATATTAAATATTTCGAAGAACGTAAAGAAAATATTATTGGTGACTTAAATGTAATCCATGAATCCCTTGTCCCAAAAGATAAGGTCATACTTCCACCGCTGCATATTAAGTTGGGCGTGGTGAACAATTTTAATAAAAGCTTAAATACACAAGGAAATGCTTTCAAACGCAAACCTTTTCTAGGAATGCTTGTTGGACCTGATATAGGAAAATTATTACAAGATGAAGAATTTTATGGTCATTTGTCGGATATGCAAAAGACAGCATTTGACTTTATGCAGCTGGTTATATCAGAATTCCTTGGAAACTCAAAAGCACAAAACTATGCAGAAAATATTGAAAGCATGCTAATCGGTTTTAACAATATTGGCGTTAAGATGTCACTAAAGCTGCATTTTCTGCACTCTCATCTCAATTTTTTTAAAGAAAACCTTGGAGCGGTTTCAGATGAACACGGTGAAAGGTTTCATCAGGATATAAAGGTATTGGAAGAAAGATTCAAAGGGAAATCCCAAAGTGTAATGCTTGCTGAATACGTATGGGGCTTGTACAGGAACCTTGACCCATCGGAACATTCACGTCAAGCTAAATACAGGATAGCGTATTAACTTTAATCTTTAATCCATTGTCATACTACTGCTATTTCCCAATTCCCTTTTAAAGGGTGTCCCAAGAAGAACGCAATTTTTAAATCTGGCAACATTCGAAGTGTCATTGTTTGACATTTGAACAATTGTTATTGTTTGCTAGTAGAAGGTACGAGGTTAGTAAAAATGGAGCGCTACACGAATGAACAACGCATTCTCATTGTGAAATTGTTTTACCAAAATGGTGAAAGTTTTGCGGCTACAGTTCGCAAATTGCGATCAATTTGGGGTCACAATAATGATCCAAAAGAGTCAACTGTAAAGAGATTAATGGATAAATTTGCCGAAACTGGGTCTGTTAGTGATGTAAAGACAACAACGCGCCATCGACCAGGTCGATCGACCGAAAATGTCGCAGCTGTACGTGATGATGTCGCTCAAACTCCATCCACCTCAATTCGAGACCGAGCTCAGCAAATTGGTGTCTCCAAATCCACTTTGAAGCGAATTTTGACGAAAGATTTGCATCTTCATGCATACAAAGTTCAATTGACTCAGGAACTGAAGCCAGCTGACCATGGACAGCGAAGGGAGTTCGTTAATTGGGTATTGGAGAGACAACATGAAAATGCTGATTTTGCCGATAAAATCATTTTCAGTGACGAGGCCCATTTTCATCTTGATGGCTTCGTCAACAGGCAGAATTGTCTCATTTGGGGTGAGGAAAATCCTCGAGTGATTCACGAGAAGCAAATGCATCCTCAACGTGTCACTGTGTGGTGTGGTTTTTGGGCTGGAGGAATCATTGGACCTTTTTTTTATGAAAATGAGGCAGGTCAAGCGCAAACAGTCAATGGTGTTCGGTATCGTGAAATAATAAACAGTTTTTTCTTGCCTAGAATTGAAGAAATGAATGTGGAGGGTATGTGGTTCCAACAAGACGGCGCCACATGTCATACAGCCAGAGAAACAATTTAATTGCTGCATCAGTCATTTCCCGGTCGTGTTATATCGCGTTTTGGAGATCAGAATTGGCCGCCTAGATCGTGCGATTTAACACCATTAAATTTTTTTTCTTTGAGGTTTTTTGAAGTCGATGGTTTACGCGAATAAGCCGACGACGACTCAAGCCTTAAAAGAGGAAATTGGACGCTGCATTAATGAAATAATGCAGCATTCATGCAAAACGGTCATTGAAATTTTCATTAAAAGATCGCGTGCATGCCAGCAAAGCCGCGGCGGCCATCTGCACGATATATTGTTCCATACATAACCTCATTCTGTCTACTTTACGATATAATAAAGTTTCACGATTTTTTTTTAAATATCTGTGTTTTATTTATAATTTAAAAATTGCGTTCTTCTTGGGACACCCTTTACAATATACCAATAGCTGAAGCTATTTTTGATTTTATTTCTCGTATATGCAAATCCCAAGCAAGATTATTTTGGAGTGTTATACCTAAATACTTTACTGAATTTGTCTCATAAATCATATTACCATCAACATAAATGTTAAAATTTTCGCTTACAGCATGCGGTCTAAATCTAACTAATTTTGTTTTATCAGCATTTAATACTAATTTATTTAGACGAGCATACTCAAAAATCAGACATACATCTTGTTCCATATATGTTTTTAAAGCCAAATCATATTTATATGGATAAAAGAGGCAAACATCATCTGCAAACATATACAAACGGCCGGTCAAGTTCAAATTACATATATCATTTAAATAAATGGAGAATAGTAGAGGACCTAAACAACTACCCTGTGGCACGCCACACTCAACATTTAACATATCGCTTTTGATGTTATAAATTTGCACATATTGCTTCCGATTTTTAAAATAACTCTCAAACATCATCAACTCTCTTTAATTTTTCTAGCATTATATCATGATCAACTAAATCAAAAGCTTTACTAAAGTCTAGAAAAAGCCCAGCAACTCCATTTGAACCTGTATCCAAACCATTACATATATAATTAATAACATTTATAACTGCTTCTTCTGTTCCACAACCTTTTTTAAAACCAAACTGGTATTTGTAAAGGTAATTATTGTTTTCAACGTACAACAAAAGCTTTTGATGGATTAATTTTTCAAAAATTTTGTCAATAGTGGAAAGAACTGCGACTGGACGAAATTTATTTACCGCAGAATCATTTGAAACCTTTGGAATAGGTATAACTTTGCTGATTTTCAAGCAATCTGGGAAAACAGACGAGCTTATCATTTTATTAAAAATATGAACTAATATTGGCAAAATAACTTCTTTACAGTTAACCATTAATTTAGGCGAAATTCCATCATATCCAGTTGACTTTTTCATATTCAAATTATCTATAAAAACTTCTAAATCTAAATCAGTAACTGGTTGAAAAGGAAAACGATCGGTACTTCGAGATAATGTTCTAAGTTGATTACAATTATCACCAGGATATGTTTGTATCTGTGCCCTCAATTGTTTAACTGACTGTACAAAATACTGATTTATTTTATTAGCCTTTACTAAGTCATCAAAAATAGGTACACCTTCAGATGTTGTGAGTTTAACGGTTCTTTTTGGCTCTCTGCCAAGTATGTTATTCAAAAACGCCCAGCATTTTTTCGGATCTCCATCAACTCTACACAAATTATCATAATAATAATTATTTCTTGCCAGTTTACAGGCAATCTTTATGATTTTACTTATTCCTTTAAGCAAATCTTCATATATAAACTCTTTGGATTTTCGTCTCTTAATCAACAGCTTACGTTTATATAATATTAAATTTTGTAAGTTTTTGCTTATCCATGGACAAAGCTCAAATCGAAGTTGTTTTTTAATTTTAGAATAACTTGTTGAATTAGTAACAGCATCACTAATAAAACGTATTAGATCTTCAGTTAAGTCTGATGAATTAGAACTTGTATTAATTTCATTTAATTTGCATTTCACATACTTAAAATCTGTACAAAAATAGTAAAGTGGGATTAAAAACCGTTTAAAAATTTTTCAACTAACTTTTTTTCTGAGTGTACTTTGTAAGTTAAAATAACAGAAAATACCATTTAAAAGAAATGATATTTAATTTAAAAACCGCTCTACTTAATTTTCATTTAAATCAAATTGTTTTTGTTATTTTTTTTTAAATGTTGTTTAAACATCTAACCAATCAGTATACAACAAATGACTAATCAGTTAAAAATAAATCTTTAAATTTTACCTATCAATTCCGTAAAAAACTGATTATTCATTTATTTGAAATTGTTTCCATTTTTTTTGTATTTTTGTTTGTATTTTAATCTACAAAATGTATACCAACACAGTTATATATGTCCACATTTTGTGTGAATAGCCATATGTGTGTACGTGGGTGTGTTTATGAAGTTCTTGTAATCTAAATTGAAATAATTTTGTATAAAAAACAAACAATTTAAATAAAAAAACAAGTAAAAAAGGCTTAAATTCACCTTTGCCGAATCTTTGAATACCCTCTACCAATGTCATAAAAAGATTTTATCACTGCTTTTGATACAAATAATGTAAAAAGCTTTTGAAGTGAAATTATGAAGGTGAAAACATTTTTTGAGGTGAAAAACTTTTTTGGATGTAAAAACAAATTTTGTGGTTCGAAAAAAATTTTGAGGTAAACAAATTTTTTGAGGTGAAAAAAATTTTTTGTGCTGAAAAAATATTTCATGTGTTGGCTGAGATATTTCTATGTTATTGGTTATTGGAAATTTTTCAGTGCTGGAAAAGGAAAAATCAAGCATTGCAGTAAACTTATATATCCTATATTTCTTATGCGTATGTGGTCTGCCTATAGCTGGGGTGAACAATCTCTGTGCCTTCATCCCTCTTCAAAAGGGAAATTTAGTTAAATTAGCAGGGCCGAACCATAATTTATTTAACTAGATTTGGGACAGATCTTTTGTGTATTTGGATCATAGTTGGGCACTTTACAGTACCAGTAAAATTTCAGTAAAAATAAATTTTTACTGGTAATGCAACGTAATTTTCAGTACCAGTAAGCTGTTAGTGATTACTGAAAAAAAAATTGCAGTAACCAGTAACGTTTTACTGATTACTAAAAAGAAATTGTAGTAAACAGTATTTTTTTACTGCTTAAAAAAATGCAGTAATCAGTAAATTTGTACCAATAAATCATTTATGAACTTAATGGCATTAAATATACCAACTAAAAATGCGTGTTATAAAAAAATATGCAGAGTTATGATTTTTAAATATGTTTGCTTTACTCTCTGCATTATTGTCTCTTAACATCTTCTCTTTTGTTTATTGTGTCAATTGTTGAATTTGTTTTGTTAAATTACAATAAATACTAATTATTTTTTAATTTGTTATTCCCTCTGTTCTCATCTTTGTTACAATTTCATTTTTATGGATTTTGCTAATGTTTAACGGCCATGCACTAGTTAGTACTACGTTTTACACGTGAAATTTTGTATTACCCTGTTAATTTGTATTAATATTAAGAGTATTTCAATATAAAAGTATTTAAATATTAAAGTTCGAGTATTTATTTAATGTTAAAAAATAAAAGTGAATAATTCAAAAAAATTAGTGATAATACAGATTTCGATAGTGACGATTCAGTAAATGATCCAGATTTGCTATGCGAAGAAAATCTCGAAAGTGGTGAACAAAACATTTCAACTGATCTAAGTTAAACTTCAAACGGCTCACTTGATTTTTTGATCAATGAAGAATTAGTTGGTATTAACAAAATTATTTTTACTGAGTTTTTTCAAAATGTGGAGAAGGTTAATAAAACGGAAAATCAAAAGTAAATGTGCCCTCACTGAAATTTTCCAAAATATTAAAATTAAAAAAAATTAATTTAACAAAAAAAAAAAAAAAATTCAAAAAATTAATGGCCTAATTTTTTTAATTACTGCGTTTATCACTTCCCCTAAAGAAAGCCGTGTAATTTAAGGGGTTTACTAGCATTAGATTTTTTATAATATAATAAAATGTTACTGTTAGCATTTTACTGATTACTGCAACTTTTTCAGTAATCAGTAAAAATTTACTGGTTACTGCAATTTTTTTTTCAGTAATGAGTAAAACGTTACTGGTTACTGCAATTTTTTTCGGTAATAAGTAATAAGTTACTGATTACTGCTATTCGCAATGCAGTAAAAATATAATTCAGTACGCCCATGTATGATTTGGATTACTGCAAACATTGATGTTAATACACTAACACTTCTGTTACTGTAAATATTCAATCCGTGTAGTAGTAGTAGTTAAATTACTAAATGTGAACAATGACCCATAATATTGAAACATTTTTGTCTGGCTTTTGTTAAGAGTTGTTGAAGCAGAACAAAAATGTTTTATATTTGTATTATAGTAATATTGACTACAATATGTTGTATGTATAATATGGATGTGTGAGTGAATTTTGAAAAATACAAAAACAAAAACTTAATATTTTTGAAACATACACTCACAATATAATTTCGTTAAAAACAACTTAAAATACATATTAAATTAATCGAAAATACAATCAAAAAGAGGACTACTGATGTTCCATTATATTCAACCCATTTTGTTGTTTATTTTTAATCATTGTTTAATAATCGACAAAAGTAAAAACAATAGAAAGTCGTTTAAAATAACCATCAAATTTTTACTGACAAAAAGTTAGAAAAAACTACTTTTGTGGTTTGTTTTTTAAATTGAAAGTTTTTTATTTGTATGTAATTACAAAACAGAATACAACACATGCAGATGTATATATTTTTATTGGCTTTGTGTGTATGTATATTTGAATAATTTCTTGTAATTTTTATTGAAATAATTTTGTATATATACATACTATTTTGGTAAATAAACAAAAAGGAATTATATGAATTCTATTTTTTAAGACAGAAAACATAAAATTTTACATTTAACTGAAAATATCAACTTCTACTGAATGTATAAATTTTTATTGTTTGTTTTTTGAATGACTGATTCAAATAGTTAAAAAATATATTTCTATGAATTTCAATTGATTCTTCATTTAAAAACAAACTTTACGTATTACTTTTTAAATAAACTACAATCGGTAACGGAAAATATATTGTGAGTGTATTTGCAGTACATATGTTTACATCTGAAGAGCATATTGGTGTTAATAAAAGTGCTTTCCTTTTATTAGTAAAGTAATTTAAACACCTTTCGTTAAAATGAGCATTGCAGGATAATATACATATAAATTTTTTTTGGAATTGCAGAATATTTTTGAGAGCAATATTTGCGCAGGTATTCGTTAAGTTTGTGAAATGTTAACAAAAAAAAAAAAAAAATAAATAAATCAAAAAAAAAAAACATTTATAATGTGGAACTTATGTTACATTAACAGCTTCAATAAATGTGGAGCTTCTATAGCGTCAAAATTAAGC
The DNA here is from genome assembly GCA_949748255.1 of Eustalomyia histrio. Taxonomy (NCBI): domain Eukaryota; kingdom Metazoa; phylum Arthropoda; class Insecta; order Diptera; family Anthomyiidae; genus Eustalomyia; species Eustalomyia histrio. The sequence continues at coordinate 121,748,634 of OX456526.1, forward strand.
AATATCTTGCTATTAATTTTTAAATAATTTGAGTATTCAATTAAAAATAGGGATTAATAGCATTTTACATTAGAATTTACCGACGCTAAGGAATGTTAAATCCGTTTAAGTGAATAATTTTCAGTCAGGGGTGCAAAAGTTATAGCGGTTAAATTTAAAAATTTAGAAAAATTCCAAAAATTTTTATTTTTTATTTGATTTCACAAAAATTAAATATCATTACACAATTTATTTCAAAATTATTAATCTGCATAACTTTTCCTTTCATTGGAGTAAAACTGTGTTCAAAGGATGTTGATAATTTATTTTAGAATATCTAAAAATATTTTCTTTTCAATGCCGATTTTGATTCTCTTATAATTTTTCACTGACGGATTTTTGGGATTAGTAAATAGAAATCTGGAGTAAAATTTAACAATACAAAATGGCGACTTCAATTAAATTAAAAATTTCAGAAAACGCTATTTTGGATTCGCCATTTAGAATTTAGTAAATCAAACTTAATATTCTTAGCATCCGATCACTTTTTAAAAATTTGTCCGCCATATTAAATCGCCACTCGGCATTAAAAATTAAAAATTTTTATTTAATATTGTTTAAAATTAAAATCGAAGATTAAATCAATATTGTGGATACACGACAAAGAATACCTCTTATAACGGTGATATTTTTAAAAAAGATGGCGGACAATTCTTTTAAAGTGACCGAATTCCCTTAGAATTCTACACACACCAGCTTTTGTATTTGATTAATAGAATTCTAGTTAGATTTTCAATTTGACTTTTGAAAATCTATCTTCGGATTTTGATTTCAAAAAAATTTCAAGAGAGTCCGTTTAATTTTAAAAAATTTGTCTTTCATATTGATTCCGTCATATTGAATTTTCAAAAAATCGATTTTTTAATTTTTTGGATTAATTATAAATTTTATTCGATTAACCCATTAGGAAAAACCCAAATAATTATTTAAACAGTTAATCGATTAAAATGAAAAGTCGATTAAATATATACCCTACACACAAAATTTCTTTTCCATCCAGCGAATATTCTCCAAATTACACGCACATTTGTAATGACGTGGTAGTGTAAAGTGCTTTTGGCTTAAGGTGAGCAAAATTTATCGGAAACGGCTCAACCGATCAGCCTTAAATTGTAGCATAAGCTTTTAGAGTACATTTTGTATTCTTATTAAGTGAAGGTTTTTTATCACTGACAAATATTTTCCATTTTATAAACACTTTAAGGCCTAAGTTTTTGCCAAAAATAGATTTTTTTTAACCGACATTTTATCAAAAATTATTATTTTGCTTATTCCTTCGATTAATTACAAGAAAATACATTATTTTAAAACCCACACAGAAAAAACTAAAATTGAATTTCAATTAAAATATTTGTAAATACAATAAAAAATTTAATTGAAATTGGATCAGCAAAATAATTTACTAAATAAATAATTTTTTTTTTTTTGTTAAAATTGATTAAAATTTTTTATTTTTTTTTTTAACATATCAATTAAATTTTTAAACAAAAATCAATTAAAGTTTTAATTATATCAATTAAAACTTTAATTAAAGTTCTAACTAAAAATCAATTAAAATTTAGTCAAATTTTAAATTGAAATTCCAGCATCAAATAAATTAAAGTTTTGATAAAATTTTTGATTGAAATTCAAGATTCAAATCAATTAAAATTTTAATCAAATCTTTAATATTTTTTTATCAAATATGTATTTGTGTGTAATTCATCAATGCATGAAAATTTCTTAACACTTTGTACCAAATAGTTCATAGGAGCACCATAGTACTTTTGAGGTTCCAATAGCACCACAAAAATACTATGGTACCAATTTTATCATAACTGGTGAATGCGTATCCGCAGCAGTGTTGCCAAAAAAGTTTGTTCTTATGTTCCCATTTTCAAAGTTGAAATAACCAAAAATCCTTAACAAATTGTTAAATAATCAAATGATCTTTTTTCCTAAAATGATTTGCTCAGATTTTGTTTGCTAAAAAGAAATTCTAGAAAAAAGGGTGGCCTCATAAAGGAATTCAAATTTTAAGAATTTTTTTAAATTTTAAAATAGACCTTTAAAAACTTTCCTTGATTTAGTTTTTAAATCTGATTCAATATTCAACGAATCGATTTGCAAAATGCTCCTCATTGTTTGAACAATTTTCTACTTTGTTAAATTAATATCAAATTTAGAGAAAACATTTGATTTTTGTTGATTCTTTTCATAGAATAAATCAAATGCAAATACTACATAGACTTTCCTATTGAAAATATTTTAAATAAACATTATTTTTTTTATTTTTTTTTTGTTTAGGGATTTGAGCTGCAATTTACATAACTGTAATAAAAGTTAAGATATAAATAAATCCAAATAATATGACTTTTAATTTTTGTCAATAGTGTTTATTGTAAAATAGAATATTTTTTACACCAAGTTCATTATCAATTAAAAATTTAATTGATACGATTAAACTTTTAATTGAAAATGAACATAAAATCAAAAAAAAAAAAATATTGAAATTTGTTTGGCAATAATCATTTCAGTTCACTCGGCATTGAAAAGCAAATATTTTGTTACAATCGCCCAGCAAAAACATGGTAATGACATATCATTACTTAATACAATACATTGTAATAATTACTCTTTATATTCAGCATTATTTTCAAAATAAAAATAATGTATTACCTATAATATGTTACTTATTTTATTATTTTGAATTAAATAATAATAAGTTGCCTGTAATGATTTACCTTTTTTCATTGTTAATTTATAATTGTGTATTTTATTAATTTATGCATTAAAAGTGTTTAATAAAATAAATTAACATGTAAGTGAAAAGCAAAAAGCATAAAAATTGGTTTAGAATATTATCGAATTAATTTATTTTAACTTGACTGTGTTATGACACATCTTATATAATGAATTTTGGTATTCAGATAACGAATAGGACAAAAATTTTAAAATATATTGTGGCAAAAAAAGAGTTTAAACTGAAGTTGCGAAATGTCCTTTTTATAAAATTTTTCTAAATTGTAGAGATTGAAAATTTTGGAGACCAAATTTGGGATCAAGTGAAAAAATCTATAAAAATCAAATAACAATTACTTGAATTTCAATGCAAATAAAAAAAGTTTAAAACTGAGCAAAAACTTTCTCTTTTTGACATTTGACGACCCATTAGATGCATATGTATGTCCCAGTATTCTGGAATAAATGAAGTGAACCAAGTCAAAATGTTTCGATGTTTTTAAAAATTAAAGGAATGGACCATGCCCTACCAAAATATTCATCCTCTGTGTTGTTCAATAGGATTCGAGAAAATGTGTTCCTAAATTATGCAAAAATATATATTTTTTTAATGAATTTGTGGCGATCCTATTGGCTCTGAGACCTTATTGATCTAAATAGTATTATGTGAAAGCAACAACTATCATCTGTCGATACAAGCCATATTTAAGAAAATAGGTTAAAAAATGGGCCAAATACGACAAAAACTAACAATAGGACATTTGTCAAACACTGGCCTTCAAACCGTTAATTTATATATTTCCTTTTGGAAGAAAAGCGGATAAGAAATTGGGATTCATAACACTGCATCGCATTACCTTGTCGCTTACTCAAAGTTAAATTATAATTGGTTACCAGGAGTTAAAAAATAATGCATTACTCAATTTCTTACAGAAAATAAAATAATAATTGGTTATTAGTAACCAATTATTAATATGAATACGCGTAACCGATTATTCTTTTTTCGTAAACTTGCACGTAAGCAGAACACCTTACCTTTTGGGACATCCCAAGTAATATAAAGAGTAATACGTGAAAACCTTGGAGTTTAGATTACTAGACCCATTATTTGGTAAGGTGTATTTTTGCTGGGTATAACCGATAATTTAAACCTGCACAGAAGATTTATAAATATTTTTGCAGATTTCTAAATTATTAATCAGATTATCTCAACAATTTGGAGGTGTGGACATTTTTACATTTTACAAAGTTTTCTAAATAATTTTTACAAGAATCAAAAAAAGCAGTTTCTTAAATTTAAAATTTCGGCAAATAAATTAACTAAAGTATAATTTTTCCACAACATTTTAAAGTTTTTTCAGTCTATTAATATTCAGCAAAAAGTTTTATTATTTCATTTCGGCATAATCACTAATGAATTTTTTAGGGCATGGCCTCATATGCAGTTTTAAGAAGACTTAAAAGCAACAGTTTATAAACACTTTTGCGGTCTTTTTAAATTTTTAAATTTTAATTTCTCATACCTCTTATGTGTATCTAACTTTTTTTTATTTTTTTATAACTTTATTTTTTTATATCATTTCTACGCAATCGTAGTGGTGGTGGTAGTAGTAGTAGTAACAAAATTGACTTTAGTAGTTGTGATATTTATCAATAATTTAAATAGGGATTTAAAAGGCAATTAATAACGTAATTGATATGTGGTTAAATGGCTAATTAAAATTGACAATACTTCCTCCACTATGTGGCAATTTTAATATTAATAATGTAAAATTGCAATAGCTTTCAAAAATTACCAACCAATATATTGGATGGATGGATGGATGGATGTATGAGTGTAAGGATGTCCCGAACTTTTTCTATTTGCGAATTCAGCGACAAAAGGGCACTGAAACAAATATAAAATAGCAACAGTTCCGTAAAGAATCTGTCAAACATGATTTGACGATTTTTTTTTAAATTTTGTGATTTGTATAAAGATTTAGTTATCTTTATTCTAAATAGAGCGCTCCGGTAGGCTAGTTGGTAGCGTGCTAGCTTATCAGTGCGGGGGTCGTGGGTTCGATTCCCACCAGAGGCTCTGGTCTGTTTTCGCTACAACGAGCTGAAGGCCTTCGTTTCTAGTGCTCGGTTAGGTTATTAAAATATAATTTGTAATTATATGTTAAATAAAATAAATACATAAATAAATTTATTTAAAATAAAATTTAAAGTCTTCACTCAGTCTTTTAACTTATTTTGAGGGTCAATTTTTAAATGTATTTCTAATTTATAATTTTTAAGAATCTGTTACTTAATTTTTACAAAATTATTGCTAATGTATTTATATCTTTGTGTATAAAATTCATACATTTTATAGACAAAAATCAAAAATTTTTAAATTATATGTGTTCTTTTATAAAACTTATTTTTAATTAAAAAATAATGTAAGTTTATTAAATGGGCTTAAATCATAGAATTTGAATTAATTTAAAATTAAGGCTATAAAATGCTGATTTAATTTTATAACAATTAAAATTTATCTTTCAAACTAATATCGGAATGTAATATGAAACATGGATTTTGTGAACTGTGCACGAATAACAGACTTTTTGTATTAATAATAATAAAAACTTTCTTATATTACAAATATCAACGGGTGACCATATTTTTTAATCACTTATACTCTCCAACAAGGGAAAACCCGAATCACAATTACCACATTTGGAGCCGTTGGTGGCACTTAATCCAACATCGATTTATAATTTCTCCAGCCTTGAGAAATTATCTTTTCTACGAGCTGTCATCCATTTCAAAGAAGTTTAGCTTAGCCCAAAGGCTATATTGACTAGAATTGTGTGCCAATGGAGTTTACCCCTTCAACACATCAATTGTATACACATTGCTTTTAACTGGTAGACGTTGAAATTGGTCTACATCTTGAGAACTAAAGCCATAAATATAAGAGACTAACCATTTGTTCATTTGCTTTCGAAAGCTTACAGAATTTGGCTAAAATTTGTCATAAATTACAGTACGACTTTCGCAAATTTCTGATTTATTTGTGAAATTATTTTACTTAAATGAATAGTATTAAATAAGATTTTAGATCATATAAAATCATATTCTTTTTATAAATTTGTTTTTTATTTCAAAGAAACATGAATATTTTTGTTAGTAATTTTTAATATTTTTTATATATTTTTTAATATTTAATTTTGTTTTTCATTTTTTGTTTCTATTGTTTTTATTTTTAAATGTTTAGATTTGTCTAAGTTGCCTACAACGTTCCAAGAGTTGACTAATAATGAATTTTTTTATTTTATTTCTTAAAATCATATTTATTTCTTAAATTCATTTCGCAAATTTCTGATTTATTTGTGAAATTATTTTACTTAAATGAATAGTATTAAATAAGATTTTAGATCACATAATCATTTTCTTTTTATAAATTTGTTTTTTATTGCCAAAAAACATGAATATTTTTATTAGTACTTTTTAATATTTTTTATTTATTTTTTAATATTTAATTTTGTTTTTCATTTTTTGTTCCTATTGTTTTTATTTTTAAATGTTTAAATTCGTCTAAGTTGCCTACAATGTTCCAAAAGTTGACTAATAATGAATTTTTTTTATTATATTTTTTAAAATCATATTCGTTTGTCATAATACGTTCATACTGTTTTCAAATTTTCATTTGAAAACATCAAAAAACGAAAATGCATATTTTCGGGTACAGTATGGACGTATTATAAAGTTAGAATTAGCTATACGCAACTCTATCCAAAAATGGATCTTAGAGGGTCCTAATGCCCTTAAAGTTTCCATATTATAAAATGGCGACATCGCCGAAAGTAATGCTGATAAGGCAAAATAAACAAAATGTTTGCTCCTACGGAATATCCACATATATAGTTAGTGGCTATCCATCTGGACCGGGAAGAACCCCAACTCTTTATAATATGAAAAATTTTACATTTCAATACAAAAACAAATGAAATTTTAATTTTCCTAATTGTTAAATAATGATTTTTTAAATTTAACAAATATAGAATTTAAAAAATCTGGTTAATTCATAATATATTGTTAGTGTACTGTTTGAAGATAAAGAGGTTTTTAGTTCAGAAAGAAAAGAAACTATAAAATTATCAAAAAAAAAATTACAAGGCAGGAACTTATAAGCAAAAATATTTGATTACGGCTTTTTTGAGCGCGAGTGTAGTTATGTTTTTTAAGATTGATATTAAAATTATTTTTAAATACACAAGTTTTACTTGTTTAATCAATTTTTAAGTCCTTTTTAAATGTCACGTTTTTAATGTAAGAAAAGGCGGTTTAAAGGAGCTTATAGCTACGTATATTGACAATAATATAGAAAAAACCTTGAGAAAAAATGTTAAGCCATTCAAAAGTTATCGAATTTTTATAATGAACGTAACAAAAAAAAAAATCCACCGTACGTATGAGCAATTTTATTGTATAAATTCAAATATTCATCATACGCAACCATCGATAATGAACTTTTCATTTTAACCGATTAATCATTCAAATAAATATTCTGGTATTTTTCTTAAACGGTTAATAGAATAATATTTGAAAATTAATCGATTAATCGAAAAAAATATGTAACAAATATGTCAGCTATGATAGCTAACAGGAAAATTGAAGCTTAGGCATATATATTTTATTTTGGTTTAAAATCAACACAGTAATAAATATTAGTTTTCTGAATGATAAAATTTTAGGATTTATGGTGCACATTTTATGGAAGTTTATGTGAATTTTTTAAATTGTTCACTGCATATTTAAAGCCCATATTTAAAATTTTTTAGTGAATGAAAGTATTGTGACGAGGCCGCTACTAATTTATGAACCAATATTCCAGTTTCAAATGTTTTGCCGCTAAACCCTTTTGTAGGTTGAAACGTTTGACAAAAATCTTGGTTGTTCAGAAATTTTAAAGATTTTTTTAATTATTTGAGCCCTCTTGTTATTGTTTTTTTTTATTAATATTTAGAATAATCAGCTCAAACGATACGTATTATGTGTCCATGCGGCAAATGTAGTTTGGCAGCGCCTTTTACGCACAACAATGTGGCATCCTTATTGACTGCTACCTTTTTCTCCCCACTTACTGAGGGCAACAGCACCCATCTGCCTTAAGTAAATAAGAAAGTGTAAATTAGAGAAAAAAATTGAGAACCTGTAAACTAAAAAGAACTGTAAATTTAAATAAAATCAACCTTAAACCCTGTTAATTTAAAAAGTATAAATTAAATTAAAAATAAATCCTTAACAAAACTTGAAAAAAAACAAAGAAAACAAAAGAATCTAAATACTAATTAAAAAAAAAATAAAAAGCGGTGGCTCACACACTGGATTATCATACCACCAGTGTACTTAACCACAGTCTACTCCGTCAACCCAACATTGAGTATCGTATTAAGTATAGTTTTAGTGCTCTTCAGTTGCAAAATTCATAACTTAAAGATTTCGGGACAGCCTAATAAAAGTATTATTTCCGTGTTTGTGTGGAAATATGGTTAAATATGAGATTGACATTGATATGTTGTATACAAAAATAGAGCTCTTATTATCCACAAAGTTAATGGGGTATGGATAATATATATAAGCTATTGTCAGTGATAATAGTTTGTGGTTAAACTATTTTAATATTACTAAGAAAACTTTAAACAAATTGGTTGTTGAATGAAGACATTTTCTGAAGATGAATGTCATTTCACTACATTCTATGTTGCAAGAAATGTTAATAAATAATTGGAATATTTGACTTAATTGACTTTAAATGTCAGTAAAAACAAATGATTAATTAAGTTATAGAAAAGCTTAAAATTGTTCCTACCAATTCTGTAAAAAATAATTGATTATTCATTTATTTGAAATTATTTCCGTTTTTTTTTTTTATTTTTGTTTGTTTTTTAATCTACAAAATGTATACTCACACAGTCTACAGACACATTTTGTGTGAATGACCATATGTGTACATGTGTGTACCTAAACAATTAAAAAAAAAACAGACAGCAAACAAAATTTAAATTTGTAATAACTGTAACGGAAACAAATAAAAGACAAAATTTCCGTTTTGTGAGTAATTTTTTTTTTAAAACTCAAGCACATAAAAAAAATAAATGAAACCGAAAAAATTACAGTAAATCAGTTTGAACAAATGTATAAAAAAGTTAAAATAAATATTTCTTTTAAAAATAAATGTATGTTCTTTTATTTTAAACTAAACTAAAAATCTTTTTATTTAACTACAAACAGGAAACTACATAGTGTTCTAAGTGATGAAAAAGTTCTTTAAATATAATAATATTTCTTTAAAAAATTATTTTGCTAAATGAAAAATTAGTTTTACAAGAAAACTTCTTTGATTCTATGGAATTTGTTAAAGAAAAATTTTTAAATTCTGAGCACTTTTAATATAAAAAAAAGTCCTAAATTCTATGGAATTTTCTAATTATTAGATTTTAACAACATTTTTATAATTTTTTCTAGATAGTCCTTAGAGTCTCAGAAATTTTCTTTTAGAAAAAGTCTTTAGCACCTAAGAATATTTGTACCAGAAAATCTCCTTAGAACTTAAGTATTTTTCATGATGAAAAGACCTCAGAATTTAGGAATTTTTTATTTAAAGAATCTAAGTTTTTCTAGAAATATATGCATTTTTATGTGAGAATTTTACTTTAAAGAAAAGCCCATAGAATGTAAAAATCTTTCTATCAGAAAAATTTCCAAAAGTCTTTTTCCACAAAAAAGTCGTTATTTTACAATTAATAAACATATTAAAAAAAGAAATATTATTGTTTTTATTAACAAGAATTAAAAAACATAAAATCTTTATATACGCTCACAATATATTTTCCGTTACCGACTGTAGTTTATTTAAAAAGTAATATGTAAAGTTTGTTTTTAAATGAAAAATCAGTTGAAATTCATAGAAATATATTTTTTAACTATTTGAATCAGTCGTTAAAAAAACAAACTATAAAAATTTACAGACATTCAGTAGAAATTGATATTTTCTGTTAAATGTAAAATTTTATGTTTTCTGTTTCTAAAAATAGAAATTCATATAATTTCTCTTTGTTTTTTTTTTACCAAAATAGTTTGTTTATAAACAAAATTATTTTAATAAAAATTACAAGAAATTATTCAAATACACATACATACACACGTAGAAAATAAAAATATATACATCTGTGTGTGTTGTGTTTGGTAAAATTACATACAAATAAAAAAAAAATCAATTTGAAAAACAAACCACAAACATTGTATTTTTCTACGTTTTTTCAGTTAAAAATTTATGGTTGTTTTAAACGACTTTCGATTGCTTTTACTACTTTTGTCGATTGAAAATAAACAACAAAATGGGCTGAATATAATGAAAAATCAGTAGTCCTCTTTTTGCTTGTACTTTTTTTTAATTTAATATGTATTTTAGATTATTTTTAGTGAAATAATATTGTGAGTGTCCATAATGGGACTTAAAGAGACCCATAAAGAAGGCAGATATGGGGTTTGGATGTCCTATAAAAATATTTATTAAAATTCATTGTGTGCATGCGAGTAGAGGATTAACCTAGCACACCGCCTTTGCGAGTTTTAGACTCAGAAAAAAAAGTTAGTAAAGAAATTTGTAAAACATTTTCAATTCGAATTTACTATTTTTGTACAAATTTTTTATAAAAAAAATATTTACTTGGAAATTTTTTTTTTGCTATTTACATTTTAAAAATTGCATAATTTTTACAGAATATTTAAAAATTTTACTCATTTTTAAAAACCGATTTGCTAAAATTATCAAAAAAAATTTCAAATTTTACACTTTTTTTAAAATTTAGTAAATATTGATATTGAAGGAAATTTTATTTCTAATAATTAAAGTTTATACTAACTATAGTTGGGCACTCTACAGTACCAATAAAATATTAGTAAAAATAAATTTTTACTGTTAATGCAACGGAATTTTCAGTACTAGTAAACTGTTACTGATTACTGGAAAAAATGCCAGTAACCAGTAACGTTTTACTGATTACTGAAAAAAAAAATTCAGTAAACAGTATTTTTTTACTGCTTAAAAAAAAGCTGTAATCAGTAAATTTGTACCAATAAATCATTTAAACACCTAAAAGCATCAAATATACCAACAAAAAATGCGTGTTATAAAAAATATGCCTACACTCAGAATATTATGTAGTTAACTGTTTGTAGTTTAATAAAAAAGTTTTCCGTTCCATTTAAAAATAAAGGAAAATACATTTATTTTTCAAAGAAATATCTATATTAACTTTTTTATACATTTATTCGAAATAATTTACTATCATTTACCTATTTTTTTCAGTTTCATTTATTTTTTTCATTTGTTTGAAATTTAATAAAAAAATACCCACAAAACGGAAACCTGTGGTTTATTTGTGTCCGTAACAGTTATTACAAATTTAAATTTTGTTTGCTGTCTGTTTCAAAAAAAAATATTCAAAAATTTCAATTTGTTTTTTTATTTAAATTGGTTGTATATATACAAAAATTTTCAATACAAATTACAAGAAATTCATAAAAACACATACATACACAAACACATTCACACAAAAAGTGTTTAAAGCTTCATATGCATACATACATTTTGTATTGTACGAGTATACTAAAAACAAAAACAAAAAATACAAAAACGGAAATAATTTCAAATAAATGAAAAAAACATTTATTTTTTAAGGATTGGTAGGTAAAATTTTGACATTTATTTTAACTGATTATATCATTTGTTTCTTACGGATGTGTCAATTGATTAATCAACATTTAAAAATAAATAACAAATGGCATTTAATTTAAATGAAAATTAAGTAGACCGGTTTTTAAATGAAATATCATTTCTTTTAAATCATATTTTCAGTTATTTTAACTTACAAACTTTTTTAAGTGTAGTTATCATTTTTAAATTTGTTTGCTTTACTCTCTGCCTTATTGTCTCTTAACATCTCCTCTTTTGTTTATTGTATATAAACGTATTTCTCATCTGCACCTGTAGAACGATTGTTTTCATTCGCTGGGATTGTGAATCGTTCCAGAAACGTTTATTTTTAGTGGGTTCGTAAAGATTCCGAATAAAAAAATATGTTTGAAATTGAAAAACCAAAGGGCAGATTTTTAACATTTTTTTTTATTAAAAAAATTTAATTGAAATTATAAATAAAAAAGCAATGCTTTAATGTTTTAATAAAAATTTTAATGCAATATAATAAAATGTTACTGTTAACATTTTACTGATTACTGCAACTTCTTCAGTAATCAGTAAAAATTTACTGGTTACTGCAATTTTTTTTCAGTAATGAGTAAAACGTTACTGGTTACTGCAATTTTTTTTCAGTAATGAGTAACACGTTACTGGTTACTGCATTTTTTTCAGTAATCAGTAACAAGTTACTGATTACTGCTATTCGCAATGCAGTACACCCATGTATGATACAAACAAACTTAAATTGCCTTAAAATGCTACATAGGTTGAAAAAAGTGAATATACTTTTCATAACCGACTCATGTCCAAAAATAGAACAACCAATTAAAATTTGACTTTAAAATGCAAAAAATTTACACCAACATTATTTTTCAATGCAAAAATTAGCAAATTAAAATAATAAATTCGTTAATGTTTTTATTAAAATATTTTTTGAAGAAAAATAAAAGAAAAAAAAATATTGCTTGACAAAAAAAAAATTAGATTCTGAATTTTTTTCTTAAGGCAATTTCATTTATCTAATATTTAGTAAATTTTTTTGCTGATTTCAGCAATCGATTTTAAATTGCAGTTTACAGCAATTTACTAAAATTTAGTAGTGCTTTCTAATTTTTATACTAATTTCATTGTACTACTATTAATAATATTTTATATTTTTTTTTGCTGATTTTAGCAAACCGATTTTAAATTTAAATTTAAAAAAAGTTTACTAAAATTTAGTAGCGATTACTATTTTTTCTACTAATTTTATTCCACTACAAGTCAGCAGACATTTGTTGCTAAGATTCGCAAAAAAATGGCGCTGAGCTCAAATTAGCAAAATTTCCCGTAATAACAACAAAATTTTCAGTTGTCATTACATACTTTTTTTTAGTGAGTGTACTATTTGGCTAATGATCCAAGGCCTAGACCACGACTCCAATTTGATGGTGTAGTGTTATCCCACTATATTTTTGTCATTCTTTAGAAACCTTTGACCCTCTCATAAACTATTTGAAAATCTATCGAAGTGTGTTAATAGCATTTATTTTATTTTATTTTTCTTTGTTTAGTTTTTAACTTTCGGCAACAACTTGCACTTGTTTCCACTAGCATTTTCCCGGAAATGCACATTAAAAGGAAAATTGTCATTAGTAAATGTTAGTGTGTTATCAGCACCAAAGTAACAACTACTTACTGCTACTATTGCTTTTAACAACTATTACTGCTACGTGCAATCGTTGTGTGTGTGTGTGGTTTTTTTGGCTTTGAATAGAAATGTGTGTTTGGAGGTTTGTATGTCTGTTTCGTAAAATTGTTAAAATTTATACAATAGCGTGTAATTTTCTCACTTTTAAAAGTACATTTTTGTGCCAGATTTTTATTTTTTGGTAGTTTTTTTGTTCTATTGCATTTTTTTTCCTTTTAGCCTGGCTTGATGGCATTTTCATTTTTAAACACATTTTTTTTTCTTTTACTTTGCGAAGGTTTTTATTATTATTTTTTTTTCACTTAGTTTCAGTTTCTTTCTCTTCTCCTACTTTACTATGTGTTTTTAATGGTTTTTCGGTAGAAATTTTTAAGATTGTTTATTTCACTTTAGTTTTCCTTTTTATAATTTTCTTTTTCGCTGTTTGTTGTGGAGTTTTTACATTGGGGTTTCTTGTGTGTGAATGTGTTGCAGTGCACTTTTTATTAATATGTTTTTTTCTTGTTTTTGGGAAAAGAAAGTGGATTTTCTTCGTGAGTTATTAGCCACTCGTTTTTAGTAGGGCACCAATGTTTTTTCAGGTAGAAAATTGAACAAAATTACTTTTTTTGGCAAATTTTTTTATTCACTGTTTAAGGAAAAAAAAATGAAAAGAAAACTAAAGTGCAGAAGACAAGATATAAAGGGAATTATTAAATATCTTAAATAAATCTAAAAATAAATGCAATCGCTATGAAAGCTATACCAGTTTACCTAGAGTACATATTTTTATTTAAAATATACCGGCCACATGGTAATTACAAAATGATACGATCCACTGTAATAGTTTCTCTTTATTTTCCATTATAGATTTTTCCAATTAAATCTCTGCACTTAAGTATTAAAAGGTATAAAACAACATATATATACGATATATAATTAATTATTGACAAGTAATTATACACATAAGTATTACCTCTGCATGTACTCTTTGCTATTGTATTTAAAAAGTATATTATTTTGTTGTCAGTATCCCTCATCATACCACTTCGGGTTTTACCCAAGGATTTTGTATAAAGTTTCGCTTCAGAATATGTAATTATGACAGTAACCTTTATAGTGGCATAAACATTTTTTTTTAATATTATAAATGACACATATACAAATTTAACTTTAATACGTTTATGGCTATGACTACATTTGTGTGCCACTGTATGTGTATTTATAATTATATGTATTTGTGAGTGCTTTTGTTTGTCTGTTTTTACCACCATCATCATCATTATCATTGTGTGTGAATAGTAGTAAGTTTATTATAATTTCATTGCAATTAATTAACGTGTTGGCAAGTTTAATATTATTTGAGTGAATGATTATGTTGGCTGATATCATGACTGTTTATGGCCAAACATTGAATTTAACTTTTTTACCTTAAAAAATGTAGTTTTTATTTTTGTTTTTTGTTATACTTTGTTTATTAATGAAAATTACCACTTTTTATAAAAGTTGGCAGGTTGAAATTAAAAATACATTAAGGTTTTATAATTTTTTTTTGTTGAAAATATATATGTATGTTAATGGATAAATTAAATGACTATTTTACCATAAATGATTAAGTAAGAATATTAAAAGAAAAAACAAAAATAAATAATTTTTACTATTATTGGAAAAATAAAGTTATACAAATTATACAAAGGACTTTTTTTAATTGATTGATTGATTTCCATTATTGAAAAACTTTTTGTTTTATTTCAAACTTAAGTAACAAATAATTACATTATGTGTGCTCAGCTTACAATTGTTTAATATTAAATTTTTTTATTATCACAAAATATTTATATTAAAATTTAAAGTTTTTCATATATTTTTTTTCGCAATAATCATACACAAAAATTCTTGTTCACATTTAATAATTCAACAAAATTCACTGTAGAATAAAATCAGCATCATGTTACTGAACGCGTAATTCGGATCAGTTTGAATCATATGTCGATTATGTTTACTGCAAATTTAATCACTCAACAAAAAGTCAGCGTTGAATAAATCAGAAAAAACAACAAACAATGCGTAAGAGTGTATTCATAATTAAAACAAAATAGAAACACATTTCATAAATGATATTGTTTACATTAGGGTGGGATTTAAATCCGCTTTTTTAGAATTTTTATTAGTAATAAAAATATTCTTCTTTGTGAAATATAAATATTTTTTTGGAAAAAAAATTTAGGTCAGGCGTGCCAAATTTAAATATTGTCAAAATTTTTTTTTATCTATTTTGATTGGAAAATTAGGCAATATTTAACTTTAACCGGATTGGGCGAGCCTGAGATGTCGACCTAAATTAAAAAAAAAAATTCAAAAAGAACAATATTTTTGGTATTCCCAATAAAAATCCTAAAAAAACGTATTTTAGACCCACCCATATACATATAACATTTATGAAATGAGTTTCTACAAAACCACCCCTTTTTATAAATAAGAAACTATTTTGTTTTAATTATGATTACACTCATACATGTGGTTTGTTGTTTTTTCTGATTTATTCTACTTAAAAATAATTATTGTTGGCTCGATAACAGTATAAAATCAATGGTTTAACAACGACCGATGATTATAAATCAGTGACAAAACAATTTGCACGTCGCTTGATTGATTTAAAATCATCAACAAATATGTGTGTTGGAGTATATATAGCATTTGAACGCAAACACATATTTATTCTTGTGTTGATTGAACGTATGAACGTTTTGCAATCAGCAAATACAGTTCTCTGATGTGCATATAATTTAAAATTTTTCAAAATTACAGTCTGTGGCACTTTTTTGTATCACATTTGAAAACATTAATTTGTGTTAAAATGTGAGTATTTCCGACTAATGCTGCATGTAGGGTGCATATCAAAAAAAAAAAAAATTAAAGAAAACACTTTTAATTATATTTACCATATTTAAAAACGTGCAAGTTGGTGAACATTATTTTAAGAAAATATTAAAAGAATGAAAGTTTTTTTTTTTTTGAAAAATCCTACAATTTTTGTGACTAGTTTGGAAAAATTATGTTTAGCAATTTTTTACAATCAAACGGTTTGGGATAATTTATAAATAATTTTTGAATATTGTTTTTAAAGAAATTGGTTATTTTGGTGATTTTTATTTTTAAATACGCAACTTCTACTGGCCACAAAAAAAAAAATTAAAAATAATTTAAAATCGACACAAAAAAATAAAATTTTATTTCCAAATCCAAATTATTTTTGTTGCGTAACAGCTAGCAATTTGTTCCTTCAGAAAGACTACGAGAAGTCAAAAACATAACAGTAAAGCTTAAAATATAAAAATAACAATTCCAAATATGTTTCACCATCATCGCGGTAGTCAATTTTAACACCCTGTATCTCACTTTGGGTGGCATCAGTTTTAATATAAAATTAAGTTTCTTAAAGCTCCACTCCTTCTCTAAAGTTTATGATGTTCCATGTTTAAATCCAGTCCAGTAATTTAGTTGTGGTGTACTTTTGCATATTTTTTTATTGAATAAAGCAATAAATGTATTATAGTTTGCGTATGAGTGATATTATTATAACCATATAACACTCATACGCCTCAGTACAGTAATAAGTTGAAGTTACAGTGTTCTTGGGTAGTAAAAATGGGTGCAAAAACTTAAAAAAATACTTCTTTTAATATGTTTAAGTTAAAAAACTTTAAGGGTTAAATTATTTTTATTGAATATTGTATTCAGAGCAGTCTGTATACATCAGTACCACACAAATCCTACAATTATCACTCGCCAGCTTTCCCGCTTTATTTGCAATAAAGGCATTTCAGTAGTGACCGTCAGTACTTCTACCAGAATTATACATTCGCTTCTAGTTAAGAATAATAGAAGTTTCGACACATTAGGATCGTATGATCTCCACATAATTGTCGACATTCTACACGTTTAGCTTTTTCTCCAAACCGCTCTAGCTCTGCTCATCATAGAGAAGTCTTTATCCTGTTTAAAAACTGGAGTGACACAGGAATGTCCACTGCCCTTTCGCCAGCCAACTAGGAACCATAGCTCGCCAGTTATACATAGTTCAGCAAGTCTCTTAGAGCGCCTGCAGTAGACTCTCCTCTCCAACGACGATATTAAACAAGTATTTCAAAAACTAAAATAGGCCTAGGAACTGCCATATAAATTCAATCCTCGAGATTTGGTCCCATAGAATTTTCCTGCATGCATAGAGCGCATTTGTTTTTTTTTCCCCTACACTCAACATTGAGTTTACATGAAAAATTGTTCTACAGTATTACCCCCAAGTACTTATAGTGCCATCCACCGGTCTATTATCTCCAGTGCAGCCTCCATCACAAAACCAATAATATCCAGGTACTTCCCAGTGGCGATTACCGCTACATCATCTGCATACACATTTGTTTTAGCCACTCCGCCCTTAAGCCCCCCGGGAGGTTCATTCACAAAAAGCCACAGTAGTCAATATACAACTCATCCATGGGGACTTTCTTGGTGGGTCCCTATGCACTATATTTCTGTTTTTCTCATAAAAATACCCACCATTAGATAAAATCAAACTTTCTTGCTTTATAATTTTTAAACAATTTTTGGACAAATTTTGACACAAGTTCAATTCAACCCCTTTATATTTCGGACTCAAACATTAGTTGAATTTGAACCATACTTACGTAGGATATTATATAGTCGGAATATCTTTTTACTAGATTATCTTTATCTGATGTCAAAAATTATCATAGAGGGCCATTCCATGTCAAACCGCACAGAAAACTGTCATTTTCGGATTTGTCATCTCCGATTTTAATAAAATTTGGCCACAAATATTGTAAATGGGTAGTGTTTATTAAATCATTAATCTTTCGGTCCCAACCCCTTTTGGTTTTCAAAATATGACGGCATGAAAATTGTCAAAAACGTCAAAATATCGAAAAAGTGTCCATACAAAGTCGCCCATAACTTCTAAACCATACAACCTAAAATTTTTCTGTTAGTACCATTTTTAAGGTGAAAACTATGCCTTCAAAATGGCGTGCCAAAGGTTTTTTTGTATTAAAAGGTTAAATATCATTTTTATAAGTTTAATTTTTAAAGACTCATATCTCAAAATCCAATTTTTTTAAAATTTTGAAAAAAATATATGTCAAAAACTTAGACCTCTCTACATTTGTGTCAAAATTTCAAGGTGGAGACTCATTTGGTTCCTGAGTTTTGAAGGAAAACGTGGTCGTAAGCATATGTAGAGAGGCCTTAACTTTTAACATAAATTTTTTTCAGAATTTTTAAAAAATTGGATTTTGAGATATGAGTCTTTGAAGATAAAACTTAAAAAAAAAAAAAAATACTTTTAACCTTTTAATACAAAAAACTTTTGGCACGCCATTTTGAAGGTAATGTTTTCACCTTTAAAATGGTTTCAATATAAAAATTTTAGGTTATATAGTTTAGAAGTTATCGGCGACTTTGTATGGACACTTTTTCGATATTATTATGTTTTTGCCAATTTTCATGACGTCATATTTCGAAAACCGAAAGGGTTTGGGGTCGAAAGGTTAATGCTTTGATAAACTTCACCCATTTAAAAAATTTGTGGCGAATTTCAATTAAATCGGAGATGACGAATCCGAATGCTGTGCGGTTTCACATGTAATGACCTTAGAGTCATATTCGTAAAAGTTGCATGCTCTTAAAAAAATTGCACTTCCAAGGTGACCACCTATGATGGCCTGTTGGTACCTTGTGATTAAAGATAAATAAAAAATATCTATACATGGAATATATAAAATGCAGCTATTGTTATATGCTTTTAATGTACTTCATAAAATTGGTCACCACACCATGTGTTTTTCAATAAACCAACAAGTTTTTAATACACTCACAATATATTTTCCCTTACCGACTTTATTTTATCTAAAAAGTAATACGTAGAGTTGTTTTTTAAATGAAGAAACAATTAAAATTCGTGGAAATATATTTTTTAACTATTTTAGTCAGTCATTAAAAAAAACTATAAAAAATGCAGACTTTCTGTAGGAGTTGATATTTTTGTTAAATGTCAAATTTTATGTTTTCTGTTTTTGAAAATAGAAATTCGAATCATTCCTTTTTGTTTTTTTTTTTTATCAAAATAGTTTCCCAGCAAAAAAAAAAAAAGTAGCAAAAGAAGAGAAAAAGAAGCAGTGATTTTGATTCCGGTGTTGTGAAATATTGGATCGAAACCAATGATTTTTACATAGGGGTGTCATAGGGTGGAAGTTTTCTTTTATGATCCTTTTTCATTGCTTCTTCTTATGGTTTAGTGAATAATGAGATCTTTTGATGTTCCCAATCAGATTTTGAAATTTAGATTTAAATTTTAACAGGACATCAGCAATCGGACCTTAGCATCATTTTCACAATCTTCCGTTAGCTTCGACCTGAGAATTTAACTGGCACGTATGTTGTTGTTTCCAATATAAAGTCTGAATTTGACTATTGGTTAAATTATAACGGGACATTTAGTAATCGGGCCTTATTTATTTAATTACTTTATTCGAAATTCTTGCAATTTTTACTACAATATATTGTTTTGCTTTTCGTAGCAATATTAACTACGATTTTAAGAATTTAAAACCTCGTAAATTGTACGTTAAAGATTGAAACGAATCCCTTTAACTTAAACCATAATTATAAGTGTAAAATTTTTTATAGAAATATCTATGATTCATGTTCACTTTGGTTGTTTTTAAAATAAGTTACCCTTCATACATTTAAAAAGTGTTAAATTTAATAAAAAATTACATTTTTGAAAGTTGTGAAAAAAAACTGCCTTAGAAGAGGAAAATCAGAAGTAAACGATACTTTGGAATCAATGAAAAATTAATTACTTAAAAATCACTTCCATTTTTTTTTGCTGGGTTGTTTAAATACAAAATTATTTCAATAAAAATTACCAGAAATTATTCAAATACACATTCACACATAGAAAATACAAATATATACATTTGTGTGTGTTGTGTTCTGTAATAACGTACAAATAAATACAACATTCAATTTGAAAAACAAACCACAAAAATCGTTTTTTCTACGTTTTGTCAGTTAAAAATTGATGGTTATTTTAAACGACTATCGATTGCTTTTACTACTTATGTCAATTATTAAACAATGATTGAAAATAAACAAAAAAATATAATGAAAATATAATGAAAAATCAGTAGTCCTCTTTGTGATTGTATTTTCGACTAATTTAATACGTATTTTAGATTGTTTTTAACAAAGTAATATTGTGAGTGTACCAAAAATAACTCAAATCAAAGGGTTTTAAGGTGTCGGATGGAAATTACAAAACAGAAAGTAGAATGTATCGTTAGTAGTGAAAGGGGAATAAAAAGTATTTCTGTTTACTTAATTAGAAGGAAATTACTTTGCAATTACTAAATTATATCCATTACATGTAATTGAAGTAATTGCATGATATTTAAGAACACAAAAATATTTATTATTCCCCATGTCAGGTATTAAAAAATTTTGAAATATCAAGGAAAGGATTAATCTCACAAACATGAGCGTAGGTTTGATAGAATTATTAATATGAACAAATTACACAAGTGAATAATTGCAAAATGTTATTGAGATCGCCCAGGTCTGATAGTATGAATACTATACAATTTTTTGTATATTTAAGAACTTTTTTTCTATTACATATTTTTTTTTTATGCTTTTTCAAATTTTTATTAAGAAATAAGTTTATTATCTTGTCTAGTGACGCTGAGGCTCAATATTTAATGAAATAATTTGAAGAAAAAAAAAAAATAATAATAATAATTATGCCTGCTCTGCAATCATCTATTTCAATAATTGGGACAGTAGTTTGGAATTTGAATATTTATTGTCATATATGTATGGCCATCGACACCGCTGTGAAATGGTTTCCATTTATCTAAATCTCTTCAAAATCCACCTGCGACCCTTTCACTTTTGTTTGCCAAATGCTGTGAAAAATTGAACTTTTTTATAGATTATTACTTTAAAATTTTAGTTAAATTAGTCAACGTTAAAAATGTTCTGATATTATATGTTTATTTGTTTGCCTCGACCTATTTTCACAATTTCTCTTGAATTTTATAACGAAAAATCCCTATATATTGTGTTCATTCATTCTTTGTTTTATTTTTTTTTTTGCTTACTTAAGTATGTTTGTTTTCCATACCCTCCTTTAGGCCATAAGATACACATGCTACCTTTGTTTTCATATCAATTTTTTTTAACGTTTGCTTTTAATTTAATTTAAAATTTTATTTTATATGCTTGTTTTTTTGCCCCAAACAGGAATTCTCTTTGGTCTGATAAATGTACCATTTGAAATTGGAAAACAAAAAAAAAAAAAAAAGAAATTGAAATTGTTTGTTTGGTGTAAAACAAATAAGAAAAGAACCCAACTACAACAACACATAAAGGTCAGCAAAAATTTGTTTAATATTCTTGTTTGCTGTTTTTTTTTTTGTGTTTTAGTTTTGTGGCATGGTGTAAGTGAAACAGGTGTTTGCCACAGAAAAATTCTATACAAATGTGTGTCATTTATTATTTTACAACTTTTTAGTAAAATTGCTTTACACCAACACAGTTTATAGTCACTTACACACACACAAACACACACCCATATGCATAAAAAAGGGGTTTTAGTTGAAAAACATAAAACTGTAATAAAAATTGGTGATATTTGCATTATGTTAAATATTTTATTTCTTTTTTGTTCTACCTATTTAGGGTCTAACATATATTATTTCAATTTGTTTGTATTTTTTTGTATATATTTAAGACCATGACTAATACACTATGATGTGCCAGGGAATGTAGTAAATAAAATGAATTTGAAATAAATACAGTAGGGGATACAATGACAGTATTGAAATTTGTTAAAAATAACACTACTCAACAAAAATCTACTTTTGGTATAGTTTCATTTCAAAACTTTTTTAAATTTTTTTGCTCTCCCAAATCCAAGTCTAAAAAAAAATTACAGCGAAATGCCTTTTCAGGTTGTTTTTTACCCCTGAATGTCTAGCATAAATACACTTCAAATATGTTCAAATCCTTTAGCTAATATCAATAATTTTCGAGATTCTTACAGACACCAATTTATACTGAAATTAGTGTTTCGAATTCGGTTAATCAATTAACTGATTACGAAACGAATAATTAAAATCTCCAATAGATTTCGATCCAAATAATTGGTAAAAATATGTTGATTATAAATTTTTAATATGAACTTTTTTCATAATTATTTTTAAAACTTCATCATTTTCTAACCTAATTTTTCTAACCTTGGGCAAAACAATGGCAAAATCGAGCGAAAAAGATCCTTATGGATTAGATAGCTTCATAAGCAACTAAAATCAAGTGCTACACAGAAGAAACTAAAATCGAGTTTCAATTAAAATATTTGTAAATACAATTAAAAATTTAATTGAATTTGGACCAGCAAAGGAATTTGTTATATCAATTAATGTTTTTTTTAAATTAATTGAAATTTTTCAATTATTTTTTAATCATATCAATAAAATTTTTAATCAAAAATCTTCAACATTTTCAATTATAGATTTAATTATATCAATTAAAACTTTAATTAAAGTTCTAACCAAAAATATATTAATAATTTAATAAAATTTTTAATTAAAATTCCAGCATTAAATCAATTAAAATTTAAATAAAATTTTTGATTGAAGTTCCAGATACAAAACAATTAAAATTTTAATCAAATTTCAAATATTTTTTTTTATCAAATGTTTGTGTGTAATTCATTAATACATGAACATTTCTAAATACTTTGTGCCAAATAGTTCATGGGAGTATTATAGCACTTTGGAAGTTGAGATACCCAAAAATCCTTAACAAATTGTTAAATAATCGAATTTTCTTTTTTTGTAAAATGATTTCCTTGATTTAATATTTAAATCTTGATCAATTTGCAAAATTCTTTTCATTGTTTAAATAATTTTCTACTTTTTTCAATTAATATCAAATTCAGAGAATTGTTGTTGATTCCGTTTATAGAACCAATCAAATTGATTAAATCGTTCTCGAACAGAATCACAAAACAAATTATTCCATTGAGTCAAAATTAAATCATTGATATGAAGTGATTATAATTTATTCATAGATTAATAAAATTAATAATATGAAATGAATTATCAAGCTTCAAATTTAATTTTTTTTATCAATAAATTTTCAAATCTTATGCCACAGATGATGCTACCAATCAAAGGCTCTAGAGGGTTGCCGGTTTGATTCCCTGTTATGGAATCCACTTTGTACACCCAGAAATTAGATTCGTGCTGACAACCAAATTTGTTGCCAATCGAATGCTTCAGTTGCAGCAACCCAATTTTTGGGTTGTGACTACCGAATTGTTATTGATTCGATTGGCTACAAATTCGGTTGTCAGCACGAATCTGTTTTATCTGTGTACACAAATGTTTTTCATATAGAGACAATTTAATAATACAAATTCTTTGATCAATTGATGTATACACTAACCATTTACGAGTCCTTATATGGCTGGAAGCTGCGGAAATCTTGTTATTCTCATTGTTTCTATTGAAAATTTCAATTGAAATCTGTTTTTCTTTCTGCAAGTGGGTAGTTTAGAAATTATCTTTACTTTAGCGATAAAATATCTTTAGCGTACGAGCAAGCAAACTTTTGTGTGATATTTATAAATATTTCATAAACACAATGAAAAATTTCATAGATTTTTATGGCATCTAACACTACGTAAATATGATGAAGTTTTTAATAAAAAAATTTAACCGTTTTGACCTTTCTCTCAGTTTCAAGATGTAGTTTATTTTCCAAATAAAAATTACACTAGGCAACAGCCATTTTGTTATTTGGTTCTAGCATACTTTTTCTCATGGATTTGGACCTACTGAACACGAAAATGAATTTTAAAAATTTTTCTGTCGATTGGTTTGCGAGATACAAATTTTTTAATTTTTTTTTTTTAATTTTTGGAGGTACACTTACTATTTTGAGCATATCTTTAGTCTTCTTTGACCTATTTTATCCTACTACTACTCAAATTAAAGACAATTGAGCCGTCTACAACTTATTCTCAGAAAATTTTCAAATCGGGTTAGTAGTTTTGATGTTGACGGCTTAAAAATGTTAAAAAACTGCGTTTTTTTAGTAAAAATGTGGCTGAAAAATTCATATAAAATTCATATAAAATGTAAAACGCGATGTTAACAGCGATTTTAATTTTTTTACGTATAGCTGACACTTTTCCAAAGAAAATAAGCCCTTACTTAACAAAATCTGATGACAAATGGCCGACTTATTATTTTTTTGGTAAACGACCGAAATTCCGCTATTTCACGATTTTTTGATTTTCATTATTTGCACAGCTTACCTACCCAACGCAAACGAATAAATACATTTGAACTTAATTTAAAATAAACAAAGTAGTCTTCGTATATTTTTTTTAAATTTATTTACAGCACTACATGCTCATACATATTTAAACATAAGGAGACACGGTTATCAATTGCATTTCAAAACTGTCTGTGAAAGTGTAAAGAAGTTAATATTTAGAAAACGCAAGGAAGACAATGAGTAAAAGACTACGTGTGTTCGAGTGTTTGAACGATCCAGACAATTTCTGCAATGTTTGTGGCCAGTTTATAAAAAAAAATCACGCACACAAGTTTACTCCAGCAGTACAATTGCACTATTTGAATTATTTTGGTATTTCACCAAATATCACAGAACCATGGACACCTAAGTCGCTGTGTGATCTTTGCTATATAATCTTAACCAACTGGGCAGCTGGCGGAAGGTAAGAATTTTTATTTAAACACATTATACATAGCGAATATAGTAATTTATTTTAATTTTAGCCGCCATATGAAATTCGATACACCAATGATGTGGAAAAAGCCGCTATGCCATTCCACAGACTGTTATTTTTGCCTCACCACAAACAGTGGGGTAGGAAGATTTTTTAAATGGAACTACGCTCAAGTGGGATCGTTTGCGCTTCCAGTACCACATTCGCATGATGTGCCATATCCAGTGTGCCCTGGTGCATCTCTTCAAAAAGCAGAATCGTCAGAAGAAGAGTCTGAGTCAAATGCAAGCGAATTTGAGCCGGGTGCAAAGCGAAAATTACTGTCACAGGCCGAACTAAACGATTGGGTGCGCGATTTTGGTCTCACTAAGGAGAAATCCGAACTTTTTGCGTCTCGGATGATACAGTGTGGATTTGCGGCTTCAGAAGTGAAAGTATCAGCGTACAGAAACCGTCACAAGGAGTATGCAAAATTTTATACAAAGAAAGACCAAATATGTTTTTGCAGCGACATTTCAGGCTTGTTCCAAGAGCTTCACCAAATTCACAACCCCAACGAATGGAGGTTGTTTATTGACAGCAACAAAGAGAGCTTGAAGGCAGTTCTCTTACATAATGGGAATGAAAAGCCATCTGTTCCTATTGCTCATGCGGTTCATTCAAAGGAGAACTATGAAACTATGGACATTTTGCTGAAATGCATAGAGTATAGGAAATACAATTGGAAAATATGCGCCGACCTTAAAGTTGTGGCCATTCTGTGTGGACTCCAAGGAGGCTATACGCGACATTGCTGTTTTCTGTGCCTTTGGAATAGCCGCGCTGATGATCAGCATTATATAAAAAAAAAATGGCCGGTACGAACGAAACCTGTAGTTGGAGAAGCGAATGTTCAGCGCAAACCACTAATAGAGAACCGTGAAAATATAATACTTCCGCCGCTGCACATAAAATTGGGTTTGATTAAAAATTTTGCCAAAAAATTAGACAAAGAAGGTGAAGCTTTTGCCTATTTACGGTCAATTTTCCCTTACCTTTCGCTGGCAAAAATTAAAGAAGGAGTCTTCGCAGGACCCGAGATAAAAAAAATGTTGAAAGATGAAAAATTCCCAAAGCTGTTATCACCCATCGAAGCCGCAGCATGGAATTCCTTCAGGCTTGTTGCGGAAAACTTTTTAGGAAACAACAAAAGCCCGAATTATAAGGACATAGTTGAGGATCTGGTAAAGAACTATGAAGCCATGGGAGTGCACATGTCACTTAAAATACACTTTCTGGATTCTCATTTGGATTTTTTCCCTGAGAATTTAGGAGACGTGAGCGACGAACACGGCGAGCGCTTTCATCAGGAATTGAAGGCTATGGAACGACGCTATCAGGGCAACTATGACACGGCTATGATGGGTGACTATATTTGGACCCTAATACGTGAGACCGATTGCAGCGAATACAAAAAACAAAGAAGAAGTCAGCAGTTTTTCCACATGGCATAAAATGTACACTTATATCTTTGTTTTTACTCATTTTTTTGTGCGTTGATTTGCTTAATTTAATTAGTTAGTTTAATTTCGTTAGTTTAGCTAATTGTGCGATACATTGAGCATGTAGTGCTGTAAATAAATTAAAAAATAATATACGAAGACTAATTTGTTTATTTTAAATTAAGTTCAAATGTATTTATTCGTTTGCGTTGGGTAGGTAAGCTGTGCAAATAATGAAAATCAAAAAATCGTGAAATAGCGGAATTTCGGTCGTTTACCAAAAAAATAATAAGTCGGCCATTTGTCATCAGATTTTGTTAAGTAAGGGCTTATTTTCTTTGGAAAAGTGTCAGCTATACGTAAAAAAATTAAAATCGCTGTTAACATCGCGTTTTACATTTTATATGAATTTTTATATGAATTTTTCAGCCACATTTTTACTAAAAAAACGCAGTTTTTTAACCTTTTTAAGCCGCCAACATCAAAACTACTAACCCGATTTGAAAATTTTCTGAGAATAAGTTGTAGACGGCTCAATTGTCTTTAATTTGAGTAGTAGTAGGATAAAATAGGTCAAAGAAGACTAAAGATATGCTCAAAATAGTAAGTGTACCTCCAAAAATTAAAAAAAAAAAATTAAAAAATTTGTATCTCGCAAACCAATCGACAGAAAAATTTTTAAAATTCATTTTCGTGTTCAGTAGGTCCAAATCCATGAGAAAAAGTATGCTAGAAACAAATAACAGACAAAAGTTTGTTATTTGTGACCTAGTGTTATCAAATATTTGTGTAACATTTTTCATAAGATTATATGAATAGTTTCATCATAGTTATAAAGAATTATTGACAAAGAATTTATGAAATCATTTTTATTATATTAAATCTGCGTGGAAACTGAAACTTGAATCAATTCTCACTTCTTAATCTCTAAAAATTAGATTTTCTCTCTTCTTTTTCATATACTAGGGTATTGAATAAATCAACTATTCAATTCAATCTATTAATCATTCCAATAATTATTCGGGTTTTTTCTTAATCGGTTAATCGAATGGTATTTTGAAATAAATCAATTAATCGAATAATATATAATTTTTTATTGTGTTAATAATTTTGTTTAGAAAAGGGAATAAAAATAATTCCAATAACACTAAAAAATCCAATGTACGAGGCGGATTAATAAGTCAGTGATTTTTTGAATGAAACACAGTTTTTTTTGCAAAAAAAAAAAACATTTTTCAACATAATCTCCTTTTAGCTCAATACACTTTGTCCAACGTTTCTCCAATTTTTGTATCCCTTCCCAAAAAATAGGATTTTTCTAGGTCCATAAAATAGGCATTTGTTTGATCAATAGTTTCATCGTTGGAGCTAAATCTCTTTCCACAGAGCCATTTCTTTAGGTTTGGAAATAGGAAATAGTCACTGGGGGCTAAATCCGGAGAATGT
The DNA here is from genome assembly GCA_949748255.1 of Eustalomyia histrio. Lineage (NCBI taxonomy): Eukaryota > Metazoa > Arthropoda > Insecta > Diptera > Anthomyiidae > Eustalomyia > Eustalomyia histrio. Next base: position 121,776,566 of record OX456526.1, read on the forward strand.
AGCGGATGAGGTACCAATTCGTAGCCCAATTCATGGAATTTTGCCATTAAGACTACACATGTCACACGATTACGTTTATTGTCAATTGAGAGCAAGCGCGGCACCCATCTTGCAGACAGGGTTCTTAAATTCAACTTAAAGTCTCAAATTCAATGTCTGTGGCATCAGCAATCCCACTCACTTTATCTCTTCGATCGGCCAACACCATATCGTGGATTTTTTCGACATTTTCGGGTGTATTGACCTTAGAGTATTCGTTTTTTTTTAATTTGAATAAAAAGCTTATATAATTTGTTTTTTTAACTACAAACAAAAAAAAAATTTAATATATAAAGCAATAAAAATAAGAAAAAATACATTCTTTAAAAAAAAAAATTATTTTATAATATATTTTAATTGTATTTCATTTCAACATTTTATTTATTGGTTTTAATGTTTTTTAATATATTTTAAAAATTAATATTATAAAACTATATTCATATCAAATGAATACAGATCATTAAGTTTGTAAATTGGGTAAAATAAGGTACGTTAGTAATTTGAACGTTTGGCATTAAATAAGTTTTTTTAAGTGTAAATTTTATATATTATTTGATCTATCTGTTTTATTTATATATTTCTAATTTTATCAGGCTCAATATCACAATTTTTTAATGTTACTAACGAACCGAACTCGGGTCGAAAGTGTGCACTACCTCTAGCGCTGATCCTTACAATTTTTTCCATTTAATAAAATTTATTAGTGTTTACTATTCGTTAGTAACATTAAAAAATTATGATCTTGAGCCTGATAAAATAAGTTTTTTTAATATTACATTTTAAATATGTAAAAGGAAAATCTATTTTTCAGTTCTAAAATAATATTTTAAGACGATTTTTTGTTTGCTTTTGATAAAGCTAGAAGTGGAAAGAAAATACTCTTTTACTAATAGTAGATGTTGGAAAAATAGTCAAAAGACAATTATATAAATTTTCCAACTTTTCAGTTCTTTGGTCGAATTTATCAAGATATATGAAATCATCATATAATGAATGATTTTGTACAGTCTCTTTTTTAGAATTTTGAATACTGTTCATTGTGTTATTTAGATCAGAAATTAAACTATTTGAATTTGGAATATCCAAAGTTAAGTCTTCATCGGAATCTATCAGACTTAGATCTAAATCTTCATAACCAAACAAACGATTATAAGTGTTCGGAAAAAATAATAGAGACCAAGTAACCCAGTTGGTGATGTAATTAAAAAACCGGTTAACCGAACAAAAAATACCGGTTTTCGGTTTTCTTCGAATTTACAAAATATTCGAAACCGATCGGTTTTTAAAAATAAAGAAACCGGTTGACCGGTTTTCGGTTTCGGTTTTTGAATACTCTTATTGACCTCAATTGGCCGTCCAGAACGTTCAGCGTCATTTGTACTTGTGCGACCACAACGAAAGTCAGTAAACCACTTTTTTACCACTGAAATCAATGATGCAAGTCCCCATAGTATTTATCGAGCTTCTACTTGGTTTGATTAAAAGTTTTTTTTTCGCAAAAAATAATGTTTAATGTGTAGTCGAAATCCACTATTTCCCCTTTTTTAAAAAATCCACGAGGTTGTATGTTTTGAACAGCTGTTAAACACAAAGTAAATGACGGAACTTGCTCAAACAGTAGTATATTAGCAGGTGGTACTTGATAAGAGCAGTGTTGCATTTCATATAAGTACGAGGTAATTGCGAAAAGTCACGGATTTATTGATCCGCACTCGTATAAAAATATGTTTTATAAACATTATTCATTTTTCTGTCCTCCGTATCGCATATTAAAGTTTTATCTAAATCGGAATGAACCCCACCGTTGGCCAAATTATTTGTAGATTTCTTTATTGTTTTTAAGCTGCATGTTAAAAAACTTCGAATATTATGGCTTTAAATAATATGCTTTTATTTTGTATATTATGAATGATTTTGTGTTAAAAATCTTAAAAATACAGGTTGGTTGAAAAGTTCCTGCGCTCACCAAGAGATGGCACTGCTAGCTCCAAACGTTTTTTTTTCTCAAGTGTTATAACTGTCCTGAGAACACATGCAAAGTTGCAAGTCATTCTGTCAATTCTTTCTTTGTTTACAAGCCATTTTAAGTTAACGTGTCATTGATTTTTTTTAATATGGAAAAAATTTAATATCGTGCAGTCATCAGATTCTTTGTTTTGAAGGGTTTAAAAGCAAAGGAAATTTAAGAACAATTGTTAGAGTGTATGAGGAGTCCTCACCTTCAAAACGCACCGTTGAATTTTGGGCTGGTGAATTTAAACCTGGTCGTACCAGCCTTAAAGACGATCCACGTGAAGGAAGACCAAAAACTGCAACCACAGCAGAAATCATTGAGCAGGTACATAATATGGTTAGTGAAGATCCAAGTTTAACTTAGCGTGAAATTGCTAATGCTATAGGCATCTCAGACGAACGAGTACTCCATATTTTACATGAAGAATTACGTATGAAAAAACTGTTTGGAAAGTTAGTGCCGCACACATTAACAATTCAACAAAAACTGGATCGAAAACAAATTTCTCAGCGTAATTTGGAGCGTTTTAAGCCGAATAAAACCGACTTCTTGCGTTGTTTTATAACTTAGTTGAGACTTGGATCTACGACCATGATCCTAAAATGAAACAAGAACGTTTGCAGTTGACTGAAGCTGGTTGTTCAGCTCCAAAGCATGTGAAGTCACAACGATCAGCAAATAAGGTTATGGCATCAGTTTTTTTGGGATGCAAAAGGAATTTTGTTCATTGATTACTTTCAGAAAGGTAAAACAATCAACTCTGAATATTGTTGCAGACTTTTGGATCAGCTGGATGAAAAAGTTCGTGAGAAAAGACCTGGTTTAAAGAAGAAAAAAATCATTTTTCATTAAGACAATGCATCTGCTCACAAAAGTGTTTTGACGATGGCTAAATTCAAAGAATTAAATTAAGAATTGCTTGAACATCCACCGTATTCACCAGATTTGGTTCCCAGTGACTACTATCTCTTTAGAAATCCCAAACAATTCCATCGTGGAAAGCATTTTTCGTAGACGGTTATTTTGCAGAGCTTCCGGAAAACCATTATAAGGATGGGGTAAAATTATTGGAAGATCATTGTAACAAGTGTATTGAGCTTCTAGGAGATTATATTGAATAAAAAAATATATTTCGTAACAAAAACAGTATTCTTTCATTTCGAGCGCAGAAACTTTTCAACCAACCTGTACATGTTTTTGAAGTATTTTTATATTTTTTACCATTTTCTTTGAATCGAGTAATTGTATAAAATTATTCGAATTATTCGAATAGTTTTTTGATATTTTTTTCGATTAGTTGAATAACGATTAACCGATTGGATACTCCAGTGAGAACCCTTTGGTATACCTTGCTGGTGAGTCGATTGCTGTACTAAAAGTTGGGTCCATGTCCAGCATATTTTTTTGCTAGGATACAAAAATGATTTGCTTTTATTATAATTTGCCAACAAAAAATACTAAATATATAGTAAATATAAAGCAAGCCCTTTTATGAATTCATTACAAAAAAATAACTATTTAAAATATTTCTAGTTCAGTTGCTACTTTATTGCTCTTTTCTGTATAAAATTGATACTTTTGTGGCCTGTTTAAGCCCATTTATAGTCAGACAAAGTCAAAGAAATTTTCACCATCCCCTTTAGCAAATAGGAACAAAGCTACAAGTTTTTTCTTTTGCCATTTTTAAGCATACTTCTTACATTAACTTTATTTTTTTTACCACACAAACGGCATTTTAAATGACCTGAATACTGTTTTATAGTACTGTGTGTGTGTGTATTTTTTTTTTTTTGTTGTTGCGTATATATGTTGACAAACATTTAGTCTTAAACTGGAGAATAGAATATTATTTAAAATGAACTTCAAAAACAACATAAAAACAAGAGGAAAAAAGAAAATGTACTTGTTGTATTACGCAGCATGACACTTTCATTTTGTTCTATTTTCGTGCTTTAGACATCATTTGTCTTATTGTTATTTTTTCATGAGGGTCCAACTTATTTTTTGTTTTATTTAAAAATTTTCCAAAATTTAGTTCAAGTTTATCAAACAAAAAACTGTAGCATACAACATTTGTTTTATTTCATTGTAAAGCATAGTAAATTTTCCGTGGAAAAATTTCCTTCGATCTTTTGAAATTGTATTTTAAATTGTAAAAATTTATATTTTTCGCTAGAAAAAAATTATCCTAGTATATTAAATTTGTATGAAAAAATTGTTTAAATATTTACATGAAATCCATTATCGGGAAAAATCAATTTTTATAACGAGTATAATATAGGGTCCGCCATCTAACGTTTTTTTTAACTAGTGCTTATTTTGTGAATGGTAACACTTAGCTCATGTCTGATTTGACAGATAATTAGTTTTATCCTTCCGCTGAACGAATATGGTTGAGTATACGCTTGAACAACGCTGAGAAATATTGCACCTAAAACGAGTCACTGTTTGGTGCGGATTTTGTTTCGGAGGCATAATTGGGCCATTTTTCTTCGAAAATGAGCAAGGAGTGGCCGTTACAGTCAATGGCGATCGTTATCGGGCCATGTTGAACGAATTTTTGTTCACAAAAATTGAAGAGGAGGATATTGGCAGCGTTTGGTTTCAACGGGACGGCGCTACGTGCCACACAGCCGAAACTACACTCGATGTTTTGCGCCCTGTTTTTGAAGATCGCATTATCAGCCGCAGAGGTGATGTCGTTTGGCCACCTCGGAGCTGCGATTTGACACTGTTGGACTATTATTTGTGGGGTGCCGTTAAAGATAAGTGTTACGACAAGCCAGAGACAATTGACACTTTAAAGGAAAATATTCATGAAGCCAATGGTGAAATACAGCTGCACACAATCGATAATGTGCTTAAAAATTGGACCGATCGTGTAGGCTACTGCATGGCCAGCCGAGGCAGCCATTTGAATGAAATTATTTTCCATTATTAACCGGAAGGATTGTACTTTCAAATAAAAAAAGAAATTTGAGAAAATATTCAGTAGTTTTTTTTTATAGCATTTTCAAAAAAAAAGTTATTTGGCGCACCCTATAGTTTTTTACAACAACAATTTTATATAGAGTTTCCACACTTAAAAAAGTTTGTAAGTTAAAATAACTGAAAACATCATTTAAAAGAAATGATATTTCATTTAAAAACCGGTCTACTTAATTTTCATTCAAATTAAATGCCATTTGTTATTCATTTTTAAATGTTGACTAATCAACTGACACATCCGTAAGAAACAAATGATATAATCAGTTAAAATAAACGTCAAAATTTTACCTACCAATCCTTAAAAAAAATGTTTTTTTCATTTATTTGAAATTATTTCCGTTTTTGTATTTTTTTTAATATACTCGTACAATACAATATGTATGTATGCATATGAAGCTATAAACACTTTTTATATGAATGTGCTTGTATGTGTATGTGTGTTTATGAAGTTCTTGTAATTTGTATTGAAAAATTTTGTATATATACAACCAATTTAAATAAAAAAATAAATAGAAATTATTTTAATATTTTTTTTGAAACGACAGCAAACAAAATTTAAATTTGTAATAACTGTTACGGACACAAATAAACCACAAGTTTCCGTTTTGTGGATAAATTTTTATTAAATTTCAAACAAATGAAAAAAATAAATGAAACTGAAAAAAATCGTTAAGTGATAGTAAATTATTTCGAATAAATGTATAGAAAAGTTATTATAGATATTTCTTTGAAAAATAAATGTATGTTCCTTTATTTTTGAATGGAACGGAAAACTTTTTTATTAAACTACAAACAATTAACTACATAATATTCTGAGTGCACAAGACGTACGTTGCTAGACTAATGAGTGACTATATGTATTTTGTTTTTGTATTGCATGTAATTTGTTATTGTATTTTCGTTTGTGTGACGCAAAATGTCATCTGAAAACACTAACTTAATGTCACTGTGCTGCCGACAGTGCAATACAAATAAATTAATGTACCATAAATCACAAAAAATTCTTTATAAATATTTACAACCCTACTATTTATATTTTAGCCTTAAATTTATTTATTCATGCTTTTTAAGTAGGTTTCAAATGTACATAAATATATGTGAGTTTATGCGTGTGCAGTTCTATGCACAGATGTGGCTTCATTTTTGTTTTAAATCCTTTTATCTGTACTTAAGCTTTTGCATGTGTTTTTATCAGTTGTCTTAAATATGAGTGAAATGCAATAGTAGTGTAGATATTTAACGTTTTTGTGTATTTAAATTTTATGTACTTAAAATTCTGTCGAATCACGACAACTATTGTCATCATGATTTATATAAATTAAGTGACAGTCGATCATATCGATTATTAAAAAAACGTGTAGAAAAAAGTAAAGCAAAATAAAAATTTGGTTTACTTTTTGGCGGTAAATTCCGTTTTTTTTTTATTTTCATATATTTTTCTTTTGTTAAAAAGATAAATTTTTGTCATTACAGTACGAATTTTTGCAAATCTGATAAGAAATTTTACAACTTTAATACAAAGTTTTTCAATAGATATTTCTAATTCATATAAATATATGGCACCAATTTGACAAATAATTTGAGTGTTTATTATTGTGTCGTACGAAAGTACGACACAATATTGGTTTTTCGGTCACCTCGCTAATCTACGGGGGAAATAGGGGAGAGAAACTCAGACTTAGGGTATTTTTGTAAAAATATTGTTACCAGAAAATAAAAAAAATATTAATTTTCGATATATTGTTACCCAGGTTTAAGGTAAAAAAAGTACTTTTTTGAAAAATTTTTTTTTTTTAAAAGTACTTTTTTGAAAAAAATCTTTTTTTAAAAAAAAGTACTTTTTTTTTAAATAAACCTTTTTTTAAAAAAGTATTAAAAAAATACTAACTTCAAATATATGTACGTTTTTAAAAAAAATATTATTTTTTGAAAGTACCATTTTGAAAAGTTCTTTTTTTAAAATCCTAAATAACAATTGCTTTTTTATGACTTTTTTTTTCAAATACAACGAAAACCTGTAATAAGTTGAATTTTTGTTTGAAACTGTCACGTTCTTTTTCGGGCAGTAGTACGGCGTATTCACACTGAAGCTCCAAATGGCTTAAAACTTTGTAGAAAGAGTTAAGACATAAATTCGACCAAGGAAAATAGAAACATTTGCTGGTCGTAGAAAAAAAGTTCCGAAAAACATAATAGAATTCCGAAAGTACTGCATTTTTCATATATTTACATGAAAATGTCACGGTAATTATATGATTGATATAAAATAAATAAATAAATAATTTAAAAAAAAAAAAAAAAAAAAAAAGTAGTACGGCGGTTTTTACTAAAGTTACAAATGGGTTAAAACTTTGCAGAAATTGTCCAGACATAAATTCGTCCAAGAACTATAAAAATGTTTACTGGTCGTGGAACTAAAATGTTCCAAAAAACACAATAGAATTCAGAAAGTACTGCGTTCTCCATATATTTACATGGAAATGTCACGGTCTTTTTCGGGTAGTAGTACACCGGGGCTCCGAATGGGTTACAACTTTGCAGAAATAGTCCAGACATAAATTCGACCAAGAACTATAAAAATTGTTGCAGATCGTGGACTAATATGTTCCAAAAAACACAATAGAAAGTGGAACATACGTTTTCAATGTATTTACATGAAAATGTTATTTTTCCCAGGTTTCCAAAAAGTACTCATATTTACAACTATTTTCTTTAATATTTTTTTTTTTTTAAAACGAAATCTTTTTGGAAAAATAAAATTTAAAACGGCACTATTTTTGTAAAAGTGCTTTAAATTTAAAAAAAAAATAATAAAAATTATTTATTTTTTAAAAAGTTCGCACTGACTAGTTTTAACGGGTAGACCGGTCAGATCGAAAGACCGGGTAGACCATAAGAACGGATAGATAGGTTAACCGGTCTTGACCGCAGGCCTTAATTGTTATGGAAATTTGATTCATAAATTTCTATTAACTTGTAGAAACAGAAGTTCTTATATGCCAGTCCAAAAATGAAAAAAAAAAACGGTTGCCATCAGTGGCAACTCTTCACCATATCTAATGTTGCATTAGTGTTTATTACTGCCAATTTCGATATAGCAAAGAATACACTCGTCGTTTCCGTTATACAACTTCTGGACATATAAATACTTGAGCAATGCGGCATGTCAATTTGAGTTTGTAATACAACGCGGACAGCGGCATAGCTAACAAAATTATGATTGGTGATTAATTGAATAAATTATGAAATCTGATAAAGAGCAGCTTAATAGAGTTTCAATAAAGTGTAATTGTTTTTAAGTTTTGCTGTTAATAAAAAGTTGTTGTAAAAGAATTTCAACTGTGTTTATTATCAGCAATATAAAAATAACTCGATTTATTTAAAGAAGATGTATCAACGATTTAAAAAGGCAAAATCGTTACAATATAAAGTGTGGTTAAATTTTAAGGGCCGATGTTGAATGTGAGCCACAGCTAAATGTCCAGTTTTTTTCTGCATTTCATTTGACATTTTTCAATTTCAGACTAACTCAATTTGAACCATGGAAAGATACACAATTGATCAACGCGTTAAACTTATTCAGTCTTATTATGAAAATGGGCGTTCTAATTAAAATGCATTTCGTGCACTTCGTAATTTTTTTGGTCAGCATAATCGACCAAATGTGTCCACAATCGGGAGAATTGTGGGCAAATTTCACCAAACCGGGTCTGTGAAAACACCTGTGCATGCTCGCCCAGTTCGTTCTGCGGAAAACATTGCTGTTGTTCGCGATAGTGTGTCATGAGGTCGGCCAAGCATTTTCTGTGAATGGTGTTCGCTGTCGCGAGATGATAACGAACTTATTGTGACCAGGAATTGAGGATATAACCCTGGACGATATGTGGTTTCAACAGGATGGTGCCACTTGCTACACTGCTAACAAAACAATGGCTCTTTTGCGCGACAAATTTAATGGCCGTGTTATCACACGTTGTGGTGATGTCAATTGGCCGCCAAGATCATGTGATTTGACTCCGTTGGACTTCTTTTTTTGGAGTTATTTGAAAGAAAAGGTGTACGTCAACAATCCAAGAGCTAAAGGATGAGATAATTCGGCACATTAATGGCATTGAACCTCAATTATGCCTCAGTGTCATCGAAAATTTGGACCATCGGATGGAGGTATGTCGCCGAGGTCGCGGCGACTATTTGGCCGATATTTCGTTCCTTACATAATTGAACCATACCATATTATCATAATAAAAATAAATGACAATAATTTCCTAAAAAATTTGTGGTTTATTCAAATTCAACATCGGCAATTAAAATTTAACCACCCTTTATAAAAGAAAATAAAAAAAATTTTTGTGGATCAGCGTTAGAGGAAGTATCACACTTTAGACCTCTGTGATCAAGTTATCATAAGCCTAATTCTGAACCAGACTTCCCACAACAACTCATGGTTTGAACAGGCTAAAATATTTTAACCACTCAAAGGACAAGCCATGCAGGAAATTACTTTTTCTCACCGCTAGTAAATTATTTTTTTTTAACATTATTTGAAAATTAATGTTTTCTATGGCATTATAACATTTAATTATGATTTCGAACATGATAAATTCTTAATGAAAATGTAAACCCACAGATGAGCAATACATACCAAATAAACATACAGGTACCATGCAATGTATAATCTAATAGAACAAACAACACAATCAAATATGTTGTTGAAATATAAGTATATATATGTCAAATTTCCCATTCGTTTCCAGTAATGACAACATTAGAAGTTGGACTGGCATCCTAAAAATGACTTAACTAAGTATTGGTATGAAACGAAAATTCAAAATTTTTTAAAATTATAACTTTTTTCTCTAATATTTCGTTGCATACCAAAGGAAAGCTTAAGTCACTTAATTTAATTGTAGTTGGGCTTTAAATCTTTTGAGAATCATTCATTTTCGTTTTCGCCAGTTTGTGGGTTGTTGGCAAAAATTAAAAATGTAGGATTAGTTAGTACTTATGCTTCATAATATGGGGAAAAATCTCATTGTACGGATATACATACCCAGCAAAAATAAAGCTGCCAAAGAAGCAATAAAAGCATCAATACTATGGCAAAGGCATCACTTCTTTTCTGATGGTTTCATCGATGAATTTAACATTAGCGTGTCATAGGATGGAAGTATTCAAATATAGCTACTAGCATTACTCATACTTTACTCTTAGGAAGCAATGATAATACAATGATTAGATATTCTGATGCATGAGTGGAAAATGTTCATATACTTTGTAATATTAAAGCTTTGATGAAAATTTAATTCATAAGAATGCAGAAAACTAAGTTTAAAGAAGCGAAATTTATGCATTGATATACAAATACTCTTTATTAAAACAAATAAATAATTATGCATTAGTAAAAAAGCATTTTTGAAACATTTCTCAAAAATTTTAAGGATTAATGAATTTCTAGACAAATTTTAAAATATTTTTGGATAATTTAAAAACTGGTTGTACAATTTAAAAAAACTTTTTTAGACAATTTTAAAATATTTTTGAACAATTTTAAATAATTTTTGCACAATTTTTGGGCAATCTGAATTTAACTGGAAATGGTGTAGTATTAAATAATAAACATAGTGCAAAAGTGCACAGATTGCGTCGTCAAACAAATATTTAAGGCTGAAAAAATGCAAATGACAGGCCAGCTAGTTTCAATTAAAGGTTAAAAAATCAGTTTTTCTTGATATTTCAAAACTTTTATAAAAATTGCAAAACTGCATAAATTCTAACCCTCTTGAAATTTTAAACTAATATATAAAAAATGATTTAATAAAAAAATTAAAAAATTTCATCAGAACTATTTTCTCAATTTGGATAAATGCTTAAGATCAAAAAAATATACTATATACTATAACTTATGCTTCAGAAGTAATGAAGAGTGATTTTTTAAGATATGCATGGGGTTTATATCCAGATCACGTCATTTGAAATATGAACACATGAATTCTTTTGGAAGTGCCTTAGAATAACACCAAAAAATCATAAAAGAATGTCAACTGAAGTTTAGGAAGCAATGAAAGAAATTATAGTCACAGAATGACTACCATTTTTTTTCTGGGTATTTACTAACAGTGGGAAAAGTAATTTCGTAAGTCAATTTTTTCCTCGAATCGTTGTGATTTTGTACAAACTCACAAAAAATCATTTTTAAATATAAAATTTAATAGTTTATAAAACATTATAACATAATTTATTTGCAATTGTAAAACTTTTTCATTTATACCACTATATTACACAATTCAGCAATACTCTCGTTATTTATGTGTGTATTCTTTTTTTTTTGCCACGTTATAGTATTTTTTGTAATTAAACGATGAATTATACTTTAGAGATTTCTTAACAAATTACAAAATACAAAAAAAAAAAAAAAAAATTAAAAGTAAAACAATACCAGTAAAACCTACTTATACAACAATAGCAAACAAACAAATTCTTAACCACTTTTCAACAATACTTGTATTAGGAAAATGCAAGTAAGCATTTTCCTACAAAATATTCACAGAAACAGAAAAGAAACACTTGCATTTTGGGAAATATAAAATACAAACAAAAATATATTAGATACTTTAACAATAAACATACAATATTTGTTAACAACAATAAGCAGAGACATTGTTTAAATTAACAATTGCAAGAACTTCTTCTACTAAAAGAAGAGGAAGAAGTAATAATAGGCTATTGTTTTATATTCAGGAAAAAACAAAATTGCAAATGTAGTAGAGTGTAAGTGAAGGCATTTAAAATGGAAAAATTGAACATTTTTAAATAACTAGGAACGTGAGAGGTGATAGGAAACATTTGAAGGATTTACAATTTAAATTTTGCTTATTTTGTCAAAAAATTTTTTTTAAAGAATCTCTAAATTTTGTAATGAGAATTCTAAAAATCTGATTTAATATTCAATATATCAAATAATCTCAGATTTTTTAACTTAATATATTTGCCTATATTTACCACATCACCTTGTAGGGTATTTAAATAGTTTAAAATTATTTGTGGAATTTGTAAAGTTAATTAAAATAGTTTTTGTTATTGCAGCAGTTGTAAACTAAAAATTTAAAAAAGTTATTGACATTAGTTTTAAGTTTTAAAATTTTATGTTTAAAAGTTTTTATTTATATGAAATAAAACAAGTACAAAAATTATAGTTAGTCAAGCATGAACATGAGATACCCTACACCACCGTAAGATTTGGGTCATATTCCGGTAAGCGAGCAAAATTTCCTATTTAAAATTATTCGGTTGTCGCAACCAAATGTAGTCACGCAGAGAAAAAACATGGTGGCAATATGATCACTGCTATTATATTGTGCTTGCTGCAATTGGGTATGGTTGTCACAATCAAGTTATTGGTTTTCTAGCCATCAACATGGTCGCTACCATCATTATTATAGTAAATATTTTACTATTTTATGATTGCCACCTTCTATTTTATAACATGATTGGCTGTAACCATACTGTGGTAACAATAATTCCGATTATGAAAAAATATGATAATTATGAAACATGTCATTAAATAATTATACATTAACAATCAATAAATAATTATACATCAAATAAAACATGACTTCGACATTAACAACCATAATATTGTGTTGCTTTCATAAAAACCAAAATTTAATCAGTTCAGTCAGTTTGTTTTTACTACAAAATGAAAAAAAAAAATTTTCTAAAATTGGACAAATATCAGTTGGGTAGAAAATAACTTTGATATGACAGTAAAACATTCCATCAATTGACCCATTAAGATCCAGTTTATTTTTTATTAATTTTAGAAGATTTTTTTACAGTTTTTTTTTTTTAATTTCTTATACATATAATATTATTTACACTAATCAATTCATTGTCAAAAAGATTTTATATAAATAATTTTTTTTTTAAATTCTTTGCAATAAAAACAATAATTTTTTTTAATTAAAATATGTTTATTAATTAATTTCTATATAGTTTTTCATAGAAATAATAAAATAAGAATAAATAATATATTAGAAGATAATAATTTTCCAGCAGAATTGATTTATAAATTGATTGGACAGTACAATGGACATAAGAAAGGTAGTGTGAATATATTTACGGAACCTAAGATTTACAAGTCTTTAACTTATGTACCAATGATTTCTGAACGATTAGAAAATTCTAATATTTATGATATCAATAATTATAGGATGGCATAAAATATATAATACATTAGATAGATTATTTTGTAAAATGAAGGTCAGTACAGAGAAATTAGATAGATCTAATATTATTTACAAGATACCTTGCAAGGGTAAAAATAATGAAATATGTAGTAAAGTATATAGGTACCACAAAGAACAAATTAAAAACTAGATTAGCTTTACATAGATCTGATCAAAAATACAGGAATACAGCTTCTCAGAAAACTGCATTATCATCACATTGTGCGACTCTTAATCATACACCAGATTTTGAAAATACAACAGTTTTAAATACAGAAACAAACTTCAAAAGACGCTTCATGTTAGAAATGTTACAAATTGTCAACACACCAATAGAACAAAGAATTAATTTTAAAACAGATACAGACAATGTAGCTCAGAATTACAGACATTTAATTTATAAGAATAACATAGAAAATAAAATAAGTTTATAAAAATGTAATAGAATAATTTTTGTTTCCTGTGTATAATTTTTAATATTTTTTAAAATTGACAATTTTATTGTTTCATGAATTTTGATTTTTTAAAAAAATATGTTTAAAATTGAAAAAAACAAAAATTCCTTGAAGAAGCTATCCATTGAGATAGCGAAATATTGGATAGAAAATTAAAAATTTTGTATAAAATAGACCTTGAGCTGGACTAATTATTACCTGGAATTTATATTGAAGAGGCCGAAGAAATTAAACTGAATAATTTATTAATTCATTTCTTGTAAAAAAAAAATAAAATATTTTTTTATAAGAAAAAGTCTGTAGAAGCCAAGATGTTTTTTGTACGAAAAGGTTTCTTATACAAAATACTAGATATTTAAAAATTTATCTGATAAAATTATTTTTAGATTCTATGGAATTTTCCTTAAACTAAAATTCTCAGATTCTGAAAATTCATATAATCCCAAAAACTTAGACTCTAAGGCCTTTTTTAAAAAAAATTCACAGATTCTGAGGTCTTTTCATCATGAAAAATACTTAGATTCTAAACTTTTAAAAACTTTAAAAAAAAAAATTAGAAAAATGTCGTTGGTATTTAAGATTTTTATACCCTTCACCATAAATGGTGATGGTATATATCAGTTTGTCATTCCGTTTGTAATATGTCGAAATATAGGTTTTAGACCCCATGCAATTTTAAGTCGATTTAGCGATGTCCGTCTGTCGGTCCGTCTGTCTGTCTGTTGAAATCACATCACGACGCGAAGACGCAAGCGGGGTTGCCTATTTTTACCCAGATTATTGAACATCCTCCCGAGCAGTTTGGTATTTAAAATGAGCAAAATCGGTCAAGCGGATCAAAAGTTATGAGTGAAAATGTGAAGGTACCTCTAAATTTTCGATACAAATTTGTACAATTTTTCAGTATCTATTTTTTTTTCTGTTAAGTACAAATGTTATTAAGTTACATACTATGATAACTAAGTTAACGTAAAAATGAACAATGTTAAAGTCGCTAACAGAGCAGACCTCTGTAAATAACATTGCTAAAACTAAATAACAAAAGTTCGTTACATAAATTGACAAAACATATTCATATTACAGTTCATGCAAAATTTAGTATATACGTATATCATCTTCATCCCCTTTGGTGGAGGGTATTCAAAGATTCGGCACAGCCGAATTTAGCCCTTTTTTACTTGTTTTTATTAAAAAAAGTCCTTAGAATTAAAAAAAAATTTAAGTATTTTTCTTAAAAAAAGTCCACAGAATCAAAGTTTTCTTCAAAGAAAAGTTCTTAAATTCTATGATTTTTCCTTAACAATTTTTCTGCAAAAAGTCCTTCATATCAAATTTTATTTAGGAAAAACATTATTTTTTGGAAATATTAGATAGCCATATTATGTATATTAATGATATAATAAGAAGGATCATATACACATATATTATTGTAGAGATCATATAATGATAGTCCAGGAATCATAATACAGTTATGGGGGACCATAAAATATAATAACATATTGAGCATACTATCATTACGCGCGTTCATATTATGATAAATTCAAGATCAAAACTTATTTATTTAGAACAATATCTTTTGAATCATAATATAATGTAGGGACAATATTACTGTAAAAATGGTTTTTTTTTTTATTATCATAATATGATAACCATATTATGGTATGACTGGCACAACAATAAACCCAAAAATATATGATGCTCTTCGAATATGATTGCCCCAACCATGTTTTTTATCTGCGTATTCCTGATCCATTTGAAATATATGTCTTTAACCGAAATTCTATTGTATTAACCGAATTTGATAGCCACAAATTAAACTGTTGGTAGCTCCAACCAAAGAAAGAAATTCGGGTGTCACAATAAATATGTAAGGGTTTAAAAACAATTTATAAGAAAACTGTCCCAAGGGGTACACACCGAAATCCAGATACGATATATAGGACAAACACTTTTATATTCTTTGACATGTATATTTCGTTCATATAGATCCTAAAAAACTAGGGTAGAAAGGGAGCATTCGCCACTTTTTTCTGGAGTTCTGTCGTTACTAAACCAAGAACATTGTTTGAAAATCACCTATCAATAAAAAACCCACTTATGGCAGTTTTAATTTGTAGTTCTAAATCATCAACTGAAAGTCACGCTCGAAGAAGTCTATAAGTTTCATCTTTTACGTTCTTATTGACTCACTGACATCAATGGCCTTATTCTAATTTTTTTTGTAAACAATTCTATGAATTAATTTATTTTTTTTAACATTTCACAATCAGAAATGAAAAACATATGTTTTTTGTTTACGAAATTGCAATGTTTTTGTGAAGATGTAGCATCATAGAGCGCTTTTCTACCTACAAGAGAGAAACTTTTAATTTCGAATAGATTTGTCAAAACACCTGGAATTTAAATATTCGGAAATTTGCTGTTTTGGGATTCACATATTTTTTTTATATTCCAAGTTCCCATGTAAAAATCGAAATATATATGAACATACATGATCATACATGGGCTTGTATATGATCATACATGGGCATACATGGTCATATACGTCCATACATGATCTCATATATGATCATATATCTTCGGATCCGAAATTTGAGGGTATATGGTGATATATGTGCATATATTATCATACATGCTCATATATTATTCATGTATGCTCGTATATGATCATATACGTCCATATACCCTCAAATTTCAGATCCGAAGATATATGATCATATATGAGATCATGTATGGTCATATATTGAACAATGTATGGACGTATATGACCATGTATGCCTATGTATGATCATATATAGGCCCATGTATGATCATGTATGCTGATATATATTTCGATTTTACATGGGTTGTATTGGAAATTTTTCACAAAATGTCAAATAAAATGTTGAATTCACAAAAAAATCATTTAATTTTTTCTTTAATATGTTAAACATAACAAACGCATACAATTAAAAAATGCAGATCAAATTTAATAAGGAATTAGAATTACAGAAAAAAAAAGTTGAACGTGTTCAAAAAAATAGTTGGAGCATTCGTTTTGAGTTACCTCGAAATTCATCATCAAAGAATTTATCAAGGAAATATTCGGAAATGATAGCTGAGGGATACATCATATCCTATGACAATGCCCGAATCTGTGTAAGTTCAATTTTTCATTATTAATTCTAAAAGTAAATTTTGTTTGTTTTTAAGGTTCCGAAGGAATATTTTAAAAATTATAGACATTTTTTTAAAATAATTTATTTATGTATGATGTGTTTTACAAATTTCATCATTTAAGTAAAAATTGAAAAAAAAAAAACATTTATAATTTTAATTCATAAATGTATTTTTTTTCCAAGGTTTAATAAATATTTCTTAGCTTTTTCTATCTGAAACAGCAAAGTAGTTCGGACAGTGCTGATAAGCAAGAAAAGAAGACGAGGGAACAAGACTTTCCGTTAAGAAAATAAAATAAATTGATTGTCTCACGGAAACAGGTAAACGATTTTTAATGTGGAATTTTATGGAACAAAACAGGGATCTACATTGTGTTTTCACTTAATGATAGACATCCCAGCAAAACTTTGGTAATGGGTGCGATATTATCATGCGTTACTCATTATTGATTACGTAATGTATGATCTATATATGTAAAGTTATAATTGAAATATTTTTGAAAATCAATTTATAGATACATTACTTTGTGTTTTTTTGTAATCAAAAGGGTAATATATGTTTGTGTTGATAACACTAGCGAAAAAACGAAGCGCAACAATTCATTTAAGTTTAAAGCAACCAAATACTATATGCGTCGATAGCTCAGTGGGTAGAGTTCTTGGCTGGCAAGCAGATTTCCCTGGTTCGATTCCCATCTTGACCACATTATTTTTAATTGAAAATATTTTAAATAAAATATTTCTAATAATTTTTTTTTTAAATTCCTTTTTTAAAAATCTATTTTTAGAAACATTACTTTTTCCATTCTCGTAACCATATAAGTAGCCCCTTACATTATCACCTCTAAAGTGATGGTGTATACATCAATACATCATCAGTGAAGTAAGGTGTAAAGTAATCCATCGGGACGGGATTTTTAGAGAATTTAAAGGGTTGGTTAGAAAGCGGAAAATGGATAAAGGATCCCCTTAGTGATCAAAAAAAAAAAAAAACCTTGAAATGTCTGCTTTAGTATGCACATTTACTGACAGGAAATTTGGAATTTTTTGTTGGAAGGGCCAAAAATTAAAAAATTATTTTATTATTATTTATTTTTTGTTATAAGCTCAGAAATAATAACCGTCTGAGGCTTTTATTTAGAACCTTAATGGAACCCATCATCCATTATCATCTGGTGGTATATAGGTTTCATCCAAATTGCTGTAGTTCACTTGTTAGCCATAATTTATTTTAATCAATAAAAATAAACCACTATACACATTGGGATCAACCAACCACAATTCGAATAAAAAAAAGAAAAATAAATAATTTCATACCACAGCCTATTGTGAATATAAAAACAAACAAAACCTCAAAAATTAATTAGCAATACGTGTTACAATACGCAAGTAAATTAATTAATTGGAATGTGAATTTAAAACAAACAAAAAAAAAAGTATTTTAAACATTCCATTCACAAACAAACAAGACAAAAAAATAATAATCATTATGTAAAAAATGTAGAAAATTTCATTCAAACCTGTTGTACAATTATTTTAAAAACAGACAAAATGGTTAAACATTTTTATACACCCATTCGTGGTTTTTACCCAACAACATTTTTATACTATGTTCATACTGAATCCCAAAATATGCTTTTTGCATGGAATTTGAAAGTCGAAAACAAACGAAAAAAAAACTAAAATCCGAATTCCAGGGTTCAGCCTGAATGTAGTACATGTATACTACACAATATTTATGTGAAAATCGAAATATATATGAATATACATTATCATACGTGGGCTTGCACATTATCATGCATGGTCAGAGACGATAATAAATGTCCATACAGAGTTCAATATATGGCCATACATGATTTCATATATTTGAAGGTATATGACCACATGGATCCCTCGCGAGAAACTCTGAGCATGTATTTTGTGGCAAATGTTAAGCTTTTGATTTTGTTCTTAAATTTATTCCACGTTATTTGGTATAAATATATTAATATTTCGCTGGGTTTTCTGCTTTGCTTGCTTGCACATTTACGTGTATTTTTTACAACCCGTCCATCCAACATAGTAATAGGTTTTAGAGTGAAAAATAATGACCACAATAATAATATTGTAATTATATTGGACAATAATAATAACATACAAACCAAAATGTATATTAATGCATATTTTACATTAATCCTTTAACCACAGACATAAACAATTATAAATACTGGGATGGACAATGTTAGACGTTAGGAATTATTAGAAAAAGTTTGACTAAATCTTCCTCTTTACGACCTTAATGGGTTTTAAAGGGACGGAACAGTCAGAAAATTAAAAAATTAAAAATTTCAAAAATATACCTTATAAGTAATTAGTCCATACTTCAGGGAGTGTACACCCAGAGAAGTGATTGGTTGCAATTCGATAAAAACCATTAACATTTATTTGTAAGGATTTATTTTATTTGGAATAACCTATATTCCATTATTATACAAAAAAAAATGACATTGGGAATTAAGAAGAGAAAAAATTATTGGTAATTTCAATCAACTTTACGAATAAAATTCGTTTTAAAATTTCGTACAGTAGAAACAACCATTTATTTAGTGAATGAACTACACTCAAAATATTATGTAGTTAACTGTTTGTAGTTTAATAAAAAAGTTGTCCATTCAATTTAAAAATAAAGGAATATACCTTTATTTTTCAAAGAAATATCTATATTAACTTTTTTATACATTTATTCGATATAATTTACTATCATTTACCATTTTTTTCAGTTTCTTTTATTTTTTTCATTTGTTTGAAATTTAATAAAAATTTACACACAAAACGGAAACTTGTGGTTTATTTGTGTCCGTAACAGTTATTACAAATCTAAATTTTGTTTGCTGTTTGTTTCAAAAAAAAATAATCAAAAAATTTCAATTTGTTTTTTTATTTAAATTGTTGTATATATACAAAATTTTTCAATACAAATTACAAGAACTTCATAAACACACATACATTCACACAAAAAGTGTTTATAGCTTCATATGCATACATACATTTTGTATTGTACGAGTATACTTAAAAAAAAAAAACCAAAAAATACAAAAACGGAAATAATTTCAAATAAATGAAAAAAACATTTATTTTTTAAGGTTTGGTAGGTAAAATTTTTACATTTATTTTAACTGATTATATCAGTTGTTTCTTACGGATGTGTCAGTTGATTAATCAACATTTAAAAATAGATAACAAATGGCATTTAATTTAAATGAAAATTAAGTAGACCGGTTTTTAAATGAAATATCATTTCTTTTAAATGATATTTTCAGTTATTTTAACTTACAAACTTTTTTAAGTGTAGAAAAATAGTAAAATCTATTAAATTTATTAAAAAAATTGTGGATATTCGAAAGTGGCAAAAGTAAATACGGTTATCCTTATCAAATATATCATTAAATTAGGGTTTCAATTGAACCAATAAAATTGCGAATTGTGTTAATTATAGAAGTCACTAACGATTGGTATTTGTAAACGAATTTTTTGCTTAATTTATTTTCCTAAAAAAATATTTAAATTCAAAATTAGTCATCAAAATTTATAAGTGTTTGTGGTGTAGTGGGTAGAGAGCTAGCCTAGTACTCCTAATTTCCGAATTAAAATCCTGGTAAAGGCAAACATTTAAAAAAATCATTTTTTAATTAATATAAAATATTTAAATGTTTAAATAATCAATATATCAAAGAAAATTAAATTAAATTGTGGTGCAGTAAGCAAGTGTGTAAACTATGAATCTGAATGTCGATACCTGAAAAAGCTAAAAATTAAATTTTTCTTAAAATAAAATTTTGTGGAACGTAATAATATTTATGTGGAATATAAACATTGAATTAGACAACGGAATATTTACTTTCACAACTAAAAATATAATTTAATATGAAGACAGAATTCGATTGGCAACAAATTCGGTGGCCACAACTGATACTGTTTTCTGGGTGTATATTTTAAATTTCAGAGTTCTGGACAAAGAGGTTTCGCAGGCTGTGAAGGGAAAGTTTTCCCAAATTTTATGTTTTAATATTTGTTAAGGGTGGTTAAATTTTAAGGGCCGATGTTGATTTTGAATAAAACACAAATAATTTAGGAAATTATTGTCATTTCTTTTTATTATGATAATATGGTATGGTTTAATTATGTGTGAAAAAAAATTTCGGTCAAATGACCGCCGCGACCTCGGCGGCGCACCTCCATCTGATGTTCCAAATTTTCGATGACACCGAGGCAAAATTGAGGTAATATGCCGTTAATGTGACGAATTATCTCATCCTTTAGGTCTTGAATTGTTGCTGGCTTATCGACGAACACCCTTTCTTTCAAATAACCCCAAAGAAAGAAGTCCAACGGTGCCAAATCACATGATCTTGGCGGCCAATTGACATCACCACCACGTGAGAAAACACGGCCATTGAATTTGTCGCGCAAAAGAGCCATTGTTTAGTTAGCTGTGTGGCAAGTGGCACTGTCCTGTTGAAACCACATATCGTAAACATCCATATCCTCAATTTCTGGCTTCAAGAACTCCGTTATAATCTCGCGGCTATTCTGACACACTATCGCGAACAACAGCAATGTTTTCCGCAGAACGAACTGCGCGAGCATGCACAGGTGTTTTCTCATTTTCTACAGACCCGATTTGCAGAAATATGTTCACAATTATCCCGATTGTGGACACATTTGGTCGATTAGGCTGACAAAAAAAATCACAGTGCATTTTGATTTGAACTCCCATTTTCATAATAAGCCTGAATAACTTTAACGCGTTGCTCGATTGTGTAGCTTTCCATGGTTCAAATTGAGTTAGTCTGAAATTGAGAAATGTCAAATGAAATGCAGAAAAAAACTTGACGTTTAGGTGTGGTTCACATTCAACATCGGCCCTTAAAATTTAACCACCCTTTATCAGCGACAAGAGTTGATTTATCTGTACCTAATGTTGTACAGTACTTAATATTAAAACAACATTATTTGCATAGAAACACAAAGAGACTCATAATGTTACTTTATGGATAAAATGTTTATTAGTGTGTCTCTAACAAACATGAAAATATTATAACTATAAAGAAAAGTACTTATTTTTGCAACTCTGGGGCCGATTATTTAAACTTTCTTGGAGTATCTTTAAAGTAATAATTATATGAGGTATAGGGTCCGCCAAATAACTTTTTTTTTTGGAAAATTCTATAAAAAAAACTACTGAATATTTTCTCAAATTTAATTTTTTATTTGAAAGTAAAATCCTTCCGGTTAATAATGGAAAAATTTCATTCAAATGGCTGCCTCGGCTGGCCATGCAGTAGCCTACACGATCGGTCCAATTTTTAAGCACATTATCGATTGTGTGCAGCTGTATTTCACCAATGGCTTCACGAATATTGTCCTTTAAAGCGTCGATTGTCTCTGACTTGTCGGCGTAACACTTATCATTAACGGCACCCCACAAATAATAGTCCAACGGTGTCAAATCGCAACTCCGATGTGGCCAAACGACATCAGCTCTGCGGCTGATAATGCGATCTTCAAAAACAGGGCGCAAAACATCGAGTGTAGCTTCGGCTGTGTGGCACGTAGCGCCGTCCTGTTGAAACCAAATGTTGCCAATATCCTCCTCTTCAATTTTTGTGAACACAAATTCGTTCAACATGGCCCGATAACGATCGCCATTGACTGTAACGGCCACTCCTTGGACCAAAATCCGCACCAAACAGTGACTCGTTTTGGGTGCATCGGCTTTTCAATGTATGCGTGCGGGTTTTCTGTGCCCCAAATGCGACAATTTTGCTTGTTTACATACTCAACAAGATTAAAATGAGCTTCATCTGAAAAGATGACATTCTGCAACATTACCATGATTTTCAAAGTAATGTCGCAATATTTCCCAGCGTTGTTCAAGCGTATACACAACCATATTTGTTCAGCGGAAGGATAAAACTAATTATCTGTCAAATCTGACATGAGCTAAGTGTAACCATTCACGAAATAAGCACTAGTTGAAAAAAAAAAACGTTAGATGGCGGACCCTATAGTTGTGTCCATGCTTCGAATCAAGAAGAAAATACTTGAACAAGATGAAGTTTGGTCTCCTGAATCCAATTTTTTTTAAACACACGTACCACACGCTTAAAAACGCCCTGGTGGAAATATAATATTTCTGGTATGTTAATTGCTGGTAAATTCTTGAACTTTACCTATCTCTTCTTTTTTTTTCTTTGTTTCAAACGGTATCACAATAAATCTTATGAGTCACCGAGTGGTAGTGTACTTTATTATGGTACGCAACCCTTATAATCCAAACTAATCTAATTGATGGTAATATAAGTAGGTTATATTTGCCGTCTTTCTTATACAATATATTTTCCTGCATGTATGATATATTTGCCTGTCAACATATATATGTTTGTATCCAATGAAATATATCCACCAACAAACACATTTATATTTACCTCCAAATATATTTTTGTTTATATCCCACAAAAGTATAATAATAATAAAATTACAATTGTAAGTAAGTCTCTAAGGTGGGAAACACAAATATTACAATGCTTGTCTGAAAACATATTTTTAATAACGTTAAAAATAATATGTTTGGAAGCATATTACTATCAAATGTATGATCGCTTATAAACAAATATATAATATCCTGTAAACATATTCAAAAATGTATTTTTCATGCGTAGGTTTGATTTTATTAAATCAAAATTAGGCTTAATTTTTAAAAGGTTAAACTTGCAGGTTTGAATTTAATTAAAAATTAAACTTTTTAATAAGACATAATTTTCATTATTTTTTTTTTAAATACAGTATATTAATGGAAAATATTTTTAATTTAATTATGAGAAATTATATGACGCAGGTGATAGCCATTTTTTGCTTCACATATTCGGTGAATGCGGAAACCAATTAAAATCGAATGTATGCGAAATAATTCGTTCACCAAAGATGTCACGTAGAAGAGCCATTGTGTCCCTCGCAGTATGCACTATTGCTTCATATTGTTGGAACTATACTTGCGGATGGTTTTACGGGTTAGAGGGAGCGAAAATAGATGGCTAACTTCCAATGAACAAGTCCTTAGCTTGAAGGAGGGAATTATGTACATAAAAAAGATAATGTTTGTAACGTTATAAATTATATGAAAATTTATTTAACCTTTGGTTACAAATTTCAACTTTGGGTTTGGGTTATAAAATTCAGATTTGGCCTTAGGAGTTCACTTTAAGGCTAAATATAAATTACAAACTTTGATTTTTATGTAAGAAGAGGTAAATATTTTAATCGTAGATTTAAGTTTTTAACAATAGATTTAAGTTTTTAGCACTAGAGTTAAGTTTTTTAGAATTAGATATAAGTTTTTAACAGTAGATTTGTGATTTTTTTAGTATTAGCTTCAGGTAAACAATAGAGTTAAGCTTTTAGCATTAGGTTCAAGTTTTTTAACATTAGTTTTGAGATAATAATAAAATTAAGTTTTTAGCATTAGGAGTTAACACTTTAAGTTTTCAACTACAATTTTTATTTTCCACTTTGACTCTTTTTTATTTGTATTTTTCACTTTAACTGCACAAGAGATGCGGCCTTGTTGACGAATAAAAAACGTTTTGTTTTTATTTGTTGATCATGAAGTTTGCTGAAGTTTCTTATGCCACAACTCATTAGGTGAGAAGAGTTAGTGTTGGCACTCTTGGTACCATTTGGTACTTTTTGTTCACTAGGTGAACAGCTAGCCTTAAAAATTTTTCCAACATTGTCCGATGATAACAGCGACACCGTGTTCAAAAAAATATGGCCCAATTATCCTTTCCGACGAAACACAGCACCAAACAGTACACTTATTTGTGTGTAATTGTAGCTGTTGAACTAGTCTTGGATTTTCCGTAGCCCATATCCAGTTTTGCCTATTTACGAACCAATTTAATTGAAAATGGGCTTCGTCGTTCATAATTAAATTATGAATAAAATCATGATTTTCTTCTGCTTTTTGCCGGAAATAAATTGCTTAATAAAGTGGTTGCTGGTAATCTGTCGGTTTCAATTCTTGTACAATCTGTGTCGAACGTCTCCTGGTTGATGTTTCTCCATCTTCCCCAATACTCTCCTTTACCCGTTCAATATTGTCATCCGCGTGCTCCGTTCATCGTCTGTCGGCACCAGGAAGTTTCCGTGGTGCCCCTTGTTGTCGAAAATTTGCAACCAGACGGTTTATTGTTGAATCTGAGGGTCCAACCAGCACATTAAAATAATAATTTTAAAAACAGTTTTGAAATCAGGAACGCAAATTTTATTTAGTTTAACTATTTTTATTTCGCATGCAAAAAATTTTCATTGTATACCAATTATTTTTTAACTCTAAAAAACTTGCAGCACATATGAGAGTTAGCTTGATTTCCTGCGCTCCAGTACTTTACAGATATTAGATTTTTTTAGAGTTTTTGTTTTCTTTTGCAGGATATATGTAAGGTAGGCGAGTTTTTGCTGCTACTTTCGACATTCATTTTAAGAAAAAACAGTTCCATTGTGACAACTGAATTTTTGGCCAACCTAGAATTTCGATAGGAACAATGTATTTTAATTGACCTAGAAATAGATTTAATAGCTTCAGTCAAATAATTACTTTACTACAACCAAATAAATCAGTTGTCACGATAAATAAACTTTCCTTGTGTTGTATTTTTGCATGTCTAAATTTTCATTTATCCACTTTTTACATAAAATTTTTGATCTTGTGGGACACCTTAATGTGCAGGTAGTAGATATGTTTGAATATGAATTATTTTGTAGTTATTATTTAAATGTGTTATTTTGTGAGTATATAAATGTATAAGTCCATGCATTGCAAATCAATTAGATTATATATTTACACATTGCATGTATCAAATTTTTATGTGTTTAGGTAATATTTCTAATTTACTTTACTTTTGTGTTGTTTGTTTTTAGCTAAAAAATATGCATTTGTTTATATTTTAAATATTTTATAATTGAAAATTAATTGAAAATTACAAATTCATAAAATATTAGAAAAAAAAATCTAAATATATCTAATTTTTTTATCAAATGCTTTAGCAAAATTAAGCCAACACATAGTTTATCATTTTTATTCTCCCACGTCAGTTTAATTCAAAAAACTTCATAATTTATGAGTTGTGCTGTTGCTGTTTATGGTTGGTTTTATATTCAGAGTTATGGTCAACAATTGTTGGCTAAGTTATTATAACAACATAATCATTATAAATTTTATTGATTGATGTTTATATACGAAAGTGTTAATGTTTTCTAAAATTAGGTGGTCACTTTTTGTTTAGAGTTTTTAAGTCAAAGTTATTGTAATACTTAACAATTTTATTTTTGAATTTTAATGGTAAATATTAAATTTTATAAAGCAAGTTAGATAATTTGTAGATCATTATTTAGACCAAATACATATAGGTTTCTCTGTTCTTTCAAAAATGAGCCCCCCCTAATGACCATATGTTCATTTATGTATTTGAACATTTATAGAAACGCCATATTGTCCGTTTTATAATATTAAATATTTACATGTAAATATGTATTAGTTTTGTTTAACATAAACATAAATGTGTTATTTGTAACTATATGTGTAATTGTGTTTCTATGCGTTTGAGTGTTGTTAGTATACATCATTTATGTACAAAGTATTAAAAATGACACTCATCATTTATTATGAAGAGCCTAATATTCAACATTAAATATAAAATTTATTAACTTGTTAGAAATGTACAAAACAATAAAAAGAACTAAAATAAACATATGGCGTATGAGTGACGTTTAATTAATTTATAGAATAATATATATGTATATATAAAAAAAATAAATAAATCATAAATAATGTAATTAACTAAATAGTATAGGAAAAATATTAAATATGTCTGTGTACTACAAAAAAAAACAAGTAAAAATATTATAGCCGATTAAGCTCGACTATGACATACCCTACACCTCTGTAGGATTTGGTCAAAATCTGAGAAGGGACCTGATCTTTATTAAATGGACGGAAAATTTATCGGTGCAATAAAAAATCTCAATCAAATTGTTGAAAAAGACCACTTAAGCAAATACTGGGAAGACGGTTTTATATGGGCACTAGGACTGAATGTAGCTCGATTTATGATTATGATAGCATATAACATTCACAATCCAAAATAGCATAAAAATATATACGGTTGAAATAGAAATTTTCTATGGGAGGTATCTTTAATATGAATCGATTCCAATCAATTAAAATAATTTTCGTCCCTGTGCCAGAAAAAGCTCATGTATCATATTTCATCAGATATCTTTATATTTGCGACCTGTTGTTTGATAACAAAGATTAAATGGACAGTCGGACGGACATACAGTGTACAGTAAAAGTCATGGTACCCCTGTCAGAATAAAAAAACTTCCTAAATTCCTCAAAAATTAACTAACTGAAAATGTGACACTAATTTGTATATTATGTATTCATTTGCATACTACCGCAAATCCAAAAAATGTTTTACTTGTTTAACTAAATTAAACTTATAAAAATTGTAAACCAATAAAACTCCATATTTAAACAGCATTGGCCATGGTACCCCTAGTAATAAACTGTCTTATATTTGTTGGCATCCCGGTACTTTCCAAATTTCCAAGAAGCATTTGTTTATGACAAGAAGTAGAGCCAAGTCATTTTAATTTAAATGTTGAGAAAAGAGTTAACAATAAAAGAACGAAAAATAATAATTTATTTTCAGGAAATGGGTAAATCAATCACCGAAACTGCCAAAATTATAAATAGAAACAAGTCAACAGTGCAAAGAGTTATAAATCTTTTCCAAAGATGAAAAAGAATTGAAAATAAGCCACGAACAGGCCGTCCCACTAAAGCTCAATAATTAAGATGGACGAAAAATTTAAGCCTTTATTAAAAAAGAACCATTTAGAAGTGCATCTAAAATATCTTCCGAGTTGAAGAAATTATTGGGGAAACTGTTCCTGCAGGCACGGTACGTGGGTGTATTCTGTAGGCCGGTTACAATGCTCGTACTGCTCAAAAGAAGCTGCACTTTAGCGTAACAAATAAAAAAAAAATCTTATGGATTCGTATTGGAATATAAAATTAAAGTAAACAACTTTTCTGAAAAAGTAATTTTTCCGGACAAATCAAAATTGAACATTTTTGGAGTGTCACCAGCTAAATACAAAGAATATTATAAAAGCTTTGAAGTATGGTTAGGGTGGATCAATAGTATGGTATGGTCACACCCGGCCAGAAGCCAAGTTCAGTTTGAAAAAAATGACGACAAAAAGTGACTATGCCATCTTTTTGTGTGCGATCTGCCCTTCCAGAAACCGTATCCCATGAAATCCTAGCTGATCCTTTTTCAGAAATATCAACATTTTAATTAAAAAAAAAAAAAAAATTTATTTGATTTGCTTTTAAAAAAAATATATATAACAAATAAGACTTAAACTAATTTGTTTCTGTGAAATTCCATTGATAGAAAATTCTTCAAGCTTTCTTATGCTATATAATATTGTATGGGTAACTTCCCGAAAAAATTCATAATTTTTGTTCAAAAAAAAAAAAAAAATAAATATTTAACTCCAAGTTTAATTAACAGAGTTGATATCAGTAACACACCATCGTTGGGATATACACCTCGGCGCCTTTTTTTTAAGTGGTATCTCAAATAGACCTAATCCACTAATAAACAATGTTTTTTATAAATGCTGAGAAGAAGAAGTAACTACCGCTTTTTTTAATCGTGCCGAAAAAGTTGGATGATCTATAACATTTATCTTGAATCTATCCCAAAATTTGAGAAATTCTCTATGAATAGATTCGCCAGCTGGCTCGGACCATAACCCCAAACCATCATAATTTAAATGTATAAGACCCTGCTCTAAATGATCATTAATTTTAAGAGTTTGGGAAACATTTGTACTTTGAAAATCTCTACGGAGTGCAGTCAAGTGCTTATTTATGTTAGTAATATTGACTATGTTCGTTGTGAAGGAAATGTCAACAATAGTATTCATAGCTTTAAATGATGCAATGAAAGGCTGAATTTTAAATATTCCAATTTCAGGTAAAATACATTTCTCAATTACATCGTCTTCATCGTCATCTTCTTTCACAAATAGGGGGTGATTAACTACACTATGGCATTGTGGAGCATTCTTTTTATCCTTAAAAGAAGACTTAAATTTTTTATAATCCTGCTTCAAGTGTTTAAAGGTCTTTAGCTCAATACTTTGGACATCATGGTTCTGTAATTCATTTAACTTTACAAAGCAATAAGGACATGGGTATGTTGCAGTTGCAGTCTGTTGGCCAAAAGCAATTAATAAAAGTTTAAAATCCGAAACAAATTTAAATGGTATATCATTGAGATGTGTTAACTCCACTATTTTTTTTTACATTTTCGTAAGTTTCTTTTATATTTGGTACTATACATAATAGTATTAATCTATAAACACTATTCAATTTCCTCTTTTTTGCAAAACTTCCTCCGTCAGAGTACGGAATTTTTTTATTCTCACTACTATCTATTTGAATTGGATCATCTTCTTAAATAGAAATAGAAAATTTGAAGAATTTTTGACCAGCGTCAGCCATAATTTTGATCTTACTTCTTTCGATATGTTCCGTAGAGCGTTGATCAAAAATATATTTGAGAATTTCTGTGGCGTTTGCATAAATAACTGGTCTATTTTCTATTTTATTTGATTCAATTTCAAACTCATAAATGCCCTCTTTGTAAATATGGCTCATTTTGTTCGATCTGGAGCGCATATGTTCGACGTAATTTGCTGGTACTGATTGCCTTCCAGCAGAAGTACGAATGAAATTAGTTATTTTTCTCATATAGGTATTTGAAGCGCCAGTAGTTGTCTGAAAATTATCTAAAATTTCAGCTGTAAAATTTACCTTTTTTTTAATTTTCTTATTTAATGATACTCTAGCTTTCGGACCTAATGTATCTAACATAATTTCATTTTTCTGGTCACTCTCTTCAATAGATTAGTTGATTTTGCTATTTTTCAGGTAATTTTTCTACAATATTCTTATTTATTTGTTATATATATATTTTTTTTAAAGCAAATCAAATAATATTTCCTATTTTTTTTTTTTAATTAAAATGTTGATATTTCTGAAAAAGGATCTGCTAGGATTTCATGGGATACAGTTTCTGGAAGGGCAGATCGCACACAAAAAGATGGCATAGTCACTTTTTGTCGTCATTTTTCTCAAACTGAACTTTGCTTCTGGCCGGCTGTGTGGTATGACATGGTATGGACAAAGCAGTTTACATGAATATTATGAAAGCAAATCTTAATCAAAGTGCTGAAAACTGAATATTAGAGATAGTTATTATTTTGAACAGGACAATGATCCTAAGCATACACCATCTGACGTTAATATATGGATAAAAAATAATAAAATTCGTATGCTTAATACCCCTCCACAAAGTCGCGTTTTAAATCCTATTGATCTCTTGTAGGATAATTTGGAAAAACGCATTCAAAGTCACACTATTTCTAGTAAAGCCCAGCTAATGAAAATTTTATAAAAACTTAGAAAAATTTTCTTAAAAAGAATAAAAATTCTCAAATTTGATTTAAAACCAAATAGTTTGTATACTCAATATTAGTTCATATCTTTCCTAAGAAATATTTCTTGATTATAGGAAAAAAACAAGTTTATAACATAAAAAATGATCAATTACAAAAAAAAAAAACATCTTAGTTTTGAGAAATCTGCTAAATATAATAAAACTAAGTTTAGTTTAAAGAAAAAAAAAAATTAGAACATAATTTACTCCGATTCAGTCCAAAAAAATGTATCTAACTCAAAAAGATAAAAAACTTAAACTTACTGTATGTTCAGTTTTTTCGCGTGTAGTAAGATTAACTAAATTTAAAAAAAAAACATTTTCCATTACCACTTTCTTATTTTTAGGAATTGTTTTCTAAAAATTAGTTCAGGCAATGAATAACAGAAAGAAGTAAATTTTTTTCTATATAATAATTAAAATTTATTTGATTTTAGTGACTATTTCTAGGGAAAATTTTCTTGCGACTTAGCGCAGATTAATTTAAAAATATTATTAAAATATTATTTTTTTCTTCAAGTAAAAGTTTTAAAATTTTTGGAAAATAATAAACTTAGGTATAGGATTTTTTCCTAAAAATTTCTTCAGATAAATTAAATAAAAAATTTGGTAAATTTTTCTTTAATCAAGGTAAACTTTTAACTTATTTTCAATGTTTCTTCTTACAAAAAAAAAAAAAAAAATAAATAAATAAAAAATGTGTAAAAAATAGAGGATAAATATAGATTGTTTAATTTCGTTGATGTTAGTCTAATTGTGTGTTATTTTCGGATTTGCTAATTCGTTTCCAAACACTCAATATAAAATAGACAATCATTTAAGCATTATCCCAAAAGGCCATGGATACTGAAGAGCGAAAATCGAAGATAGTAAGTATTCTGTCATGCTGGCGCTGCGGAATTTTTTCATTTTTTATTCTCTATAATTTACTAATAAAAATTTTCTTGTTTCTTTGCAATAAAAAACAATTTATAAAAAAGAATATGATTACATGATCTAATATCCTATTAATACCATTCATTAAAAAAACATTATAAATTAAAAACAAACTATTTTTTTTCCTAATTTTAGAAACAAATTTAAGTATCTTTAAAAAAAATTATCATGAGTGAGTGCGTGAGTCAGAAATCGCTGATGTGCCCATCTCTAATATTAAATATTTTACTTAAAATAGCTTAAAATATATTTTGAGATTTTGTTAGTAAAAGGTAAAATTCCGAATTTGCGCTTTTATGTTAATAATTTTTGCTCGCTACAATACAAAATATCACAAGCACATTTTATACATTACGTCATAATGGCTTTCCTATAATGACATTGCGGCTATTAAACTTTATGTTTATCGAAGGCACTAAAACTGTTTTTATTTTAAATTTAAAAAAAATCAATATTTTTATAGGTCAATTAAAATTTAAGCTAAAAATATCATAAAATAAACTTATGGCCTTTTTCCATTTTCTAATTATAACAAGAAATGTAACTGTAATATTTTTTATTTTCGCAAAAATTTCCTTAATTTAGTAAATTTAAGAAGAAAAAGGACCCCCAGTATTCCTAAGCCACATATGCCATGTGGCACTTAGCGCGTCCCTTTTTGTAGTTCTCTCAAGCAGAACCGTTAATTAACTACGAAAAGGATCTGACTTTGTCCTGCAGTACATTTTTTTAAATTTGTTTAGCGTTGTGCTAATGAAATTGAATTTATAGTTTAAAAACATGAGTTAAATTTAATTCAAAGTCAAAAATGTGTGGAAAAAAGTTTGTTAAAAGCGGTGTCCTCACAAAGTCGAAGTCCTCAGAAAGTGGGAAAATATTTACACAGTGAGCGTAAAGTACTTTAAAATATATGGTTAAATATATTACCTTTATCATAGAAACTGTTTAATATTTATTAGAAAATTTTTATGAAATTTAAGGATAATTTTCACTTAAAAGAAAAAAAATATTTTCTTATTTTAAGGAAGTTAATTCCTAGTTTTTAGTAAATTAAAATTATCTAATGAACTTAAGTAATATTAAATTTCACTTAAGACCTATGAAACTTTTCCTAACTAACAGTAAAATTTAAGATCACATATGAACTAATAAAGAGGAAATTTTTGCATTTTTGTCCCAGAACAATGACAACTGGTGATCTTATTCAAACGTCATAAATTCTAATGCAGCCTTATCCTAATGCTGAACAGAAAATAAATGACCAACCAAACACAAATGCCCGGCCTATCCCGAGTAGTCGATCCAACCCGATCAGTCAACAACTCCCAGAACAATATTTTTAATTTTAGTCAACTTGAGTCAAAAGAATACCTCGCACAAACCATTAGAACCAGAAACCTTCCGTTCGATCACTGCTTTTCCTCTAGGCTAAATTTTATTTAAATTTATTTAGTAAAATTTGAAACTAAAATATTTTTCTGGTTTTAAATTTGGTTATTTTTGCTTAAAAAGAACATTGAAGCTACAACAAAAAAGAAATTTTATTAGAACCCTAAGAATATCAGGCATTTAAATTTTTTTTTTTATAATTAAAATTTTTGTTGCTTATTCTTACATTTTATTTTAAAATTATTTCCTATAAAATTGTTAATTTTCATATTAAAATGAAATTGATATTTTTTTAAATAAAATAAATGTTTAAAAAAAATCATTTTTATACATTTTGTTAGTTTTAAGAAATATTATTTTTCCACTAAACACCATACTTCTATAGAGCATATCCTGCCAGTTAAAAATAATTGTAAACATTCTTTTATTATAGACACAAAAATGTATATTTATGTATGAAAATATGAAAAACAAAAATTAATGAAATACCAAACATATTTTGATATTAAAAAAAATATATATAAAACAATGGTATAAAATACATCAATGAATATTTCAACATATCCGCAACTGAGGACATGGATGTCATGGAAATTTAATTAAAACTGACATTTTGACAACAATGCACTTTGGGTCAAGTCAGATTTTTATCAGGAGAAAAAATTAATTTTTAAAGTATGAATTTTTTTTTAAAATGTAAAACTGTGCTGCTATTAAGCCTGGTTAAAATTTTGTTAAAATAATAAGCTGAAATAAAAAGAAGTATCTCATACCGGAAAATTCAATACCTATTAGTAAAGTACTTGTAAATAAACAGCTTTAAAATAACATACAACCAAATGGCTTAAAAATACAGGTTTGACATTATAGTACATATATTTACAACAAAAAGCACGATTGAAAGAATGTAAAAAAATATATTTATCCACACATAGAAAATAGATTTTTTCTGACAACCCAATTTCTTGCCAACCGAATGGTTTGGTTATTGCAACTGTATTTCGGTTGAAACCATATACTTATATTGTATCTGGAATACATTTGGTTGCGACAACCAAAGAAATTGGTTGCTGCAACCAAAATATTGAATAAGTAAGAAATTCGGTTGTCTCGAGGAATCTGTTTTCTTTGTGCAGGAGTTGCCTCCTGCTAACTTCAAGAAAACAAGCTATTTGGATCTATAAAATCAGATAAAATGCTTTTAGAATTGCCAAGTTTGCTTAAGGAATAGTTCTATTCTTTAAATCTCCAAAAATGGAAAGTTTTACTACACCAAAGAAAAAATTAACTAAAATATACAAAAGTTAACTTATTTGAAGGAAAAATTGAAATCAAATTGACGCCAGACACTTTTTTTTTATCAAAATTTAATAAAATTTTCCTTAAAATTACCTTAAATTTCAAAATTATGGGAAAATTATACTATTGAGAACTAAATTTTACTCTTAGTTAGGAAATGTTTCCTTTGTTTTAAGAAAAATTTTATGTAAGTTTATTATATATTTTTTTTACTAAAAACTAGGAAAAATAAAAAAATATTTTCTACCATCAAGCTAAATAGCCCTTCTTTTAAGTGAAAATTATCCTTAAATTTAATTAAAATGTTCTAATAAATATGAAGCTGTTATAAAGAAGATATTTTTTACTATGTAGTTTAAAGTTCTTTACACTCATAGTATAAGTATTTTTCCACTTTCATAGGACGCTCGGTTTGTGAGCATACTGATTTCAACATGGAATACTGGGAGTCCTTTGTCTTCTTTAATTAACTAATTTCAGGAAATTGTTTCGAAAATACAAAATATAACAGTTCAATTTTTTTTATTATTGGAAAATGGAGAAAGGTCATAAGTTTATTTTATAGCATTTTTAGCTTAAACTTTAATTGACTTTTTTTATTATTAACTAAAATATAAAATATTCAAATATGAAAAAGCCTTTATGACGTAATGCATTAAATTTGCTTATTTTGTATAATTAAATAATAGCGCAAATTTGAATTTTTTTATCTTTTGCTAATAAAATTTTAAAATATATTTTAAGCTAATTTAAGTTCAACATTTAAGATTAGAGATGGGAAAGTGAGCGATTTTTCACTCAAGCACGATCAGGAACCAAGAATTAAAATCATGCACGATAATTTTTTTATGGATACTTACATTTGTTTCCTGAAATAATATATATATATATATATATATATATATATTTTAAAATTAACAAGTTTTAAATTTACTATGTTTTGTGTTTTTATTTTTTGAAAAACAAAAAACGTTTTCCCACAAAATCTAAATTTTTGCGAAAAAATCTTATACCTAAATTTATTATTTCCCAAACATTAGACAACTTTTACTTAAAAAAATATTTTATTAAAATTTTTACAATTTAGCTGAACTAATTTGTAGGAAAAAATGTCATATTGTACCTAAGTTTATAATTTTCTAAAAGTTAGAAAACTTTTACTTGCAAATAAAAATAATATTTTATAAAAATTTTTACAATTTATCTGAGCTAAGTTGAATGAAAAGTTTTCCTAGAAATATTTGATCAGTTTCTAAAACCAAATCAATTTTAAATAAAAAAATATTATAACTTTTTGTTTTTAATTGCCTGAACTAATTTTTAAGAAACAATTTTTTATTATATTGTATTTATAAATGGCTTTCTAAAATTAAGTTAATTTTAATACTCGCAAAATTTAAATTAAAACACATTAAGTTCAAGTACGTTCTCATTTTTAGTTAGACACATTTTTTGAACTAAATGGGAGTAAATTATGTTCTATTTTTTTTTTAATTTCTTAAAACTAAGATGTTTTTCTTAGAAATTCATAAATTTTCATTTTCTTTTCCCAAAATCAAAAAATATTCCTTAGGAAAGATTTTTCTAAGTTTTTATAAAATTTTATTTAAATTGAGGAAAATTATTCAATAATTATTTAAAAGGAAATTTTGGATGAATTTTTAGTTTATGTCTTTTTTGAGTGTAGTAAAACTCATACTGAAAAGTTGAGTAGAATAGACCAATTCGTCTGCTATCAAACATATCAAAGCTTTTCGAAAAACTACTAATAAGGAAATTACCTTTAGCTGTTCATTAACTTATTCCAGATTATCAGTTTGGGTTTCGAAAAAATCATAGTGCCGTTGAGAAAATTTTATTATGTTTTTCGTTCAAGCTCTGCCGAAAACTTCGGGTTCTGAAGAGATATTTTGACGGTTTGAAACATATGTAGCATTATAGCTAAAAATGGTTAATTTTCGTTGCTAGTGTAATTATTTGATATGCTTTTGCACACATTTATTCATCATTTAGCAATTTAGTTTTTGTCTGGACCATATATTTTGTATTAGATTTGACACTTTAAACAATTATTTTCATTTTACATTCTATTAAGTGAATATTATATAAATAAATATGAAAAAAGCTTCAAATAATCCTCTTTTCAACGATATCGATATCTTTTATTGAAACTCAATGGTCTAATTGAAGCCAGCTTACAGAGTCTTTCGGCCCATTGTGCAATGTTTAAGAATTGAAATATAAATATTCAACTAAAATTGATAAATGAATACAAAAATATGTGCATATGTGTCACTATGTGTATGTAATTGAATACATATAAATCGTACAGTTTTACACATTACTACATAAATATAAACAAATTTACAAATAAGTAAATAGTGTGGATCACTTGAAATAAGAAAATTCAAATATAAATATATATCATGGTTTTTCGAGGATGGTTTAGGAAACATTTTTTTTTTTTTTGAAAGCTAAATTTTAGTCGAAATTTAAATTTATTTGTGTTTACAAATAATTTTTCTGTGACCTCAGTTATTAAATACATACAATTAAGTTGTAGTTTAAAACTTTTTAAATATAAATATATACAAATTTCACTTGAACCCTGTATTTTTTAAATTATTTTTATTGTACGACAACAACATCATATATGTAATACAACAACAAAAATAACAATATTTTCATTTAATTAACACATGCATAAAAGCAAGATGTATCGCCTAAACTGGTTAGGGAATAGGATACAGATCAAGCTGTTGGTTGCCCAGTAACGAACACATTATAATCGTTATAAATAATTGGTTGGTCAATCAATTCCATGGAATCGACACATCCAAAAATATGCTATAACATAACAGAGCATGTCATGTGTATGTTTTATGTAGTACTGTAAAAAAAAGAGACATCTTTCTCTACCGAAATCAAATAATGATGACATGTAAAGTTTATTGAAAATCATATGTAAAAATATTATTATACACATCATTCTTTTTAATCCGACTATGGCAAATAAATACTAAAGTCCTGTTTTTGTGTTAAATCCTTATATGTATAGCCTCGTATTTTAACACATTGCAATTATATGAAATAGCGAACAATTCGTTTGTATTTGTAACCTGTTAATATACAGTGTCGGCCAAAACAAACTGAACAGATATATCAAATTTATTATTTGAGTGTTATATAAAAATTGACACTCATATTTTGTAAACTTATTCCGTTAATTTTAAATATTTGGGGAAATTTATAATATCAGAAACTCAGATATTGAAGCTAAAAAACATGCTGAACAAATATAATGAAGAAATCTGAATAAAACAAAAGCTGTACTTTCACGCTTACTTATCAGTTTTAAGGATTTCCGCATTTTTCCGTTAACCGTTTAAAGTTAAAGAAATGTTTATAATAATCTTCATTTTGCGTTGGTTCTTTTATATGTTCTTTGGGGTTAGTTGTGTGACATGTTCTTTTAGACCAGCCGTGTGACATGTAACAGAGGGAATTGACCCCCTCCGAGGACAAGCCCACGTTAAAGTGACCGGTCCTTTTCATATAAAAAACCGGTCCTGTGACCGGGACGAGACGCTATCACAACGAACCGGTCACGTGACTGGTCCTGGGATAGTTCTTTTTCTGCAGGGGTGTTTCTATCGAAAAATTGTCTTCAACAAATTGAATTGCCGAATTTAGTGTGAGGAGCAGCTAGAGACAGTTCAAGAGCTGTCAATGCACCCTGAAAGATGTACTGTAAGGTTCAGTTTGTGGGCCGGTGGCATCAATGAACCGTTCTTCTTCAAGGCCGATGAAAATCGCTACTTTACAGTCAATGGAGCAAGTTAAAGTGCGATGATTACCGACTTTTTTTTCCCAAAATGCAAAGATTGGCCTTGGTTGACATGTGGTTTAAACAAGACGGTGCCACATGCCACACGGCTCGCAATAAGGTGATCCTATTGAGAGGCGAGTTTTGGAGCAGTTCATTGGCCGCCAAGACCAAACGATTTGAGCCCACTAGACTATTTTTTGTGGCGATACGTGATGTCTGTCTTGTACAGGGACAAGCCAGCCACAATTCCAGCCCTGGAAGAAAATATTACAGCTGCCATTGCTGAGATACCGGCCTCAATGCCGGAAAATTTATATTAAAATTGGAGCTAATGGATGAAATAATCTTTAAATAGTAAATGGCAGGCTTTTACTTATCGCCCGGAATAAATAAAATATTTCATTCATGAGTGACTGACTCATTCATTCATTCCACATCGCCCAGCCCAAACCACTTCAGTTAGGAAGCTAAATATGACACGTAGATTCCCTGCTGTGGCGTAATTAACATTCGCTAAGACGGGAGGGGTAAAAAGAGGGAAACTCGCTTTTGACAGCCTGTCCATACCTCTTTAGATAGAAACTTGAAATTTTAACTATGCGTTCCCTGCAGTATGAGCTAAATCACTTATAGAGGAATATTATGTAATTTTGGTCAGAGACGTGGTAAAACTAGGGGTTTAAAGGCGAAATGGGCGACCCGCACAAACGGCTGTAGCTAGGAAGTTAAAATCTCCTTTTTCTGTCTAGACTTCAGTTAAGATGGGATTTTTAGAAATACCTACGGAGAATAACAAAAAGGGGAAAATTCTACCGCTTGACGGCCAGCCCAAACCGCTGAAGCTAGAAATCTGAAATTTTATACATTTTTCTAGGTACATACATTTTAGAATTGATTAGATATATTTCAGAATTTTCTCCAGAGATGTGTTAAAAATGTGATTTCAAACTCCCAAAAGTTTCCCCCTTAACAGCCTGCCCTAACCGCTAATGCTAGGTAGTTGTAGTTTAGCATTATGGTTTCTCATACGGTGTAGACATCAGCTTAGAGGAAATTTTTGGGGAAATCAGCGGGGGAAAAAGGGGAAATTTTGCCTTGATGGGCTGTCCAAACGGCTAGGAAACAGAAATTGGGTATATAGGTTCCCCTCGGCGAAGACATGTGCTTAGACAGGGATGCGCAAAATTCGCCCCCTGGAGTATGAGCTAACATGCATTATGTTGTAAAATTTTCATAAGGGACGTAGTAAAAATGGGAACGTTAAGTGCGAAAAGTCTCCTCCTTAACAACCAGCTCAAACAGCTAAAACTAGGAAGTTGAAATTTGTTATAAATGTTTCTCTTTCGACATCAATAAGACAAAATATTTTGAATATCCTACGGGGAGAAGCAAAAGAGTTGAAATTTTCCTCCTTAATGGCCTGCCAAAACAGCTGAAACTCCGAAATTAAAATTGTAGGTTCTTCAAACCCCTTTGGCTGGAAATCTGGAATTAGCAATGCGTGTTCGTTGAACTTAGATCATACTCTAA
The DNA here is from genome assembly GCA_949748255.1 of Eustalomyia histrio. Taxonomy (NCBI): domain Eukaryota; kingdom Metazoa; phylum Arthropoda; class Insecta; order Diptera; family Anthomyiidae; genus Eustalomyia; species Eustalomyia histrio. The sequence goes on from OX456526.1 coordinate 121,816,047, forward strand.
CTGATAAGACAGAATTTTTTGATATTTATACTGGGTGGGTGAAAAATATGGAATCTCCCCCTTAGGTCCCTGTACAACCCATTTGGCTAGTAGCCTGAAATTTGATATGCCTGTTTCTTGCAGTATGGGCTTACTACTGATTAAGGCTAAAATAGAGCTACAGTATTTTATTAATAATATGATGTATCCTAGTAAAAAATGGTTCTTAACTGAAAGCAGGTTTGTAGTGGAAAGAAAAAAATTAATCTATTACAAACCTGTTTACATATGCTGTGATTTTTATATGGCAAATTCCCACCTTGAAGCACTAACTTTGTAAAGAATAAACGTGGATTTTAGCACGTATAATACATTTTGCATTTTTGTAAGGGGATAGGTAAGCCGCTTAAAACATACATCTTTGAAGGGAAAACAGTAAGTTTTTCTTCTTTTTTTTGGTATTTTATATGGAAATAATTTTAAAGTTTTTCGTTGATTTTGCTGATTCTTAGTATGATGTAATAGTATGTACTTGCTTCAGCGCATTTGCTTTGTCTTGCTTCTAAAAGAAAATTATTTGTTTAAATTGTTTTGTCCGTCACTGTAAATATTTTATTATTTTGCCTGTGTTGTGTATTTGTGTTACAATAAATTGTATATTGTTTTGTGTAATGTTATGGCAAGTAAATTTTATTTTTACAAATTCTTTTAATTGCTGATTTTTTTTTATCATAATGAACAATTTTTTTTCGCAGCATGAGATTTAATTTAATCTTTTTAAATATATTTTTTAATAAATTTACGCACAATAAACTGTCACAAGTGGCATGTTGTGGCAATTAATAAAAAAAATGTTTTAAAAAAAGTTGAAATCATTTTCAGAAATTTTAAAAATTAAAAGGTGTTAAATAACAGAGAGTTTAAATAATATTTAATTAAAACAAGGATTATCAACTAAGGGAACAACTCCAATTAATAATATTAAATTATCATGTCCAGGAGAATGCTTGAAAATGCATAACCTTGGAGTTTTCCAGTTCTTCAAGACCCCATCGGTGAGAATGGTTATTTGTATTTTATAATACGTGTATATTGAACCCCAAAATACATATTTACCTTTTTCCAAATTTTCTAATTTTAAATTCTGTGCAAATTTTAATCAAAGTTTTTAAATATAAATTTTTTCCGTTCAGTGATTTTAAATCATCAAAATTTATCAAAAACTCATTAAACTCATAAATTCTAATTAAATACTACTGTATATACCTTTGTTCGTAAGCATAATGCCTTATAGTCTTTTTCTCAGAGTTACCAATATGTTAAGAAGTGCAAAAGGGGAGCTTGAAACTAGGTGCTATGGCGAAATATGAGTAAAAAAACTTAGCACAATTTCTGCTTAAGGTTTCCTTACAATCATTTCAGTACTTCAGTAAAATCAGTAAATTATAAAAATTGTATAGTGTTTGTTTAAGAGAACTCCTTACTTTTCATTAAAGTTTGTTTTTTTTTTTAAACTACTTTAATCCAAATAATTTATCTCTTAATATGTGTTATTAATATAATAGTAAAATCTTTTTTAAAAATGTTTCCTTAAAATGTTACAGTTCAAATAACTTTAGAGTATTTTTTTTTTATATTTAGAATACTTATAACGTGCTGATTATTTTTTAAGTACACAACACTTTACAGAAGTACATGTAAATATTTTTCTGAAGAGATATTTGTATATATTTATAATTTAAATATAAACTATATATACAATATTTGTGAAATTTTAACCTTTTTTTAAATTACAAAAAATAAAGTGGATTATCGTTAAATGCGAAAGAAAAAGAACTTTTAAGCAAAATAAAACAAAAGTAAACTAAAATTGAAATTTATTAATTTTTTTTATAAAATTTATGTGAATAGATTATAATTTTAAATACACTGAGTGACGAGAAAAGAAAACAAGAGTACCTATAATGGATCTTATATATTTCGATGACGCTGGTAACAATAGTGAATTCTGTTTTCCTTTTAGCTCTGAAATTGGTCCGCTTCCCGAAATATGACCCACACGCAGAGAAAAAAAAAGTTTCAAGCAATCATATACGATGAGCATGATTTATTTTTGGATTTATGATTGTGCCAACCATAGTCGTACTATAGTATAGTTATCATATTATGATAATAAAATAACTATAAATTTACCATAATATGAAAAAAATCCTTTAAATTAGGAATATGGCTTGATTCCATGGATTTTTTTTTAATAAAAATACTTCAAAAATTTTTTAAATTCTAAGCACTTTTTTAATGAAAAAACATAGATTCCATGGACTTTTTCTAATAGAAAAATTCTTATATTTTAAGGAACTTTTTAAGATTTTTTTAGGTAGTCCTCAGAGTCTCAGAATATTTGTCTTCGAAAAAGACCTAAGAATATTTCTAGTAGAAAAAGTACTTAGAAACAAAATATTTTTTCTGATGAAAAGTCCTCAGAATCAAAGAATTTTTTGGAATATGATTTTTTTAGGTATATAAGAATTTTTATCTTAGAAACAGTTTGCAGAATCTGAGAATGTAAAACTATTTCTATGAGAAAAATTTCCAAAAATCTAAAATTTTGTACAACAAACCTTTTCATACAAAACATTTCTTGGGTTCTACAGACTTTTTCTTCTACAAAACTATTTTATTAATATTCTGAGTACTTTTTCCACAAGATAGCCGTTGTTTTACAACAAATGAATTAATGAAAATATATTTAAAAAAAAAAATTCTTATTGTTTTTATTGAAAAGAATTATGAATATAAAATATAAAACCCCCCCAGCTGAAAATGATCATATATTATAATTTTTACTTGGGTGACTTAATAAATACAATTTTGTTTATGAAAACAAGACAGTACAGGTTGGTTGAAAAGTTCCTGCGCTCGAAATGAAAGAATACTGTTTTTGTTACGAAATATATTTTTTTATTCAATATAATCTCCTAGAAGCTCAATACACTTGTTCCAATGATCTTCCAATAAGTTTATCCCATCCTCATAATGGTTTTCCAGAAGCTCTGCAAAATAACCATCTACGGCTGCTATGGCCTCTTCATTCGGCAAAAAATGCTTTCCACGAAGGAATTGTTTGAGATGTCTGAAGAGATAGTGGTCACTGGGAGCCAAATCTGGTGAATACGGTGGATGTTCAATCAATTCGTGGATGTTCAATCAATTCGTACTTCTTTGAATTTAGCCATCGTCAAAACACTTTTGTGAGCAGGTGCATTGTCTTGATGAAAAATGATTTTTTCTTCTTTAAACCAGGTCTTTTCTCACGAATTTTTCCATCTAGCTGATCCAAAAGGCTGCAATAATATTCAGAGTTGATTGTTTTACCTTTCTGAAGTTAATCAATCAACAAAATTCCTTTTGCATCCCAAAAAACTGATGCCATAACCTTCTTTGCTGATCGTTGTGACTTCACCTTCTTTGGAGCTGAACAACCAGCTTCAGTCCACTGTAAACGTTCTTGTTTCAATTTAGGATCATGGTCGGTTTTTTTCGGCTTAAAACGCTCCAAATCACGCTGAGAAATTTGTTTTCGATCCAGAGTTTTTTCATACGTAATTCTTCATGTAAAATATGGAGTACTCGTTCGTCTGAGATGCCTATATCATTAGCAATTTACGCTTAGTCAAACTTGGATCTTCACTAACCATATTATGTACCTGCTCAATGATTTCTGCTGTGGTTGCAGTTTTTGGTCGACCTTCGCGTGGATTGCCTTTAAGGCTGGTACGACCACGTTTAAATTCACCAGCCCAAAATTCAACGGTGCGTTTTGAAGGTGAGGACTCCTTATACACTTCTAACAATTGTTTATAAATTTCCTTTGCTTTTTAACCCTTCAAAACAAAGAATCTAATGACTGCACGATATTAAATTTTTTTGATATTAAAAAAATCAATGACACGTCAACTTCAAATGGCTTGTAAACAAAGAAAGAATTGACAGAATGACTTGCAACTTTGCATATGTTCTCAGGACAGTTATACCAACTTGAGAAAAAAAAGTTTGGAGCTAGCAGTGCCGTCTCTTGGTGAGCGCAGGAACTTTTCAACCAACCTGTATTATGACTGTAAATGACAAAGTCATATTTTATATGACTTATAACTCCGTCCGACAAAAAAATCAAAAAGTCGTTAGTCATAAACTAGAAACCAAATGGAGTAAAACTACACTTTCAGTTCTTAATTTCGTGACTATAATTCCTTTTAAAAGGACCTTAAAATTTGAAAGAATAATATTTTTAAAAAAATAAAATTTAATACTTATACTCGTCACACAATAACGATATTGATGTTAAATGAAAAAAGAGGAAACTAAGCAATTTTATTTATTTTACTTTATCATATCGCGAAAAAAGGGTATTGATAATGTCCTTTGAAATATTGTTACTTCAATATGTATTGAAATTAACAAGAAATTTATTTAAAAAATAATAAATGTTGAAGACCTATAAGAAACTTATACTAAAATTTATGTTTTCTAGCTTTATTAGTTTAGCGGTTATACAAACTTAAATCCTTGCTATACAAACTAAAATTTATTTTTAAAAAAAGAAAAAATATATATATATATGACAAAGGTCGTTAGACATAAACCGGACCATATACGTCTGAAACTAGATATCAAATGGAGAAAAACTGCATTTTCAGTTTCTCGTTTCATGATCCGGTTTTCTCTTAATCCCGTTTTCTCTTAAAAGGACCTCAAAGTTTCGAAGGAATATATATGATTTTCAAAGCACATTATCACTATCATTTTTTCACGATATGATAAAGTAAAAAAGTGCATAAAATTTATTATTTTCTGCTTTTTTATTTTACATCAAAATCATTTTTGTGGACAAAGTATTAAGTATTAAAATTTATTTATTTTAAAAATCTTATACCTTGACACTTTGAGGTTGTTTTAAAAGGAAACAAATTAAAAATTGAAAGTGCAGTTTTATTCCATTTGGTCTCTTTTTTCAGACGTATATAGTCCGGTTCGTGTCTAGTATTTTCTGCCGGACTCTGTAATTATTCATTGATTATTGTTAGCATTTTATAGTTCCATTATTGTCATATTTTTTCATAGTCGGAATTTTTGTTACCACAGTATGGTTACAGCCAAACATGTTATAAAATAAGAAAGTAGCAATTATGAAATAATAAAATAGCAATGATAGTAGAGGCCTTATTCATGGTTAGAACCTATTTATAAACCATTAACTTGATTTTGACAACCATTCCCGAATGCAGCAAGTATAATTTAGTAGCAGTGATCATGTTGCAAACATGTTTTTTCTACGCGTGTTTACAGTGGACTTTATAAATTTGTATGTGGCTTATTCTTTGAACAGCTAAAAATTTTCAAAAATAAATGAAAAAACATCCCAAAAAATATATTTTACAAAAAAAGTATTAAATCTTTTTTTTTTATTTTTTTATTTTTGCCAAATTAACTTTATACACAAAATTACTGTATCATTGAATTTGTTAAACATTTGTCAAAGATTTTGTAAATTTAATCGATAAATGCATAGAATTCAAAATCTTTTTAACTTGAAATATCAAAGATTTTGACATATTTTTTTTTTTGCTCTAAAAACTTCGAAGATTTTTAGAATTTTTTACGACGAAAGCTTTGATCCATATTTTACAATTATTTGTACTAAAATTATAAAATTATAAAGACTTTAAGTAGTATTATAATTCTTCAGGCTCTAAGGGCTTGTTTGTATTAAATGCCGGTAGTAAATAAGGTTATTCCTAGCTAAAACAAATCTCAAATATTTAAATATTATGTTTATCGGAATAAACATTAACTGCATTAAAGGAATTTAATGTGGTTAAATCGCAAAGTTTACTAAACAAGTTGAAAAAAAAATTTGTTGTTAGTTAGTACCTATGCGAAGTTCATGCTTGCTTAATGGATTCATCAAAGGACAACATTTTAGTATTCCTAGAAATATTTATTTAGTTAGTTATATAACAAACTAAATGTTCATTTTTGCGTTTGCATCTTTACAAATAACTTTTTTTTATTTAATACCTACTAGAATTTACAAAACTTTGAAGGAATTGAAATTAACAAAACTTTATTCTTCTTTAAGTTCTTTGTGTCAACTTAAATTAATTTCTCCGAAATCATACAAATTTTATTGGAAATTTTTTATAGCTCCCAAATGTTCATTGGCATATTTGCAGTTTGCATTAAAGCACACAGAAATTTTTAATTCGATTGGCACAACTTGAAAAGTGAGTTTTGGTGGCGACAATAAAATTAATTTAGATAACACAACAATTTTGAAATGTGATTGATAAATATTTTTAGCGGTGAAACCTGAATTCAGTGATTATAGCCGAATTTTGTTATGAAAATCAATATTCAGTTGTATCAACTGATTTTATTCGTAGTAACTTAATTTCTGTTGAAAACTCACATTGCTTTTTTTAATGTAAATCAATTGGCATTTCAAAATTGTTTTTTTTTTAAATCTATAAAGTTTTAAATTTTAAAAAATTTATTACCTACGGTTTTTAGATTTTTTTTTTTTTTTAGCAATAAACAAAATTTAAATTGCCAAAGTGCATTTTAATGGTTCTCTTCAATAAGGGGATTAAAACCAATTAATCGAAAACGCGTTTATTTTTGCTAATACAATATTTCAATCATAATTAGGAAGTTGCCAACATTTTGAGTCCATTTCTGTGTTCCGCGAAATTTATAAAATTGAAACTTCATAATAGGCATGTTTTCTTTGTACACTTAAGCTAGCAAGTTATTTCATTTATATAGAGAATTAAGCGAGTTAAGAACTAGTCGCTTAGTACTCGCTTAATTCTCCATATAAATGAAATAACTTGCTAGCTTAAGTGTACAAAGAAAACATGCCTAATATCTTAAGCAACTAACTAAAGGTTAGGTTGAATTGAAAAAGAGGAATCAGAAGTGAAGATACTCTTCAAAACCGATTCATGACCAAAAAATAATACATATACTTAAAGCCGAAACTAATTTCGTTTTTACTGGCAATCGAACTTGTGACAGGCTGGCTTTAGTCAAGATAAGATTTCTTACAATAAGAAAACTTTGATCTTACTTAAGTATCAAGCAAATCTTAAATCAGGCATTTTTAACTACTCAGTCAGAAAAATACGAATGACAAAGCGTTGGCCAAGTGCCTATAATGTGAAATAACGAAAGATTTTGAAAATAATAATGCTTTGCCATCATCAAAATAATAATAATACTCATCTGGGCTTGGTCGTTTCTTTTCAAAACGTTGGCAAAGTAATGGCAAAACAATCAATAAAGTGCTTTTTTAAAAATTATATAAGTGCTTTGCTAACCCCAGACTGGGATAATTTTTTTTGAACGTTCGCGAAACAAAAAAGTACCTTACCTATCCCAAAATTAAAACACCGTGACCTTTCGACAATTTCAGAGTGGGGTCTTACCAATAGGGTTTATTTCAATGCAATTAAGGCCCAATATTGTTTGACCCATAGGGCTATGAGGTCGACAATGTCATCAGTAAATATGCATGTTATCAATATTGACAAATCGGTTATAGTTGCTGCTCTAGGCACGACAATTCTTTGTGTTGTCTGTAGGAATAAGCTTGTATTTAAAGTATGGAAAGAAGTATTCAAGTTTCTTGGTTCCCTAAAACGGTGAAAAAAATATTTTACTTCATTCAATCTCAACCCAAGATAGAACACAACTCCCATAAATGGCCAGGAGTCTATTTTCTTCTGGACCGTTTACAGTAACGGAGCTTCTGGACCGTGACAGTAAAGTATTCAGCTCTATTGACTCATTGGAGCATCATCAGAATGTGAATTGTGTATCATTGCTTTATTGAAATTGAACAATTCGTTTATCGTTGAATCAACTTCCCTATTACTTAGAAAATAAAGAAATTCCTTTTGAATGTCCACAAACACCACTTCCTTTTTCCCCCTTCCTATAACCTATTTTTCTAATTCCAACGCAATGCACTATATTAAAAGGGGCATCCTCAGAGTGTTAGTATATGGTAAAAAAACACCGAGTTGTGCTTGGTCTACTGTACAGGTTGGTTGAAAAGTTCCTGCGCTCACCAAGAGATGGCACTGCTAGCTCCAAACTTTTTTTCCTCAAGTTGGTATAACTGTCCTGAGAACACATGCAAAGTTGCAAGTCATTCTGTCAATTCTTTCTTTGTTTACAAGCCATTTGAAGTTGACGTGTCATTGATTTTTTTTAATATGGAAAAAATTTAATATCGTGCAGTCATTAGATTCTTTGTTTTGAAGGGTTTAAAAGCAAAGGAAATTTATCAACAATTGTTAGAAGTGTCTAAGGAGTCCTCACTTTCAAAACGCACAGTTGAATTTTGGGCTGGTGAATTTAAACGTGGTCGTACCAGCCTTAAAGGCAATCCACGCGAAGGTCGACCAAAAACTGCAACCACAGCAGAAATCATTGAGCAGGTACATAATATGGTTAGTGAAGATCCAAGTTTGACTAAGCGTAAATTGCTAATGCCATAGGCATCTCAGACGAACGAGTACTCCATATTTTAGATTAAGTAGTACGTATGAAAAAACTGTTTGGAAAGTTAGTGCCGTACACATTAACAATTCAACAAAAACTGGATCGAAAACAAATTTCTCAGCGTAATTTGGAGCATTTTAAGCCGAATAAGACCGACTTCTTGCGTCGTTTTTTAACTATGTATGGGACTTGGATCTACCACCATGATTCTAAATTGAAACAACAACGTTTACAGTGGACTGAAGCTGGTTTTTCAGCTCCAAAGCAGGTGAAGTCACACGATCAGCAAAGAAGGTTATGGCATCAGTTTTTTGGGATGCAAAAGGAGTTTTGTTTATTGATTATCTTCAGAAAGGTAAAACAATCAACTCTGAATATTATTGCAGCCTTTTGGATCAGCTGGATGAAAAAATTCGTGAGAAAAGACCTGGTTAAAAGAAGAAAAAAATCATTTTTCATCAAGACAATGCACCTGCTCAAAAAGTGTTTTGACGATGGCTAAATTCAAAGAATTAAATTAAGAATTGCTTGAACATCCACCGTATTCACCAGATTTGGCTCCCAGTGACTACTATCTCTTCAGAAATCTCAAACAATTCCTTCGTGGAAAGCATTTTTCGTCAAATGAAGAGGCCATAGCAGCCGTAGACGGTTATTTTGCAGATCTTCCGGAAAACCCTTATAAGGATGGGATAAAATTTTTGGAAGATCATTGGAACAAGTGTATTGAGCTTCTAGGAGATTATATTGAATAACAAAATATATTCCGTAACAAAAACAGTATTCTTTCATTTCGAGCGCAGATTATATTGAATAACAAAATATATTTCGTAACAAAAACAGTATTCTTTCATTTCGAGCGCAGGAACTTTTCAACCAACCTGTATTTTAAAAAGTTGACAAATCATTGGCAAAATAAAATATAAAGCGCTTTGCCACTGCTTTTATTATTTTTACGATTATAAATTTTGTAAATCAGGCACTGGCAAAATAAAGTACCTTACTAACGTTGGCGCAGCGTACTAAATAAGTGCTCTGCCAGCACTTAACTAACTTTATCATTAGCATTCAGTGCCCTGCCAGTACTTTGTTTTTTTTTGCCATCAGAAATTTCTGGTTTGGTAACTTCATACTAACGATTTTAAGATTTCAACGCTAACTTTTGAAATTTTCTATTATTCGCAATACTCTGATACCAATAAAATGTGTATTTGTAATTAATTAAATAATTAGCTCAATTATTTTATTTTGTAGCGTAAAATTTAAGATCTTCCTGACAAGATTTTTGTATGAAACTCTGTGGCGTAATAAAACTAGACCAGTTTAAGGAAGTTTTCACAAAATATGATAACTATGGTTACATGCGTTTTTTTTAGTCTTTTGTAAAGTTCTTATAATGGACTAAGTACCATTTTTCAGACGCAACATTCACATTATTTACTTTTAATTTAAATAAGACCTAGTTTATAAATTGTAACATTATAAACATTTTAGTATTGCAAATGCATATTTGAAAATGTCATTTCCGGTTAGTGCATTTTTGAAGCTTATAAATTTTACAAAATAGAAAACAATGCAACGACAGCTACAAACATAAAATGTATAGCATAGATATGGTCGCGTGATACGAATTTTTAGGAAGCCACTTACATAATATGCAAATAATATATTTTATAAAAATTGTAAAAAAGACAATTACTTTACATACTAAACATTTTGGCAATACTGTTTAGTGATCATTAAAGTGTTTAAATTGAAAATAAGAAAATATTAATTTGTCGCATTTAAAAATATATAAGTTCAAACTTAATTATTTCATATTATTTTCCAAAAACTCTATAAAGGCAAATAATTTCTTTGTGAGTTAGGTGATCGTGATTAAAATATATCGTTTATAAACGTGCGTGAATCTTATTCCATCTCTTGTACAAATCATAAAACATCAAATTTTATTGACACTCGCAACAAATACGAAAATAATAAAACCTTTACTGTATTTTGTGTGCAATATACTAAAATTAGGTGAACAATTATTTCCATGGGTTATTTTTAATAAATTGCATTTTTTTTATTACATAAACATAAAAAGCAAATTCATTGTAACCACTGAATTTCTTGCCATCCGAATGCTGTTGTTTGCCCCAATTGGAACTGGGTTAATGAATCAGAATTTTGATTAATACCAAATATTTTAATTGTATCAGGGAAGCATTTGGTTAGGACAACTAAATAATTCGATTGCTGCAACTAAAATATTAAGTTGTCGAGAAATTTAGTTGTCACGATGAATCTCTTTTCCCCTTGTGTATATAAACAAAATCGGAAATTTTAGCTAACGAAAGACAGAAAATTTGGTTTTGTTATATGAAATTATCGTATATTGGGTAGCCTCTTATTGCGAAGCTCGCTACGTTTTAAGCGTAGAAAAAGGTTGCGCAAGCCAAAGCCAAGGAGTACACGGAGTCCCTAGATAACTACCCTGAGTCCACAGATACCTACCATGAATCCCCAATTTTTACAATGCCCTTGGCCAAAATTCTAAGATGTACTTTAAAAATGAGTTAGCCCATACTCCAGCTAATACATAAAACAAATTTAAATTTTTTTCCCTTTGAACCCCTATTTTTACTATGTACGTGGCTAAAATTTCAAAATGTAGCTGATCAATGAATTAGCCCATACTCAAGTTTACACATATTTCAAATTTAGGGCTTCTAGCTACATCGGTGTGGGCAGCCCTAGAGTATTCAAAAAAACAGGTCTTTTGGAAAAACCGGTTTCAGTTTTCTTCGAAAAATCGAATTTAAAAAAAACCGGTTTCGGGTTTTGCAGAAAAAAACCGGTCAACCGGTTTTTTCGTTTTTTTTTAATTTGAATAAAAAGCTTATATAATTCGTTAATTGTTTTAATTACAAACAAAAAAATTATAAATTTAATATATAAAGTAATAAAAATAAAAAAATACATTCTTTGAAAAAAAAAAATATTTTATAATATTTTTTTATTGTATTTCGTTTTAACATTTTATTTATTGGTTTTAATATTTTTTAATATAATATCTTAAAAATTAATATTATAAAACTATATTCATATCAAAAGAATAGAGAGAGATCATTAAGTTTGTAAATTGGGTAAAATAAGTACGTTAGTAATTTGAACGTTTAAAACGTTTGGCATTAAATAAGTTTTTTTAATATAACATTTTAAATATGTAAAAAGAAAATCATTTTTCAGTTCTAAAATAATATTTTAGAAATAATATGCAATTTAAATTTTTCGTTTTAAGACCATTTTTTTCTTTGCTTTTGATAAAGCTAGAAGTGGAAAATACTCTTTCACTAATAATACATGATGGACAAATAGTCAAAAGACAATTATATAAATTTTTAAACTTTTCAGTTCTTTTGTCGCATTTATCAAGATATATGAAATCATCATATAATGATGAATGATTTTGTACAGTCTCTTTTTTAGGATTTTGAATACTGTTTATTGTGTTATTTAGATCAGAAATTAAACTAATTGAATTTGGAATATTCAAAGTTAAGTCTTCATCGGAATCTATCAGACTTACATCTAAATCTTCATAATCAAACGATTATAAGAGTAATTAAAAAAACCGGTTAACCGAACAAAAAAGACCGGTTTTCGGTTTTCTTCTAACTTACAAAATATTCGAAAACGATCGGTTTTAAAAAAAAATAAACCGGTTGACCGGTTTTCGTTTTCGGTTTTTGAATACTCTAGGCAGCCCGTTAAGAGGGAGACTTTTCACCTTTTTGCCTCTCCCCGTGGACATTTCTAAAAAATCAAACCAGGTGAATGTCTATGCCGGAGGAGGAAGTTATTTACCAAATTTAAACCTCCCAGCTCCAGCAGTTTTGGCAGGACGTCAAGGGTGAGAATTTCCCCTTTTTTGTCCCTCCCAGTAGGATTTTCCAAAAAATACATTTTAACTGTTGTCTATAACTGCTTACTAAATTTCAACTTCCTTGGTTTAACGATTTGGAGAGGCCGGGGAAACTTTTCGTCCTTTAAACGCCCATATTTACCACGCCACTATCCAAAATTCTAAAATGTAATGTATGTTAGCACATACTCCATGAAAAGCATATTTGAGGTTTAAGGGGTTTGGACACACTCAGAATATTATGTAGTTAACTGTTTGTAGTTTAATAAAAAAGTTTTCCGTTCCATTTAAAAATCTATATTAATATCTATATTAACTTTTTTGTACATTTGTTCGAAATAACTTACCATCATTTACCGATTTTTTCCAGTTGCATTTATTTTTTTCATTTGTTTGAAATTAAATAAAAATTTACCCACAAAACGGAAACTTGTGGTTTATTTGTGTCCGTAACAGATATTACCAATTTCAATTTTGTTTGCTCTCTACAAGAAATTCATAAACACACATACATACACAAACACTTTCACACAAAAAGTGTCTATAGCTATGCATTCATACATTTTGTATTGTAGAATTACATTAAAAAAACAAAAAATACAAGAAGGGAAACAATTTAAAATAAATGAAAAAAAACATTTATTTTTTAAGGATTGGTAGGTAAAATTTTGAAATTTTGATGTGTCAGTTGATTAATCAACATTTAAAAATAAATAACAAAAGGCATTTAATATATAAATGAGAATTAAGTAGACTGCTTTTTAAATGAAATATCATTTCTTTTTAAATGATATTTTCAGTTATTTTCACTTACAAACTAAAGGGTGTCCCAAGAAGAACGCAATTTTTAAATTTTAAATAAAACACAGATATTTAAAAAAAAAATCGTGAAACTTTATTATATCGTAAAGTAGACAGAATGAGGTTATGTATGGAACAATATATCGTGCAGATGGCCGCCGCGGCTTTGCTGGCATGCACGCGATCTTTTAATGAAATTTTCAATGACCATTTTGCATGAATGCTGCGGTATTTCAATAATGCAGCATCCAATTTCCTCTTTTAAGGTTTGAGTCGTCGTCGGCTTATTCGCGTAAACCATCGACTTCAAAAAACCCCAAAGAAAAAATCTAATGGTGTTAAATCGCACGATCTAGGCGGCCAATTCTGATCTCCAAAACGCGAAATAACACGACCGGGAAATGACTGATGCAGCAATTGAATTGTTTCTCTGGCTGTATGACATGTGGCGCCGTCTTGTTGGAACCACATGCCCTCCACATTCATTTCTTCAATTCTAGGCAAGAAAAAACTGGTTATCATTTCACGATACCGAACACCATTGACTGTTTGCGCTTGACCTGCCTCATTTTCATAAAAAAAGGCACAATGATTCCTCCAGCCCAAAAACCACACCACACAGTGACACGTTGAGGATGCATTTGCTTCTCGTGAATCACTCGAGGATTTTCCTCACCCCAAATGCGACAATTCTGCCTATTGACGAAGCCATCAAGATGAAAATGGGCCTCGTCACTGAAGATGATTTTATCGGCAAAATCAGCATTTTCATGTTGTCTCTCCAATACCCAATTAACGAACTCCCTTCGCTGTCCATGGTCAGCTGGCTTCAGTTCCTGAGTCAATTGAACTTTGTATGCATGAAGATGCAAATCTTTCGTCAAAATTCGCTGCAAAGTGGATTTGGAGACACCAATTTGCTGAGCTCGGTGTCGAATTGAGGTGGATGGAGTTTGAGCGACATCATCACGTACAGTTGCGACATTTTCGGTCGATCGACCTGGTCGATGGCGCGTTGTTGTCTTTACATCACTAACAGATCCAGTTTCGGCAAATTTATCCATTAATCTCTTTACAGTTGACTCTTTTGGAGCATTATTGTGACCCCAAATTGATCGCAATTTGCGAACTGTAGCCGCAAAACTTTCACCATTTTGGTAAAACAATTTCACAATGAGAATGCTTTGTTCATTCGTGTAGCGCTCCATTTTTACTAACCTCGTACCTTCTACTAGCAAACAATAACAATTGTTCAAATGTCAAACAATGACACTTCGAATGTTGCCAGATTTAAAAATTGCGTTCTTCTTGGGACACCCATTATTTTAAGTGCAGGCCGTGAAATTGAAGCTGTCCCCCTTTTTGCTCCTCCCCGAAGAAATTACTAAAAATACCTTCTTAGCGAATGTGTACGCCGGAGTGTGTACATGCCAAATTTCAGCGTCCTACATATATCCTGCGGTTGGGATGGGCGATGTTGAATGAGTGAGTGAGTCAGTCCGTCAATTAGTCAGTTTGTAACACTGTTCCTTTATATATAGAGATAATCAGAGAATATGCGGCCCATGACATTAAAAAAATTATTATGTTTAGATATTTCTTGTTTTTCTATTGTACATTTTTAAAGAAAATTGTTGGCTGGTGTTCAAATCTATATATAGTAAAAAAAAGTTTACATGTTTTTTTATCCATTCAAAAAGTTTTAGTGCGATAATGAACTTAGGTTAAGGGAGAAAATATTCGTTGAATATTGTCTACCACAAATATTCAGTACAAATTCTAACATTTGCTGTTGGACATCGTACGTATACGTAATATCGAATTAATCATACGCAGTGTAGTGCTTAATGTTCTATCAGAATTTTAATTGAATATTAAAGATAGAAAATATTTAACAGATATTATTAGCAAAGCAAAGCGAAGCAACATGATAAAAACCCCATAATATCCATTTTCACCTATGGGGCTTTCCATACAATTGCAGGCATAATTATTTAAGGCCCCATAGTTTTGAATGTTGCGACCCTGAGAAAAAGATCTGTAGCATTATAAAATACTTTATAATATTATACAATTATAATATTATAAAGTATTTTGTAATGCTACAAGATCTCTATGGACATCTAAGGACATTTAGTTTACTTTTTTTCATGTATATATTACATTAAGATCCGATAAGTATTTCCTAATATTTAGACGAAATTTCAAAATAGTCATTATTGACAGTTTTTACCTTAAAGGCCACACCCACTGGAGATGAAGGGCGGTTTACCAACAGAAATATTAAGTTTTTTATCTGTGTTCCTCTGGGATTAATAAATGGAGCCTGTTTAGTATTTTCAAATAAATGTAATCAAATTTGAACAGTTTAAGTTTTGCTAGAATTGACACATTTTTACTGCGTTATACTTATGATTAATATAAATTTAAAAAAAAAAATATAATTTTTGAAAATTCTTTTGTTTGAAACAGACAGTATTAATCATTTTGAAACAGATGTACAAAAAAGTTAATAAAAATTTTTCGTTGAAAAATAAATGTATGTTCCATTATTTTTAACTGAACTACACAATATTCTGAATGTATTAATGTTATTATTAATTAATTATTCAGTTTAATTTCTTCGACCTTTTTAATATAAATTCTAGGTAATAAGTATTCAAGCTTAAGGTCTTTTTTTTTATTTTTTTACAAAATTATTTATTTTTTATCCAATATTTCGCTATCTCAATGGATAGCTTCTTCAGGGATATTTTGTTTTTTAAATTTTTAACAAATCAAAATTAATGAAACAACAAAATTGTCAACAAAGTTGACCTTAAGCTTGAATACTTATTACCTGGAAGTTATTATTAATTTATATCATTTAAAGGAATCTTCCAGAGGACCATGTCCCTCTCACTAAAGATCGGTCATGTGACGTATCCTGTTACCTTACGCCTTTTCCTACTAGTTATACACTTACAGTTGCTTCAAAATTATTTAATGTTTTTAATGTACATATTATTGAAAATTATAAATAAAATTGAATTTGTTTGATAGCAGGCACAGTGGTGCAAAAAAGGTTCTAAAAAAAACTACAAAATACGGAAATTATCTAATTTTTATTAAAAATAAAGAAATATTAAATTCGCACCTCTGCTTCTGAATTCAGAGCTGCTAAATATTTTAATATGTTGATTAAAGTTTAGTGTTCTACATTTTTGCCGTTTTCCTAACGTCTATTGACCACCATTTTTCATAATGTCAGTGTGTGCGGCACATTTCGTATTTGTTATTCCACGTATATTGTATGCGAAATAAAACTTTATTTATATTTTTATGATATAAGCAATATGCATTGACGTTTACAATTAATATGGCTCATAGCAATAAAACTGCCACTAAATAATATTTTCCTTATTTTTATATATTTTTTTTGCAGCTGTATACATTGAAATGGTATTGGTATTTTTAGAAGCAGCTGGATGAGGTAAGAGTACTAAAAAGTTATTAGATAAGAGTGAATAACATTTCTTGATTTTTTGAAGGCCTAGATGACACACATAACAACAATACTGATGAAATACTTATTAAAAATTTGAGTAATAAAAAATGAAAAACAATTATTTGATATGTATGTTTAAAAAACTTCATTAAGATTTAATTTAAAATAAATTTCATTATAATTATTAATAAAGTTTTGTACTAATTTTTTTCCTTTAAATCAAAGGAACTCACAGTTAATTTATTGCTATAATTCTAAATTACTTTCAATATCTCTGTAGGGAATAAATTCCATAGACAAAAAAAAAAAAAATAAATAAATAAAATATCTGTCAAACTCCATTGTACGAAAATAGTTTTTCCTAAATCCGATATAACTTCCTTTTCAAAATATGTATTTGTTTCTATGCGTTTTATGTATTTTTTATAAAATATATGAATTTCATTTATATTTACTTAAAATTTATTGTGTATGTTTTTTATTTATATTTGCTGCACACTCCTGTTATAGAGAGGTGAATGTTCATTTTGAATTTACAAAAAAAAAAAAAAAAAAAAAAAAATAAAAAATGAAATAAACACAAGTTTATAATATTGTAGAAGTTCATTTTTTATTTTTTTTTTTGCATATTGTATTTTTGTCACATATGCTAGTGAGTTTATTTTATTTTTGTAGGTATGAATATGCCCAAAAGTTGTATATTTTAGCATGAAGTGTATTTTGACAGTAATGGACTTTTAATGTTTATATTTTTCTATGATTTGAATAATAAAATACTTCTATAATACCAACATTTTTTTTGGTAAAATAAAAAACTTATGAAATTTAATAAATGAGAAAAATATTATTTAATGAATTTAAAAAATTGTGTGGAAAAGTATTAGAAAACTTCATGAAATTTTCTTTAAAAGATAAGTAACACTTTGGAAATTTTTCCTACTTATTAATTTGCTGCTTACTTCGGAAAGGGGATAGTGGAGAAATCAAAGGTGGTAATAGATGAAGGGCTGCAATAAATTACTTGTGAGAGATGCTAAATCTTAGAAAAGTTGTACCAAGCCTTCTGATAAAGAGTTGGCAAAATTGTTGAAGCTTTTTGGTACATAGCCTATAGGGTTAATCAGTTAATCGAACTATTTTTTCAAATATATTTTCAAATTATATAAACTGCACCAATTTCAAAAAGTGAAAAATTCGAATAATATTTTACGAGTAATCGATTTATCATAATTGATAAAAAAAATATACAAAAATATTTTAAAAATATAGTTTTTTAGGATTTTTAAGGGTTGATGGAACACAAAAGCTTACACTCACAATATTATTTCGTTAAAAACAATCTAAAATACATACAATATTACATACTCTTGACCTGAACGGTGCTAAAACAACAGACTGGGAAAAATTTATCCAATATATGAAATCAATTCTACAGTATAGAAGCTTTTTATTACAAAAATTTAATTAAATCCTTTGTTGAAACATTGTAAAATATTTTAATTTAATTGGCAGACGTTGTTTCTTAAACATTGTCTCGCTTTTCTTAATAGATAATTTTCTTATGTTATAATTGTAAAATTTAATTCATTGAAAATAAAGAAGAATTACTACGACTACACAATAAATTAATTGGAAATACATACAATCAAAAATAGGACTACTGATTTTTCATTATATTCAGCCCAGTTTGTTGTTTATTTGCAATCATTGTTTAATAATTGAACTATCAATTTTTAAATTAAAAGTACTATCAATTTTTAATTGACAAAACGTTAGAAAAAAACAATTTTTGTGGTTTGTTTTTTTACGCAGAGAAAAAACATGGTTGCAATATGATCACTGCTACTATATTGTGCTTGCTGCAATCGGGTATGGTTTGCACAATCAAGTTATTGGTTTTCTAACCATCAACATGGTCGCTACCATCATTATTATAGTAAATATTTTACTATTTTATGATTGCCACCTTCTATTTTATAACATTATTGGCTGTAACTATACTGTGGTAACAAAAATTCTGATTATGAAAAAATAAAATAATTATGCAACGGTAAAATGCTGGCAACAATCAATAAATAATTATACATCAAATAAAACATGACTTTAACATTTACAGTCATAATACATATTGTCTTGTTTTTATAAAAACCAAAATTTTTCGAGTTCAGTCAGTTTGTTTAAACTATAAAATGTCTTAAAAAAACAATCATATGTTGTTTACTAAAACTGGACAAATATCAGATGGTTAGAAAATACCTTTCACATGTCATTAAAACATTTCATCAATTGACCCATTAAGATCCACTTAATTTTTGTTTAGCTTTAGAAGATTTTTTTTAAAAGGGTTTTTCGAAAATTCCTTATACATATAGTATTATTTACACTAATCAATTCGTTGTCAAAAAGATTTTATTGAAAAATGTTATATTCTTTTCAATAAAAACAATTAGATTTTTTTTTTAAATATGTTTATCAATTCGTTTCTTGTAAAAAGTTCCCAAAATATTAATAAAATATTTTTTATAAGAAAAAGTCTGTAGAACACATGTTTTTTGTATGAATTTATAAATTTATCTGATAAAAACATTTTTATATTCTATGGACTTTTCCTTATACTAAAATTATCAGATTCTCTAAACTGAATATATGAAGAAATCATATATTCCAAACAAACTTAGATCCTAAGGTCTTTCATTGATAGAAAAATTCATAGATTCTGAAAACTTTTCATCATGAAATAGAAATATTCTTACTTTTTCTTAAAGAAAAATTTCTAAAAACTTTCTAAAAAAATCTTAAAAATGTTCTAAGATTTTTTATTAAAAAAAAGTTATTAGAATTTAAAAACGTTTTAAGTATTTTTCTTAAAAACAAAGTCCACAAAATTAAAGTTTTCTTGAAGGAAAAGTTCTTAGAATCCATGATTTTTTCCTTAACAATTTTTCTTCAAAAAGTCCTAATTATCAATTTTTTTAGAAAAAACATTTTTAAAGAAAATATTCTTAAATTTAAAGAGCTTTTTCATAGTTTCATATAATGATAATTCAGGAATCATAATATAGTTATGAGTAACCATAATGTGATAAGATTTTGAGCATAATATGATTACGTGCGATCATATTATGATAAATTCAATATAACATGTTTATTTAAGATATAATATGGTAATTTTTTAATCATAAAATAACTGTAGGACCATATTATGGTAAAAAAATGGTTATTTCATTATCATAATATGATAACCATAATATAGTATGACTATGGAGGGCTCAACCATATACCCAAAAATATATGATGCTTTTCGAATATGATTGTCCCAACTATGGTTTTTGTTTGCGTGTTAAATTGTTTTTAAATACAACACACATATGTATATATTTTTATTTTCTATGTGTGTATGTGTATTTGAACAATTTCTTATATTTTTTATTGAAAAAATTTTGTATTTAAACAATCTATTTTGATAAACAAACAAAAAGAAATTATTTGAATTTCTGTTTTTTAGAAACAGAAAACATAAAATTTTACATTTAACAGAAAATATCAACTCCTACTGAAAGTGCGTAATTTTTTATAATTTGTTTTTGAACAATTGATTAAAAAAGTTAAAAAATACATTTCTTTGAATTTCAATTAATTCTTCATTTAAAAACAAACTTTACCTTTACTTTTTAAATAAACTACAGTCAGTAACGAGGAATATGATGTATATTGAAAGGACGTTTCGAATGCTAGAAAAGCACGTTTCGAAGGCCTCAAGATTCGGAATTTTTAAAATGCAGTTTAAAAAGTTAAACAAAGAAATCCCAAGATAATTTTCTTGTAAGATTTTACTTAGTCACACTTAATATTTAAGGAGAACTAAATAACTTTTCAAAAATATTAGCGTTTCAGAAGCCAATTGAGCCATTTAGATTTTTTTTTCAAAATTCCCTGTGATTTATTTGCAAAAATCAAATATAGCGACGGAGCGACTTAAACATAGATGAAAAATCGATCCTCAACAGAATTTCTCTCTTCATTTAGGTTTTTTATGTGTGTTCACTGCATATGAAGAGACAAAAATTAAAATACAAAATTTTCTATTTTATTTAACACTTTGAGGCCTGCTAGCTTATCTCAAATAATCAAAGTTAAGTGCTTAAATACACTCAGAATATTATATAGTTTACTGTTTTTTGTTTAATAAAAAAATTTTTCAGTTGCGTTATAAATAAAGGAATATACATTTATTTTTTAATAAAATATTTATTTTAACTTTTTATACATTTGTTCAAAATGATTAGCTGTCATTTACCGATATTTTTCGGTTTTATTTATTTTTTTCATATGTTTGCGTTACAGTTATTACATCAAATTTTGTTTGCTGTCTGCTTAAAACAAATTTATTCAAAAATTCCAATTTTGTTTATTATTTAATAAATTTGATAAAAACATTACCAAAAATAAATTTTTTAAAAACTTTTAAGTATTACTTAAAATTTCAAAATTTTAATAATTACACTGTGATCGAATTTGATACTTTTTTAACAAACTGGGCACCCTACTGGTAAAGCTAATTCAATGGTGATAGCCGTTTTTCAAAGTAAAATCTCAATTCTAAAGTATCATAGGATCCTATTTTTTATACTTTTGGGATCATTTTTAGTTAAAAAAGTATATATTTTATAACGAAAAAATTTTTTTCATAAAAACAATTTTTTAAAAAATATTTTCTATTTTATACGATTTTTGTTAAATATAAAAAAAATGTTAATAAAATATTTCTTTTATAGTTATGTTTTTATCTATATTAAATAGAGTTTAGAAAAATATTCAATAGATTTATTAAAAAAATTTCTTTCGAAACAAAATATCGCGAAAAATGTTGCTATTCCAACTGTTAATATTTCCATTTCCAAAATATGTTGTGTAAGGAAAATATTAGTATGCAAGATTCCCAATTTGTGTCCAGAAATTGAAACATTTACAGTTGGAATGACAACCCAAGGGTTATTCTATAAATAGATAAAAAAATTCATTAGTACGGGTAATCATTCACTAAATATGAATAGGAATTTCGCATAGTCATTTTCTTTAGAGTGTGTGATATATAAGCCTGTTCAAAACCATGAGTTTTTTGTGGGCTGGGTGGCTTATAAGGATGCTGATGATGACCGCATCCCTCAGGTCGAAAGTGTGCACTCCCTCTTACAATTTTTTCCATTTAAAAATTAGTGTTTTCTAATCGTTAGTAACATTAATTTATGATCTCGAGCCTGATACATTTTAGAAAATTTATAAATAATAAAGTAAGTAGACCGGGTTTTAAATAAAATATCATTTCTTTTAAATGATATTTCCTGTTATTTTAACTTACAAACTATTTTGAGTGTATAGTAATGAATGTCATATATGTATAAAAATATTTGACTTGACAAAAGTTACACTAACATTGTGAACATTTTTATAATGAATTAGAAACACACAGATATTTTAGTACTAAACACAAGGACTTATCAACGAACTAATAGTTTAGTACTTATCGACAAAATACAAAATTTTTTAAATCCTTAAACTTAATATACATCTTTTAATATATTTTTTCTTTTAAATACTTTTTAACTTAATTATTTATAAATAATTGCTGCTATTACTTTCAATTACCACTGGAAAATGTTGGCAATTTATACATATAAAAACTTTTAATATTCTCAAAATTTTTAATAATCTTTCTCTTCATATATATTCGCCATAAAAATATAATGTAGTTTCCTTAATATTTTTTTTTTTCTAAATAATTGACTTAAATTTAACCTAATTATGAAATGTATTACTAACAGTTTTTATTTTACTATAAAGTTAGAAATAAATGATATTCATCTACTCACATCCATTCATTTATCCATCATCCTCCCTGGGTATAGTAAAAGTTTAATTGCAGTAATTGTGTGAAAAATTAGGAAAATTTTTCACAACAAAGAACAAAAAAAAAAAAAAAAAACAACAAAAAAAAAATAATAACGAAGAGGAGTTTTTAACAAAACCTCACTTTCCCTGATTGAATTATGAATATCATATAATTTTCTATAAGAGTGATTGTGTGAGTCAGTAAATGAATAAAAAGTAGCTCATAATATCAATGGCAAACAAAAATTAAACTTTTGTTTATGAACAAAAAATTTAAAAACGTTTTTTGTTCAAATAATAAGAGGATTTTTGAACAATGAATTTTAAGAGGCCATATAAAAAAATTGCCTTACTTAAGCAAATAAATGAAAACAAAGTGTTTTTTGTTTTTCTTAATATCGTTTATAAAAAATATATAATGAAAATTATAGAATGAGAAAATTTCTAGAAAAAAAATATTAAAAAAGTCTTTAAAATACATATTTAATGCTTTTTAATGGATGACCAATTTAATGTATAATTTAATGCTGCTATTGTAAGTGGTACTAATAAAACTTTTCTTTTTATAAACAATCACCATTTTACTTTTATTTTAAATATGCGTGTTAGTGTATTGTATTTTTTTGGAAAATTATATAAAGTTTATAAATATGAGGATATTAATTATCCGTTAAATATTTCTTATAATTTGATTATTTTTTTAATTATTGAGAATCTCACAGTTTTTATACATTCGAAGCAATGTGGTGTATGTTTTCTCATAATTTAAACGAATATTTAAATTTTTTAGATTTTTTTTAAAGTTAATTGTCGTTGTCGTTGTCGTTCGCGTTTAATTGTTATTTAAAATTGTTCTTTTTTATTTTATTATGAAATAATATTTTTTGAAAAATATAAAATAATATAAAAGCTTATGCTCTCTCTATACCATATAAAGCTTAATTGTTTCTCGTTTTGAAAATATTTGCTGAATCTTAACCTGTTTTCCAAAAATTTCCATGATGTGAAAATGTTGATAAAATCGTGTCTAAATGTGCAAAAGGTGACTAAATGCGCGTTTTGTTTCTCATCTCTTTTTTTTAGCACTTGAAATATTTAAGCTTTTTCTTTAGAATAGTAACAAAATATATTTATCTCTCTCAGATTAAGTAGTTATTGGCTTAATAATAATTTTTTATTAATTTAGTTTATTAGGCTAGTTAGTAGCGTGCTAGCTTATCAGTGCGGGGGTCGTGGGTTCGATTCCCACCATAGGCTCTGGTCCGTTTTGGCTACAACGAGCCGATGGTCTTTGTTGCTAGTGCTGGGTTAGGGTATTAGGATATAATTTTTAATTATATGATTAATAATATATAAAATATAAAATATATATATTATACACTCAGAATATTATGTAGTTAACTGTTTGTAGTTTAATAAAAAAGTTTTCCTTTACATTTAAAAATAAAGGAACATACATTTATTTTTCAGTGAAATATCTATATAAACCTTTTTATACATTTATTCGAAATAATTTACTATCATTTACCATTTTTTTCAGTTTCATTTATTTTTTTCATTTGCTTGAAATTCAATAAAAATATACCCACAAAACGGAAACTTGTGGTTTATTTGTGTCCGTAACAGTTATTACAAATTTAAATTTGGTTTGTTGTCTGTCTCAAAACAAAATATTCAAAAAATATCAATTTGTTTTTTTATTTAAATTGGTTGTATATATACAAAATTTTTCAATACAAATTACAAGAACTTCATAAACACACATACATACACAAATACATTCACACAAAAAGTGTTTATAGCTTCATATGCATACATACATTTTGTATTGTACGAGTATTTAAAAAAAACAAAAAATACAAAAACGGAAATAATTTCAAATAAATGAAAAAAAACATTTATTTTTTAAGGATTGGTAGGTAAAATTTTGACATTTATTTTAACTGATTATATCATTTGTTTCTTACGGATGTGTCAGTTGATTAATCAACATTTAAAAATAAATAACATTTATATGAAAATTAAGTAGACCGGTTTTTAAATGAAATATCATTTCTTTTAAATGATATTTTCAGTTATTTTAACTAACAAACTTTTTTAAGTGTAAAAATAATAATAAATATTAAAACAATTCTGTGGTATCGATTGAAAAAAAAGAAGAAATTTTCTATTTTTTCTGCCTTAAAATTTTTTTTTTGTTCAACGAACGATTCTCAAGCGAGATGGAAGTAAAATCAAAAATTTCGTAAACATGAATTTCATTACTTTTTAAAACAGATAACAATATTTAAAAAATCGCCAAAAATATATTTACACTCTGGCATACATTATTAATAAAGCGTGAGTTAAGAGTATCTACTTGCAAAATCAGTTGCTATTTTTGTTGCAGGACTTACAGGACACCGTCAGGACACATTTTATGAACATCCCTCTAACTCAAAAACCTGTTGCAACCGAATTTCTTGCCAACCGAATAGTTTGGTTGCAGCAACCGAATAATTATGTTGTCGCAACCAAATATAATCCTCATCAGATTGACATTTATTTTTTAAACTGAAATGTTCTTGAATTTTCCAAATGTCAGTGGCTCCAACTATTCGTTTATCAAGAAATTTGGTTGTCACAATGAAACTGTTTTCTCTGTATGCTATTTATATATAGTAAAAATTGAAACTATTTGATTACTGGATTTATTGATCCGTCTTTAACCTATATTAGGCTTTAAATAAAGCGATATACAATATAAAAATTGTAATATCTTTGCTATAGTAAGATGTCAATGATAAGTATATGTTACAAATATTATCGATTTCTAAAGAAAGGACATTAGAGGGTTAATTTCTTA
Organism: Eustalomyia histrio; assembly: GCA_949748255.1. Classification (NCBI taxonomy): domain Eukaryota; kingdom Metazoa; phylum Arthropoda; class Insecta; order Diptera; family Anthomyiidae; genus Eustalomyia; species Eustalomyia histrio. Next base: position 121,841,526 of record OX456526.1, read on the forward strand.
CACCAGTTTACGTGAAATGGCATTTTCAGAAACCTACTTCAATGTTCATAAAAATTGAGAAAAATTTTAAACATACACTCACAATATATTTAAAAAGTAATACGTAGAGTTAGTTTTTAAATGAAGAATCAATTGTAATTCATAGAAATATATTTTTCAACTATTTGAATCAGTCATTCAAAAAACAAACTATTAAAATTTACAGACATTCAGTAGAAGTTGATATTTTCTGTTAAATGTAAAATTTTATGTTTTCTGTTTCTAAGAATTGAAATTCATATAATTCCTTTTTTTACCAAATTAGTTTGTTTATATACAAAATTATTTCAATAAAAATTACAAGAAATTATTTAAATATACGTACACACAAAGCCAATAAAAATATATACATATACATATACATATGCATGTGTTGTGTTCTGTTTTGTAATTACATACAAATAAAAAACTTTCAATTTGAAAAACAAACCACAAAGTAGTTTTTTCTAACTTTTTGTCGGTAAAAATTTAATGGTTATTTTAAAAGACTTTCTATTGTTTTTACTTTTGTCGATTATTAAACAATAATTAAAAATAAACAACAAAATGGGTTGAATATAATGAAAAATTAGTAGTCCTCTTTTTAATTGTATTTTCGATTAATTTAATATGTATTTTAAGTTGTTCTTAACGACATAATATTTTGAGTGTATAATTCTTTTTTGTTTTTCTTAGCAAAATAACTTGTATATATACAAAATTATTTCAATAAAAATTACAAGAAATTATTTAAATATACATACACATAAAGCCAATAAAAATATATACATCTGTGTGTGTTGTGTTTTGTAAAATTACATAAAAATAAAAAAAAAAAAATTCAATTTGAAAAACAAACCGCAAAAATTGTTTTTTTTCTACCTTTTGTCAGTTAAAAATTTTTGGTTATTTAAAACGACTTTCAATTTCTTAACTACTTTTGTCGATTATTAAACAATGATTGACAATAAACAATGAAATGGGTTGAAAATAATAAAAAATCAGTAGTACTCTTTTTGATCGCATTTTCGAATAATTTAATATGTAGTTTAGATTATTTTTAACGAAATAATATTATGAGTGTATACATAATTTAAATTAAACTATTTTTAAGTTAAAATTTTACGGGCACGGACTTTAAATATTTTTAGCCAGTTTTGATGCTAGGATACCTCTATGTTTTTTGAGCTACGTATATTAGAACTTTTTGGTGTTGGTCTTACAAGAAAAGTACTCAAACTTTAACTCCCCGTTTCTAATGAAATTTGGATATGTGATGGAAAAAGGAAGTTGCTTTTCGGGTGAAATAGAGGCAAGAAATTCGAAAATGTTAGAAATTTTATTTTAAACCTGCATTAAAATAATATATTCCTAAAATGGGTAAGTATATCAACTTAATGAACATGTTTTAGCATAACATAACAACTTGACGACCTTCCAATAACTACTAAAAAGGGGTTTGCAAAAAATCCGTTAAAATCCAAAATAGGAAGAATAGCAAAAAAAAGAAAGAAATATGTGTCAGTTAAAATTTAATAAGGAATACAATATCTAGCCATAGCAATAATTATCTTCATATGAAGTACTGATATTTCATTATATTTTTACAATAGTAAATTCAAAATAACAAAAAGTGCCAAAAACGGTGCCAGTAAAAAGCCATCGAAAATTCCATTTTATATATGGTAACACACTTACATGTGATATAACAAAAAATAACAATCTTGAAAGGTATCAAAAATTTCGAGTTGGCTCAAAGGCCGAGACAGGTCGATCTAAAATTTTTTTCTATCCCATATCCAAATTTGATCAAAATCGTAGTTACAGGCGACCATGTAAAAGACAAAATATATATGAACATACGTGATCATGCATGGACTTGTATGTGATCATACATGGGCATATATGGTCATATATATGGTAATACATGATCTCATATCTTCTGATCCGAAGTTTTAGGGTATATGGACGTATATGGTCATATATGATTATATATCGCAATATACACTCAAATTTGAGATCCCTAGGTATATGGTCATGTATGGCTCATGGCCCATGTATGATCATATATATATTTAAATTTTTACATGGGGAGCCAAAAAACCATTGTTGCTTTTCGGAAAATGTAGTTGAACCGCTCCACCAAAGTGATGGGAAAATGGAAACGAAAATGTTGAAAATGATGAGTGGAAGATTCCTTCAACAAGTTAATGACCAGAAGCATACTTTGAGGTTGGTAAATGAGTTCATAGCAGACAATGGAGTTTAAGTCCTTGATTGGCCGGCACAACCACCCGATTTGAACTACATTGAAGACCTCTTTGAAATGTTGAAGAGGAGTGTTTCCAGTAAACGACACCGAAATCGAAACGAACTTTTAAAAATTCTAGAATCTGAAGCTGTAATAAGTAATCTTATATTATTGAATATATTATATACACGAAATATTAAATTGGTGCTTTTGTTTTGCAAATATTATATGGAGAACTGTATTTTTCAAGCAAATTTTTTTTTTAAAAACTGTTAGTAAATGTTTTTGTTGCAAATGAACTATATTCTAAAATAAATGACAAATTATTTTTTTGGAGTTTGTTTCAACACTGTATATATACCAAGCTTCATTCCGTTTGGACTACCAACAGCTAAAAAATGTTAATAAATCACATTTGAAATTGGTTGTATTAACCAAATTTATCTATAGCAGCAACTAAAAAACACTTTTTTATTTGGTTAGCAATTTATTTTTCTGTGTGTTTAGAGATTTTTACACAATAAAAAAGTTTATTTAAAAGTTTTATATTCAACAGTCTCTTATGAATTGTGTTAAGTAATGTATAAATATGTCAAATTCAATATTAATGTAACTTCTTTTTAAGAATATGATTCGTACTAAATACATCACAAAAACTTCTTAATTTTCTCTATAAACGGCATAGAATTGATAAATTCTCAATTTATCATCTCAAGGGAAATGGTAAATAGAAATACATACAAAAAAAACATTGTAATTCAATAAAAAGCTTTTAATATATAAAATATTGATGCAAATATCGAAAAAAAAATAAAAACAATAAATATAATTTAAGAAATTTTGTTACTTCATCATTGTCTGTTATTAGCTACAAGAAAATATAATTAATTTTATATGGATGTTATTATATTCTAGAAGTAATAAATAAAGAATGCTTTCAAAAAAAAGTTTACATTAACACTTAAAAATGTGAAAACATATTTGCAATTCGTGTTGAGATACAGTAATATTTTCCTTTTTTTAAAAGGATCCCAATAGATTTTTAACATAATACTTTCAAGATTTTGTTCAATTTAACGAATATTTTTTTTTATATTTGGAAGTTTTGATACTTTCGAAATATTTTTGTTTTGTTTGAATCTAAAATTTTATTATGGGAATTTTAATATTTTGTTCGTTATTTAAACTAATTTTATATTATTTTTGACAACTTAATATTTTTGATAAGAGGGACAAATGACGGTTTGAAAATGAAAAAATGACTGCATTTTGTAAAAAAAAATATCCTAAGATATTTCTTTTTTGCTTTTTGTTTTTGATGTCCTTGTGTTCTTGAATATTAAGGAGTCTTTATAGGTTTACATTGAATAAAGGTCCTTAAATTAAAAAAAAAAAACAATTAGGTCTAATCTTGTGAAATAATTTTCTTGAGCATTCTTTAAAAACAAAGAAGGCAGAAACTGGCGGTTAATATATTTATATTTTATTTGTTTTTAAAAATTACACGTTTCAGCATAATAAAAAAGTTTGAAAGTCTTATATTTTCTGCAAATGACCCCAATCCTTTTTTAATTATCCCTTAAAGAATTAAATTAAAATGACGTATCCAATATGGCAGATAATTCTTAAAAATGTGATTACATTCGGTTAAAATTATTTGTTCCGATTATTTTTGAAGAACCTTAAATACGAATATTATATCCTATTTAAAAACCCTTAGTGGAGGATACAATACGGGGGACAATTTTTTCAATAGTGTTTCGAAACTGTCCATAGTTAGTAAAAAACATGAATTTATATAATTTTATTAAAATTCAATTACATTCCTTAATTGTTATAACAAACATTTTAACTTGCTTATATTAATTTTTTGCAAAAAATAAAATCAGATTTATGCAAACTGTTTGCAAAAAATATCTTTCGTTGGTATTTTTTATATTTTGCACGCCAAAAATAAATTATAGTTTATAGTTGCAAGCATAAAGTAATAAGTTACTCATTATTGATTACCTAATACATGATTTATAAATGTAAAGTAATAATTGAAATATTTTTGAAAATCTATTTTTAGAAAAAACACAAAGTAATGTATACTTTGTGTTTTTTTTTTGTAAGCAAAATGGTAATTTTTGTTTGTTTTGATAACACTAGCGAAAAAACGAAGCGCAACAATTCATTTAAGTTTAAAGCAATCAAATACCATATGCGTCGATAGCTCGGTGGGTGGAGTTCTTGGCTGGCAACCAGATTTCTTTGGTTCGATTCCCATCTTGACCACATTATTTTTAATTACAAAAATTTTAAATAAAATATATGTAATAATTTATTTTAATAAAAATTCCTTTTTTTTAAATCTATTTTAAGACAAATTACTTTTTCCATTCTCGTAACCATATAAGTAACCCCTTACATTATCACCTCTAAGGTAATGGGTATATACATTACTTTAAGGCATATCGCCTGTAAAATTCATCAATGAAGTAAAGTGTAAAGTAATCCATCGGCATCTACGGCTATACATTACTTTGTCCATTATTTAGTAATGTGTGGTTTTGCTGTAGATAAGTAGATAATCTTAATTTACATAATAAACAACCGTCAGCCGAAGTAACAAATCAGAAAAAGGAACAAATCAGAAAAGAAAAAATTAAAAAAAAATATAGTTTTTTACTTTGCATTTTTTAATAAATATGTCTTGTTATTAAGTTATTTACTTTAATTTTTTTGTTGAAATTAACGTTTAAATTTAAATGTATTTTATGTTTTTAAATTACTAAAATATGTCGTATTTATAATAAATCAGGGATACATCACAGCAAAAAAAAAGTAGCAAAAGAAGAGAAAAAAAGCAGTGATTTTGATTCCGGTGTTGTGAAAATTCGGATCGGAACCAATGATTTTTACACAGGGGTGTCATAGAGTGGAAGTTTTCTTTTATGATCCTTTTTCATTGCATCTAAAGCCCTTCTTATGGTTTAGTGAAAAATTAAATCTTTTGTTCTTCCCAAATAAATTTTGAATTTGTAATTTAGATTTCTACAGCACATCAGTAATCGAGTCTTAGCCTCAGTTTCACAATCTCCCGTTAGCTTCTACCTGGGAATTTAACTGACACATTTGTTGTTGTTTCCTATACAAAGTTTGGGTTTTACTGCTCGTTAAATTTTAGCGGGAAATTCAGCAATCGGGCCTTATTTATCTCTATTCGAAATGCTTGCAATTTTTACTACAATAAATTTGTTTACTTTTTGTAGCGTCATAGATTTGAAAAGTGTTTAATTTCATTAAAAATCACATTTTTATAAGTTGTGAAAAAGAACTTCCTTAGAAGAGAAAAATCAGAACTAAAAGATACTTTAGAATCAATCAAAAATTAATTCCTTATGAATCACTTCCATTTATTTTTGCTGGGATACTTTAACGAAAAACCGAAGTTTTAAAAATTAATGCATTATCTTTATTAAAGCTATATTTGTATTAAATATTTAATTGATATCGATTCTTTTTTGAGCATTTTCCATACTGAGATAAAATCGAAAAAGGCGCCCCTATGAGAGACATATAGAATCAATAGAAAATCGTATCGCTAAATTAACATTTTTTTGACTATATACAGTGCGTTGCAAAATTATAAATACTTGTTCTTAAGTTAAACAATGAAAAATAAAAAAAAAGTTAATTAGCTTTTCATAACTATAGTAACTCTTAATTTGAAATACCAAAACAAACAAAAAGTGCAGAAAAAATCAATTCAAAAATTAAATACGACATACCTTTAACCAGATTTATTTTTATTTCTTCAGTTATAGATTTTCACGCATCAATAACTGCTTCTTTAAGGTTAAAATCACTTTCATATTGCTTATTTTCAGCGTAAACTCGATGAATTAATTTTCCCCAAAGGTTTTGATCCGGAGAACATGCGGGCCATTCTACTGCTATTATATTTTTTGAAGACAACTATTCCTTCGTCTGACGACTCACATGTACTGATGCTTTGTCTTGTTGGAAAATTAATTTTTCTTCATTACTGTTTTCTATAAAAGGCACTAATTTCTCTTCCAATACAGCTATGCACTCAGAAGAATTTATTCATGTGCTCGAGAATGCTTCCCAAACCATTAAGGAACCACCTCAGAAATTTATTTTTGAGAAATAACGTAGTTCCTTGCTTAGGTCTACCCAGTAGCTGTTGATACCATCTGGACCATCAAGGCTGAAATTTTTCTTATCAGAAAAAATCACATGAGAAAGAATTTTATGTTTAAACAGTCCAACTACCAACAATGATTATTAATTTACCTTTCTCCAGTTGGTTTGTACGTTTATTTTAGCGAATTCAAGTCGAGCACTTTTGTGGCGGGGTAATAACCATTTTTAAGCGAGCTATAGGCTGGGAAGTGGACTCCTACACTTATTGTTGATTCGGACACATTAACCTGACATTCATTGACTATTTGCCTGAGGCTGTTCATGGTGTTGCTGGCACAGTTAATTATTTTACGCTTTTTCCGTTCAGAAAACTTGTTTTTCGGGCCTTCAGTTTACATTTTACCATAACCAATCGGATTATTTGCAAAATTTGTGACAATTTCATGTGAATGGTTTATTTTTCTGGCAATTTCACGAAAACTTAAACCGCTTTTTAAATAGGCTGAAATTTGCACTTTTTCAAAATCGGTAAGATATGATCAACGTGGCATTTTATTGAAAACTGATTAAAATTGCATAATAAACAAAAAATAATTTTTCTATTTTTGCTTTTTGATTTTTTTTCTTTCGTAACGGTAAACGGTAAAACACTAAAAAAATGTTTTCCTCTCCTAAATCGGTACAGTGATCTCTTAAATTTTGTACAATAAGAGATCAGTTATCACACGCTCAAAAATTGTTAAAAGTTAAAAAAAAATGTTTGTAATTTAAAAAAGATCAAAAATTACATGTAATTATAGTTATGCAACGCAGTGTATATGGTTGCAGGTTACACACGAAAATATTATAACACTCTGTACGATATCGCACTGGATATTGAAAATGCTACGAGAAACTGATTTATTTTCAATACGATTTCGACACATTTTGTTTACTGGGATATTATTTTTTTTTCTAATATTTTCAAGGTAAGTACAATATGATTTCACATATTTTTAATCTTGAGATTGTGCTCTTTCAATTAATATCTTAATACCTTAAGTCTTTGGTTTAATATTTTAGTATTTTACTTTTGTTGTTTTGCTCCAAAGTTCATTATAAATTTATATTCTTCTTACCATTTTTATTAAATTTTTTCAGTTTTATTTTTAATATTTTCTCGTAACTTATCCTTCCCTTTCTTAATTATTTTTAAATATTCCTCAACATTAGCAAAAACAATATTTTTAATTTAACTTTGACAAACAAACTCAGTACCTATTGTATATTACATTAGTTTACAGGCATTAAGTGCACCGAATGTAAATATGTTTTTTTGTATTCTATTTTAGCTGGTTGAACTGGTTAACTGGTATATGATTCCATGTATGAGGATGTATACATGATATATGAACATATCTGACATATGTGGGATCATTCAATGTAATAAATCATATATGGAAATGTATGACTATATATATAAATCCTTAATTCGGTTTTTTTAATATGCATGTAAACATCGAAATATATATGAACATACATAATCATACATGGTCTTGTATATGATCATACATGGGCATACATGATCATATACGTCCATACATGATCTCGTATATGATCATATATCTTCGGATCCGAAATTTATATGTGCATATATTATCATACATGCTCATATATTATTTATTTATGCTCGTATATGATCATATACGTCCATATACCCTCAAATTTCAGATCCGAAGATATATGATCATATATGAGATCATGTATGGTCATACATTGAACAATGTATGTACGTATATGACCATGTATGCCCATGTATGATCATATACAGGACCATGTATGATCATGTATGCTCATATATATTTCGATTTTTACATGGGTGGTTAAATTTTCAATGAATGGCTTTGGAAAGTTCTTTTTATTGATTGAATAAATTTTTACTTTGTTTAATTATAATCAAATTCTTAGAATTTTACCAAATAATTTTAATCTTTTTAAAATAGTGCATTTAATTTATACTTCGCGAAATAAATCTTAAGATAAATTATTCAGTTGTATTATAATTGAATCAATATAAACAGCACCAAATCATTGTCTCACTTTGTTCAATAACAAATAATTAATTGAAAGTGATAATATATTTTCACTAATACATAAAATTAATAAATTTTAATGCCAATTGATAAAAAAAGTTATTATATTTTTTAAGCTCTGAGATATATTGTTTTATTTACTCTATATACATTCATATTTGAATTAATGTATAGAGGCATTTATATTTCTTTTAATTTTTTGCAATCCCGATACTAACGAATAAATATTCATACAGGGAGTCGCCATTGTTGATAATTATGTGGGCCTTTCTTATCACATTTTCCATCGTTCTGAAGGGAAAATTCTCTTTAACAGCTTTCACTGTGACTTGTTCACATTGACCTGTGACTTCTGACCACTCCATATCGATACATCGCGAAAACGGGACATTAGGCGACCCGGAAACGAATCTTATAAAATGTACATTGTCACTCGACCTGTGTGTGCTGTTATGCCATTCTCATGATCTCCAGTACCAATTTATGATGTCATCCAGTACTAATTCATGTTACGCTAGGGTATATTCATCCGGATATTAATATTTTTGTTTATTTTACTTCACATATTCTAACGAAGAAGCTGAGGTATAATTTAAGAAAATTTATTAATTAATTCAGAAGTTATGACCAATTGTATAAAATTTTCATTAATTTACATATAAATATGTATGAGAGTAACTCTAGGCGTATGAGTAATACGTTCTAGAATTGCCAATTAATATATTACTCATACGCCCAGTATAACTACTGTTTGTATTAATTCAGTAAACAAGCTTACATGTTTTATTGGATACAATTTTGGTTATATCTTCAAATTTATGTATGAATTTTCTTAAATTAAACATTGGTTTCTGCGCTGGATTAAGCGATTTATGCTTAAGTAAATAAAAATATATAACTTTTTTTTACGAAATTTTCAAAACTTAAAAAATGTCCGTTTTTAGTATATTAAGTTTTATTCCTTATACCTCATGTGGAAATTGAAATATATATATGAACAAATATGATGATACATGGGCGTGTATATGTTCATACATTGGCATACATGGTCATATACGTGCATGATTCAATATATGACCATACATGATCTTATATATGATCATATATCTTCGGATACGAAATTTGGGGGTGGATCGTCATATATGTTCATATATGAGCATACATGAGTAATATATAAGCATAACCATATACGGTCATATACCCTCAAATTTCGGATCTGAAGATATATTGTAATACATGCATGGACCTTGTATGTACATGTATGTATATTCATATACAAGCCAATGTATGGTCATGCATATTAATATATAACTTGATTTTTACATAAAACATGAAGAAAATTTTTTTGAATGAAAATATTGAAATTTTTGAGGAAATTAATAAAGCTTTTCTTTACAAAATGAATGAAATTTTCCACACATAACACAAAGCTTTATACTCATTATGAAACTTGTTTCTTCACCAAATGTACAAAACTTTTAATAAAGTAAATCATATTTTACATAAAATTTTATAAAAACTTTCACTAACTAATGAAAGACTAGTTCAAAGGCAATTTCTTTGCTTTTGTAAAAAAAAAAATGTTTGAATATCATGAATATAATTTTTTAAATGTATTTTTTGCCTATAACGCCAAAAATTCTTAATTAACCAAATACCAAGTATATTTCTTATTAATTATTTTTTTTTTCAATACCAAACAAATTGGTTGTTCTTGATCAAACTGCCTATAACAAAAATCTTAGAAAATGAAAATCAAATCTCTATAAAATTAAAAACGATGTTTGCGCTTAACAGGCTAAAATATATAAAGTACATATTCTTTATAGTGCGCAAAATGGCTGTAAACTAGAGTTATTAGTTTGTTTAAAAAAAAAAAATTTATAAACCTTTAAACTAAAGTTTGTTATGTTTTCTGTTAAAAGAGCATATTGTGGCAGGCAAACCAGTAAAATTATTTTGTTTTTTTTTTTTTTTTTGGTAAACTTTTGATTGTCATTTTTTTACCGAGTGCAGTCATGTATATGTTTGGTGTTATTACTGTTGAAACCTCAATATAGTACTACAATTGATATATATACTATTTATTGTTTTTACTGGTTGTAGTGAGAAATGTTGCAATATATGGGGGCCATAAAATATCAGGCTAAAATTGAAATATTTATATATATATTAACGGTTAAGATTTTTCTGGAGTAGAACCGCTATTGTGAGGAAATTTAAATAGGAGTTAAAATTTTACCTTTGATATGGAAAATGACAAAAATTCGTAAAAATAACTTGAAAATACTAAATTTCCTTATAAATCAGTGCATTGCAAAATTGTTTCTGATGAAAAAAAAAAAAATTCAGTAAAGAAGTAAAAAAATTAGGATCGGTATTGTATAATCTGAATTAATATTGGGAAGACGTACAGGTTGGTTGAAAAGTTCCTGCGCTCAAAATGAAAGAATACTGTTTTTGTTACGAAATATATTTTTTTATTCAATATAATCTCCTAGAAGCTCAATACACTTGTTCCAATGATCTTCCAATAATTTTATCCCATCCTTATAATGGATTTCCGGAAGCTCTGCAAAATAACCGTCTACGGCTGCTATGGCCTCTTCATTCGACGAAAAATGCTTTCCACGAAGGAATTGTTTGAGATTTCTGAAGAGATAGTAGTCACTGGGAGCCAAATCTGGTGAATACGGTGGATATTCAAGCAATTCGTACTTTAATTCTTTGAATTTAGCCATCGTCAAAACACTTTTGTGAGCAAGTGCATTGTCTTGATGAAAAATGATTTTTTTCTTCTTTAAACCAGGTCTTTTCTCACGAATTTTTTCATCCAGCTGATCCAAAAGGCTGCCACAATATTCAGAATTGATTGTTTTACCTTTCTGAAGATAACCAATCAACAAAATTCCATTTGCATTCCAAAAAACTGATGCCATAACCTTCTTTGCTGATCGTTGTGACTTCACCTGCTTTGGAGCTGAACAACCAGCTTCAGTCCACTGTAAACGTTCTTGTTTCAATTTAGGATCATGGTGGTAGATCCAAGTCTCATCCATAGTTATAAAACGACGCAAGAAGTCGGTTTTATTCGGCTTAAAACGCTCCAAATTATGCTGAGAAATTTGTTTTCGATCCAGTTTTTGTTGAATTGTTAATGTGTGCGGCACCAACTTTCCAAACAGTTTTTTTCATACGTTATTCTTCATGTAAAATATGGAGTACTCGTTCGTCTAAGATGCCTATGGCATTAGCAATTTTACGCTTAGTCAAACTTGGATCTTTACTAACCATATTATGTACCTGCTTAATGATTTCTGCAGTGGTTGTAGTTTTTGGTCGTCCTTCGCGTGGATCGTCTTTAAGGCTGGTACGACCACGTTTAAATTCACCAGCCCAAAATTCAACGGTGCGTTTTGAAGGTGAGGACTCCTTATACACTTCTTACAATTGTTCATAAATTTCCTTTGCTTTTAAACCCTTCAAAACAAAGAATCTAATGACTGCACGATATTAAATTTATTCCATATTAAAAAAATCACACGTCAAACTCAAATGACACGTCAACTTCAAATGGCTTGTAAACAAAGAAAGAATTGACAGAATGACTTGCAACTTTGCATGTGTTTTCAGGACAGTTATACCAACTTGAGAAAAAAAAAGTTTGGAGCTAGCAGTGCCAGGAATCCTGATTAATGTATTCAATGGGTTAACCTTTACTGGAAATAATGTCAAAATTATTCGAACAATTTAAAGTGCACAAATTCCGAATAACGAATTATTTATTACGATTAATGTACACTGTACAACAATTTCGTAATTTTTCGACAATTACGGGGTTTTGGGTTTAAATTCCCCACTTTATGAATTTATGTGTTATTTACATCTGAGGTGTGGAGTATGTTCAGCATCTTTGGAGAAAATATTAACGCAAAAATTTTTGTGGAACATGTTAAGCCTCTAATTCGCCCACATAATAGTAGTTTTTTTTTTCTATTTTCAAGAACCGTATAAATTACGATGTACAAAATGCCATATTTTTAGTCTGGAAGCTGCCATGATGAACATTTTATGGTGTTGGCATCATGGTAGCATGGCAGCACGGCTAAAAAAAAAATATGTCATTTTATACATCCTGGTTTATACGGTCCCTGCAATTTTAAGCAATCGTAAAAACTCCGCGGGAATGAAATGTTCTACAGAAGTGATGACCATACAATTTTAATACATATTGCAGAACACACCAAAGCCCAAAACTTAACACAAATACCAAAAACATAAAACCAGTCAAATCCAAGATTTCTCATTTAGGGCTAATTAAGTTATTGGTTAAGGTTTGCCACTCATCTACCGAATTCTTTCGCATCTCTGTCACCACGACTTCAGTTTTGTTGCTTATGTTCTCCTTCATTCTCTTTTGTCTTCTTTTTCTTTAGTTTTGTTGCTTATGCACTTAAAAAAGTTTGTAAGTTAAAATAACTGAAAATATCATTTAAAAGAAATGATATTTCATTTAAAAACCGGTCTACATAATTTTCATTTAAATTAAATGCCATTTGTTATTTATTTTTAAATGTTGTTGACACATCCGTAAGAAACAAATGATATAATCAGTTAAAATAAATGTAAAAATTTTACCTACCAATCCTTAAAAAATAAATGTTTTTTTTTTTTATTTATTGGAAATTGTTTGATAGTAAATTATTTCGAATAAATGTATAAAAAAGTTAATATAGATATTTCTTTGAAAAATAAATGTATGTTTCTTTATTTTTAAATGCAACGGAAAACTTTTTTATTAAACTACAAACAGTTAACTACATAATATTCTGAGTGTGTTCTTCTTCATTCTTTTTTGTCATTATTTCTCTGCCACCAAATATTTCCATAAGGTAATTTAATTCTTTCTAATAAGGTTTTTGTATGAGCTCTGCATGTTTAGGAGCTTCTAGTTTTTCCAAAACTTTGATTGCGGTGTTGTGAAAATTTGGATCGAAACCAATGATTTTTACATAGGGGTGTCATAGGGTGGAAGTTTTCTTTTATGATCCTTTTTCATTGCATCTAAAGCCCTTCTTATGGTTTAGTGAAAAATGAAATCTTTTGTTCTTCCCAAATAAATTTTTAATTTGTAGTTTAGATTTCTACAGGACATCAGTAATCGGGCCATAGTCTCATTTTCACAATTTCCCGTTAGCTTCTACCTAGGAATTTAACTGACAGATTTGTTGTTGTTTCCTATATAAAGTTTGAGTTTTACTGTTCGTTTTAGTTTAGTGGGAAATTCAGCAATCGGGCCTTATTTATCTCTATTCGAAATTCTTGCGATTTTTACTACAATAATTTGTTTACTTTTTGTAGCGTCATAGATTTGAAAAGTGTTTAATTTCATTAAAAATCACATTTTTATAAGTTGTGAAAAAGAACTGCCTTAGAAGAGAAAAATCAGAACTAAACGATACTTTAGAATCAATGAAAAATTAATTCCTTAAGAATCACTTCCATTTATTTTTGCTGGGTAATATTGAATAGATACAAACTAAAAATAGTAATTTTTCAATATATTTTATATGAAATTCCAATTGAGAAAAGACAAAGAAAATCCATAAAAATATTGCCATTTTTAATTTCTCCATTTGAAATTCAATGAATAAAAAAATTTTCCTCTTTATTAAGTACTTTCCGTACCTTGTGCATCCCATCCATGGCTTTACATAATCCCCAAAACCACAGTAAAAGTTATACTTTCTGTTGTTCATATGTAAAAATATTTATAACGGAAATATATTTGATTTGTTTAGCAACAACAGCGGAAATTGTAGTCAAAACTGATTGTTTTATTTAATCAAATTGTATAGTTGAATGAATAACTAGATGAATGATTGCTAACAGGAACAACTATGAAATATATCATAAGAATGTTTGAAGCAATGGTTTTTATGAATATTGTTAATCAAATTTGAAAATTGCTTTTTCTTGTAAGTTGTTTATTTTATTTGTAAGTAAAAGTTTACTAACATTTTTGTCATATTTGTGGTATGTGATATTTTTATTTGTGATAGCTTGAATAGAAGTTATCAGAATAAATTAATATCAAAAATATAATATAATATTTTAAAAGCATCTGATTTTTGTGATTTCAATAAAAAAATAATGTTAGTTATTTTTGGTTTTAAATTTACTACACTCTAATTAATTTCTGTTGAAATTTACACAACTTATAGTAGGAAACTGTACTCCTACTATGAATTGGGTAAATTTACTCTGTGTGCGTAAATAAAAAAATACACAGATTATGCGTAAGTTGGTGAACACAAAATGAGTAAAATTACATTAAAAGTGCGTAAAAATTAAACGAAATTTTGAAATTAAAGAGTAAATTTACCAATTTTGTGCGTAAGTAAGCACATTTTATGTGTAAATGTACACATAACGTGCGTAAAAATCCATTGTAAATACGTAAAATTCCCCAAAAATGGTTTTATTTACCACCACTATATTAAAAATTAAAAAGCCCAAATTATTTTTAGTATGTGTTTTATTAATGGGTGATATAATATAATAAAAGCAATCAATATTTTTATGAACTTGTTGAAAATAATTTTGAATAAAAATAATGCTATTATTAAAGGAATCTAAGGAAAATTAAATAAATGAAATTACAGAATATAATCAAAAGTATCAGATTTAAAACTATCCTGTAAAGAAAGCCTACAAAATCTTTATATGGAAAATAAACCTAAAAATCTAGAATTTTCTTTAATGAATTTAAAATAAGTATGTAGCTGCGAATTCTCGATTCGATGCAATCCATGCAAATTCTCGATTCACCGGCATCAAATTATACAACCCTGGTGGAAGAAAGAAACCTGTCAAACAAAACTCCTTTAAAAGTAAATAAAATTACCTCTATTGTTGATGTTGCTTTTGCACATCCCAATAAATCTAACGTAACTACCAAATTGACAAATATTCATGCTAAACTAAGGAATATTTAAATCGTTAAAAGTCAAAAATTATCTTTAAGAATCAGCTAATAATACATTTACATTTAAATTTAAACGTTATTTTTTTAATAAATTAAATTTTTCTTATAATTTTTTATATTTAATTTTTTTTCACAAATACAATATTTATATTTCTGACAGTTTTACAATTACTACTAAATGCTGGTACATTTACACACTTCATAAAAAATATTTGTTTTTGAACACCAAATAGTAATTGTAAACACAAAATGCGTATTTATAAATAAAATATGCCTAATACACTTTATGTGCATTTTTGTAGACAAAAATGTGTACGCATAAATTTTACACATATGTTGTTTAATTTTAGACATTTTGCGTGATATTACGCAAACATTTACATAATTTATTGTAGTGAATTTACAATCATTTTTTAGAGTGTACACTGTCTTAGATATATTTATTTGACAGGCCTTTTTGGTTGATACTACAACCAAGGATTTAAGGATTTACAAAATATAAAGTTTTTATCTTCAAGTTTAGCCTCGCTGCCTTGCTGCCTTGCTGCCATAAGACATATCGGCTAAGAATTTCATGGTGTCGGCCAAGAATTTTATGGTCACGGCTAAGTGGCATCGAGGCAGCAAGGCAGATGAACTTGAAGCTAAATATTTGGCAGTTTGTACATTCTGAGTTTTATACCGTCCTTGGTACAACCATAACTGACTTAAAGTTATTAACGATTTTTTTTATAAAAATTTCAGTAATTTTTATTAAAAAAATCCTTAAAATTTACTTAGGGTTTAAACGGGAGTGTATATTTTTTAGAGATTTTCATTACTGATGCTAGCTCAGATATATAATAATTAAAAAAATATCATACATATCTTCATACAAATCATAAAAAATCTTCATAATTTTTCATGTAATCTAAAGCAGTTAATTTTGTGAATAATTTCGACGAGAAAGAAAGAAACATCTGAAGTTTTAATGTAGTGAGAGAATATAATTTTATTTTATTTTATTTTTAATTCAATTATAATTTTACCTTTTCATTAAACTTTAATTTTCCAATCATTTCATAACTTTTTCAACACTTATTTTTCCTTCTTTCTTAAAAACGTACAAAAATCCTTTAGAAACTAAAATGAAAACCTAGGTAAACTATAAACAAGAAAAAGTACATTCATAAATCATATTAAAAAATAACTCTCCTGTCATAGTCGTATAGCAATAATAATTTCCACCATATTGTTTAGTCGTGCGTAAGTTATAAAAAGTAAAGTTTGCCATCATTTTTTTTCTTTCTTTTGTAACACAAAAAAAAGAAATTGTTCTTTAAAATTGTCTGTAAACATAAAAATTGCAAAAGAAAAATCTAAAGAATTTTTAGTTTTCCAACAAAACTTTTACCTTTTTTTGGTTTATTTTGCTAAACAAACATTGGTTTTTAACTGAAAACCCCCTTTTTACGGGGAAGATAATTAAAGCTAAGTAATATCTTATATTTGATATGTGACAAAAAAAAAACTTGCAATGAAACAATTCATTCCCATTAGGCACATTTTGGCTAAACTAAGAGATAAATGTTGCCCCGTGAGTCCTGCAGCCAAAATGACAACTCACTTAATAAGTGAAGACTGAATTTTTCATAATAAAAAATATATATTTTACAATTGTTTAATTTTGTTTTAAAAAGTTTATTTTATAAAATTTATGACATTCTGACTTTACATTATTTTCGCTTAAAAAACGTTTATAGGCAGAAAAAATAGAAAATTATGTTTTCTATCGATATAATATTACTGCTTTAATAAAAAATTATTATTAAGCCAAAAATTACCTAATAAAGGGTGTTCCAAGAAGAACGCAATTTTTAAATCTGGCAACATTCGAAGTGTTATTGTTTGACATTTGAACAATTGTTATTGTTTGCTAGTAGAAGGTACGAGGTTAGTAAAAATGGAGCGCTACACGAATAAACAACGCATTCTCATTTGGAAATTGTTTTACCAAAATGGTGAAAGTTTTGCGGCTACAGTTCGCAAATTGCGATCAATTTGGGGTCACAATAATGCTCCAAAAGAGTCAACTGTAAAGAGATTAATGGATAAATTTGCCGAAACTAGGTCTGTTAGTGATGTAAAGACAACAACGCGCCATCGACCAGGTCGATCGACTGAAAATGTCGCAGCTGTACGTGATGATGTCGCTCAAACTCCATCCACCTCAATTCGACACCGAGCTCAGCAAATTGGTGTCTCCAAATCCACTTTGCAGCGAATTTTGACGAAAGATTTGCATCTTCATGTTCATGTTCACAAAGTTCAATTGACTCAGGAACTGAAGCCAGCTGACCATGGACAGCGAAGGGAGTTCGTTAATTGGGTATTGGAGAGACAACATGAAAATGCTGATTTTGCCGATAAAATCATCTTCAGTGACGAGGCCCATTTTCATCTTGATGGCTTCGTCAATAGGCAGAATTGTCGCATTTGGGGTGAGGAAAATCCTCGAGTGATTCACGAGAAGCAAATGCATCCTCAACGTGCCACTGTGTGGTGTGGTTTTTGGGCTGGAGGAATCATTGGACCTTTTTTTTATGAAAATGAGGCAGGTCAAGCGCAAACAGTCAATGGTGTTCGGTATCGTGAAATGATAACCAGTTTTTTCTTGCCTAGAATTGAAGAAATGAATGTGGAGGGCATGTGGTTCCAACAAGACGGCGCTACATGTCATACAGCCAGAGAAACAATTCAATTGCTGCATCAGTCATTTCCCGGTCGTGTTATTTCGCGTTTTGGAGATCATAATTGGCCGCCTAGATCGTGCGATTTAACACCATTAGATTTTTTTCTTTGGGGTTTTTTGAAGTCGATGGTTTACGCGAATAAGCCGACGACGACTCAAGCCTTAAAAGAGGAAATTGGACGCTGCATTAATGAAATACCGCAGCATTCATGCAAAACGGTCATTGAAAATTTCATTAAAAGATCGCGTGCATGCCAGCAAAGCCGCGGCGGCCATCTGCACGATATATTGTTCCATACATAACCTCATTCTGTCTACTTTACGATATAATAAAGTTTCACGATTTTTTTTAAATATCTGTGTTTTATTTAAAATTTAAAAATTGCGTTCTTCTTGGGACACCCTTTATATAAAGACCGATTTATGGTGGTCTTAGGCATTACAGGATTAATATTCAGTGGTTTACCCAAAAACTACCAGAAATAACACCAAAATCATGATAGAAACAAAAATGTATACAAAAAGTTCAGATTTTATTTTAGAAAAATCATTTAAAAGACCCATTGTGCGAAAAAAACACATCAGAAAAATCAAAAGTTGCTTGATTTTGCACAAAAAATCTCATTAAAATTGTAATATAGTTGTAACACAATATTTTATATTTGCAAATAATTTAAATATCCTTTATTCATTTGTTCACATTTAAAACAGAACATAACAATAATATCACATTTATTTAAAACAAAATTTTTTTATTTTTTGTTTACTATTTTCTTTTATACAAAGTAATAAATTGTCATTTAATATAAAAAAAGTTTTTATATTTTTTTTTTGGTTTTCTGCCGGCCATCTGCCTATAGCTATTACTTTAAATTTTGAAATACAAATACTTTTTGAATATAGAGTGTTTATTTTACACTCATTTTAAAATGCATTGGTATATTTTTGGACATTTTAACAGTTCTGAAAAAATAAGAAAAAGCCTACATCATAACACAATTAATCAGCTTAATATATAACTTTTTCTTCGATCAAGTGAAAAGTGTTACTTAATTTTAAACACAAAATTCCTTCTAAAATCAATGAACGAATTTCGTTTTAAAACCCTTAACTATTAACCCTTAAACACCCAGAAAACAGTATCAGTTGTGGCTACTGAATTTGTTGCCAATCGAATTCTGGCGGTTACAACAACTATCTTTACATTAAATTTTATTTTTAGTCGTAAAAGCCAATATTCAGTTGTCTAATTTAATATTTATAATCATCATAAATATTATTACGTTCCACAAAATTTTATTTTAAGAAAAATTTGATTTTTAGATTTTTCCGGTATGGAACCTAGGCATCCATATCCATAATTTACACTCTTACTTACTGCACCACAATTTAACTTAATTTTCTTTGATATATATAACTTATTTTAACATTTGAGTATTTTGCTTTAATTAAAAAAAAATATTTTTTTAAATGTTTCCCTTTGCCGGGATTTGAACTCGGAATTAGGAGTACTAGGCTAGCTCTCTACCCACTATCCTACAAACACTTATACATTTTCATGACTAATTTTGAATTTAAATAATTTTTTAAGAAAATAAATTTACCAGAAAATTTTGTTTACAAATACCAATCGTTAGTGGTTTCTATAAACAATACAATCCACAATTCGGTTGGTTCAACTGAAACCCTAATTTTATGATATATTTGAACAGGATAACCATATTTGTAGTTACGACTTTCGAATATCGACAATATTTTAATAAATTTTATAGATTGTAATCATTTTCTAGTACATTCACTAAAAAATGGTTGCTTCTACTGAACGCAATTCCTAAATGAATTTTATTTGTAAAGATAATTGAAAATATCAATAATTGGTTAATAGTACCCTTTTTTGGTTCCTTTTTCCTCTTTTTAATTCCCAATACCATATTTTTGTTATAATAATGGATTATAACTTATTCCAAATAAAATAAAACCCCTACAAATAAATTTTAATGTTTTTGATCGAATTGCAACCAATCTTATTTCTGGGTGTAGGTTTTGTGTCTTTCTAGTTTTTAATTCAAAATATGTATGAAATTTACCAAGTAAAAAAAAACTAATTAAAAAAGTGAGAAAATTCAAATCTTTCGTCCATAAGACACCTCTTATCAGATTATATGAATTTGTTCTACATTACGGGAAAGAGAGTGGCACCTGGTCTTAATTTTAGATGCATAGTGAAAAATTTCTTATGAGGCTGGGGAGGTTTTTTGTTATCTAAGCACATTTTCTCAACCGAATTATCAAATTGAGTTTTTTTTTTAATTTCTTAAAGTGATTTCCAATAGTTTTAAAATAATTTTCATGTTCACTTTACCGGTAGGCATCTGCAAACGACAATTACCTCCGAATCAAATGACTTAATAAGCAATGATTAACAACTGAAATTAACAAAAATTACACTCACAATATATATTCCGTAGAGTAAAAAACATCAAGAATCAATTGAAATTTATAGAAATTTATTTTTTTACTATTTGAATCAGTCACTCAAAAAACAAACTATAAAAATTTACAGACATATAAAATAAGAATATATACATCTATGTGTGTTGTGTTTTGTAGAATTAAATACAAATAAAATCAATTTTAGTTTGAAAAAAAAACCACAAAAATCGTTTTTTTCTTAGTTTTGTCAGTTAGAAATTGATGGTTATTTTAAGCAACTTTCGATTGATTTTACTACTTTTGTCGATTATTAAACAATGATTGAAATTAAGCAACAAAATGGGCTGAATATAATGAAAAAACAGTAGTCCTTTTTTTTAACGAAATAATATTGTGAGTGTACCATTAACGGATGGTTTGTCCAACCTAAGAATGGAAATTTTCTCCTTATGAATCCCAGGCCGTTATGGGGAAGACTTTTCTCTTTTGAACCCCTCTTTTCACAACGATTCTAATGAAAATTCCTTGTTCTTTATAAGTGCTATAGCCAAGGTATAAATATTTTAATTTCAAAATTCTAGTCAAAAAGGGTTGTGGCATATTTTTTAATTTTTGATAAAAAATTTACCGAATGTGGAACCCACGTTCGCTGCTCTAGCAGCATACTCTGGGCGATGATGAGACCTTTCATTCAATTCCCTCTATAGACCAATTTCTTGAAGATCAATTTTTTAAGGGGAAACTGTTTACAGCAATACCTCGTATAAAAATTTCAAAGAAAAATATAAATTTTGGGACTTTTTTAAAATTTATTTTGCCATGTCAACCATAAGATTTTTGTTAAATGCAATACCCTCTATCACCCACAGTCAGGTTATCGACTTATTAAAAAATATTATCACTACATATATTGAACGAAGTTTTTTTCCTGCAACTGTTTATGCAGCTATACCTTTCATATCAAGGTCACTTAAATGCTTGTATATTAACAAATATCACTTAATCAATGGATTTTGAAGGGCAGATTGCAAATAGAAAAATTATAAAAATTATAAAAATTATTTTTTTTTATAAAAAATAGTGCACATGATAAAATAGAACTCATACTATAAACTTAACCAATATATTTGCCTATTCTTTATAACAAAATAAAAAACGGCAGAAAATTATTAATACCGTAAGTAGAATAACAAAAGAGTCAAAATCTAAACTTGGTTGGGCCAAAAATGATGTTAAATTTGGATTAATTTTTTTTTAAAATACAATAATTTAACCAACCAAATTTAAGAATATACAGGAATTATTGAACCATAACCCTTGCGTACTTTTCAATTTATAAATCAGCTTAGTGAATTGCAACAAATGAAGCCTATTCACCATAACTTTTTTTTAATAATTTATGTAGTCCAAAGAAAGTAAAAATAATAGTAAGATAAATAGCAATGTCCAATTTGAAATATCTTGCTTCTTTTTAATTGTTTCTTTATTTTGTTTGTTATATGTTGAAAAACCAGTTGAAAATATTTAAAACTTTAATAAAATTGCAAATTACATAAATTTTTAACTTACATAAATTTGTAACTTTTAATCTGCAATACCCTCTATCAACCATATCACCTCCAATTACGTAAAATATTATATTATTTTTATATGTAGGATTTAGTAGTCATATTAAAGAAATTTTGTGTAAGATATGTATATTAATTCATACTTTAAGAAATTGGACAAAATAAGTTATTTGCATCTCCTCAAAAAATGTGTTTTGGTTCATAGACAGTATTGAATAAAATCTTAAGATATGTTGATTAACGCTAACAAGGGAATTCGCCACTGCTCACACGATGATTTTGGTGAAACTTGGAACTTCAAAACTCAAGGTTGGTCTTATAAAGGGTGTCCCAAGAAGAACGCAATTTTTAAATCTGGCAACATTCGAAGTGTCATTGTTTGACATTTGAACAATTGTTATTGTTTGCTAGCAGAAGGTACGAGGTTAGTAAAAATGGAGCGCTACACGAATGAACAACGCATTCTCATTGTGAAATTGTTTTACCAAAATGGTGAAAGTTTTGCGGCTACAGTTCGCAAATTGCGATCAATTTGGGGTCACAATAATGATCCAAAAGAGTCAACTGTAAAGAGATTAATGGATAAATTTGCCGAAACTGGGTCTGTTAGTGATGTAAAGACAACAACGCGCCATCGACCAGGTCGATCGACCGAAAATGTCGCAGCTGTACGTGATGATGTCGCTCAAACTCCATCCACCCCAATTCGACACCGAGCTCAGCAAATTGGTGTCTCCAAATCCACTTTGCAGCGAATTTTGACGAAAGATTTGCATCTTCATGCATACAAAGTTCAATTGACTCAGGAACTGAAGCCAGCTTACCATGGACAGCGAAGGGAGTTCGTTAATTGGGTATTGGAGAGACAACATGAAAATGCTGATTTTGCCGATAAAATCATCTTCAGTGACGAGGCCCATTTTCATCTTGATGGCTTCGTCAATAGGCAGAATTGTCGCATTTGGGGTGAGGAAAATCCTCGAGTGATTCACGAGAAGCAAATGCATCCTCAACGTGTCACTGTGTGGTGTGGTTTTTGGGAATCATTGGACCTTTTTTTTATGAAAATGAGGCAGGTCAAGCGCAAACAGTCAATGGTGTTCGGTATAATTTTTTCGGTCCATTCATAAGTCGAAATTCGAAAAAAATTCAAATTATAAATTATGTGCTCATCAAAAAAGAAAGCTCGGTATAAATATTACTTTGGCTTCTGTATAGGTTTGCCAAATTGTTAGAAAAAGTAGCAACACAATTTTTTAAATCTACTAAACCATGAATATTGGCAAAATAAAAAATACTTGTTGGTCGATAAGGCTTATTAGGAATAGTATATATGACTAACAGTTTGTATAAACTATCAACTGCACCTCAAACCAATATGGATTCTTTTTTCTTCCTCTTCTATTACATATCCGAATTTCATTAAGATCGGAGAAAGCCTAATCGAAATAGTTTCCTTGTTAGTTTAAATTTAATATTTACAGTTTTATTTGTAAAAGTTTAAATGTTTTTTTTTCTCTAAGATTATTTCCATAAATGTTTGTGCTTTTTGCTGCCTCATTTAACTTTTATGACTTATGACTTCAATTAGCCTTTGGCATTACAATTCATTTACAATTTATTATAAAAGACTAAAAAACTTAAAGAAAATACATGTAATTTAATTACATAAAAAACAAACAGAAAATAAAACGAATGTCCAAAACAGATGTCATTTCCATCAAAAATATAAAATAATATATGTATGTACTTATGTAAATAAAAAAGAAAATGTATTCAGGTCAATCCATAAAAGATCAGCCAAAAAATTGTTATTTTTACTATAGGTTTTCTGGTTTAAATTTTTTTTTTGAATGTAGATACTTGGAGCCGTGCAAAGATTGCTATAATTATTTTTCAAGAAAAATTTGACAACTTTTGATTTATTAAAAGAAACGATATGGATTTTTGTAGGATATGTGAAGGACAAAAACACTTTCATTCAGTTTAACCCTCTCAAATCTATTTTTCTTTCTTGAAACTTTCAAACGCCGTATTTTGAAATTTAACGCACAAAAAGATCTTAACAACTAAATAGGAAGTCTTTGAAATACAGTCATGTAACGAGACAACTTAACATTCAATTTCAAAATTTAATGTAAATAAATGTAATAGTTTCAAAAACTGTATACAATTTTCTTTTTTAAGAGGTAAAAATGTTGTAGGACAATAATGGATGCGACATACAAAACTAATGGGGTGATCTGAAATTTTTACTTGTTTAAGTTTTGGCTAACAAAATTGTTGATTTTGGAATTTTTGAAAAACTGCTTATTTTATATATACTAATAAAGTATAAATCATTCTTATAGATCTGCAAGACGGCAAGTCAATAAGTCTTGCAAAAAAACATAGAAAAACATATTTTTGGGTCAACCCAACAATATGTTTTTCCTTTTAGCTCGATACAATTCATCCAGCGATTTTCTAACTTTTTTAAGTCATCTTTTTTAGGTCCTCCAAATTCACCTTTGTTGCAGAGATGATCTCCTCTTTTGACTCGAATCTTTTTCCGCTGAGTCATATCTAAAAATTTGATAACATGTAAAAGTCACTGGGATCCAAATCTAGGAACAGGCGAATGCGGCGGAATCTCAGCTCGTGTATTTTTCCCATCGAAACTGAAAAAGTGTAAACCTGAACAATATATTGATGGGTCTTCCATTTTTTTTGGCCCAATAATGATGAATAATATTCTCCATTTATTGTATTTCCTCTTTCCAAATAGTCAGTGTAGATAATTGCATGCATATCCCATAACCTTTCCAGCCATAACCTTTCCAGCAGGTTTCACTGTCTTTGCATTCCTCGAGAAGAATTCACCTGGTAAGATCCATTGATTTGCCTCTTCTTTAATTTCTGTTGTATGGTAGTGAATCCATCATCAGTTGTGTATGGCAAAGAAATTCACCATGATCTTGAAGGAAAAGTGTTAAACCAGCTACTGAATCAGTCACACCATTGTGTTTATGTCCAACTGTGAGTAACACGCTATTTTATATCCTAATTTTCATACAAAATTTAAATTACTAAAACATCTAATATGCCCATGGCCTCAACTAGATCAGGCATTTATCTTGTCGGTCACTCAAAACTACATCGTGAATTTCTTGATAATTTCCAAGTAACTGCCTCAACTGGACGTGCTGAACGATGTTCATCATTTGTGGCTGTACGGTTAGGTTTAAATACATTTAATCAATTGTTCATCTGTCTTTAACTCAGGTAAAAATGTACCATGGTCCTTATCTCATTCATCTTTAATTTTCTTAGGTGTTTTGTTTTTCAGGTATAAGTGTTTGATCTACCTTTCAGGTACACTCTAAAAAAAGCTTTTAAAATTACTACTATAAGGTTGGTAAATTTTATTGCAAACGTCCACACAATGCTTGAATTTACGCACATAACGCCTTAAAAACATTATTACACATTTTTCCTGAAAAATAGCACACAAAATACAGTATTTTGTGTGTTGATAAATATGTTTATAAGCACATACGCATTATTTAAAAAAAAAACTACACATTTAATGCATAAATCCCAAAAAGTAAACAGTTTGTAGGCACAAAGTGTCTAATTTGAAAAATGTCTATATAATATGAGAATAAGAAAACAAATAAATAAATTTTATTTATATTAAAAATATATGCGCAAATGCTCCAGAATAAATCGTGAAAAATATAAGATCAAAAGAGGTAAAATTTAAATTTGAAAACCATAAATTTTGTATGACAGCTCGTTTCCTATTTCAGGAAAATTGCAGCACAAATTCCAAAACCCCAAAGGGGGACATGGATAGCAAAATATAAGAACATTTGTTGATGAAAATTATAATTGGTATCAAAAAAAAAAAAAAAAAAAATTACAAGTAAAGGAGTATTCCATGCATTGATATTTATTTTAAAAACTTTGAAATATTCAAACCTTTTCCAAGATCCTTTAAAAAAAAGTTGGATCAAAACATTAATAAAATAAATTAGTGAAATAATTTGGAGATTTCAGTCATGAACACAGAAAATATGGTGATTATAAAGTTACTTGATAACTCAAAATACCAATATCCTTCCAAAAAATTTTTTAGCAATAAATTTATGTCTCCCAAATCTCCCGAATTTTTTTCTTAGAAACTTTTTCGGATCCTAGCAGCGTTTCTGCCAAAAAATCCTATCCTTATAGGTTCTGCTCGATTATAATTAAATTAAAAATAAGAGACACATTTTAGAAGTGGCCCAATAACACTTTACATCTTAACCCCTAAACGTGACATTGGGGTGCTAAAAAATACGTTTTTCTTGTTTTTCTTTTCAATCACATATCTGAATTTTATTAAGATCGAACAGAACCTATCAGGATAGTTTTCTTTTAGACTTTCTAAATCTAAAATTCCTCGGGTATTTTTGTGCAGAAAACCTCCGAATTTAGATGATTTTTTCTGTAGAAAACCACTAATATTATATTATTAATTTTTTTTGAAAAACCATTAGATTATAAGGATTCCTTTTTATTTTTTTCTTATAAAGAAATCCTCACTTTCTGAGAATTTTTTTTTAGAAATTCCGAGGGTTTTTTCCTTTAGAAAAAAACGTTTTATTTTGAGGATTTTCTCCATAGAAAAACAATCAGATGCAATATAAAATTTAGCAATAGAAAACTTTCAAATTATAAGGGCTTTTATAGAAAAAAAAACATCTTATACAATTAGTGGTATTCTGTAAGAAAAAATTACATAATTTTATACATACTGGTATACGTTTTAATAACATGTACTAATTTACGATTTTGACCTTATTATAAATTATAATTTTTAACAATTTATGGACTTATTTTTTCATTAATTTTCTTTAGCAATAAAATACGAATTTTTTTAAACGCATATTATTTAATTTTAAGGGATTATAAGGTACAGTATTTTATATACACATTATTAGACGTTTAAGATTGCATTTTTAGACAGATAGATTTTATATTTAAACAAATATATAATGTTGCTAAACTTTTTTGATACAATTAAAAGAGTACGTTTAGACACATTGTATTTATTAATTTTAAACACAATGTGTCTAGATATTTTGGTTTTAATCATTGTGCCTATTTTTGCCCAATTTATAGTAGGTAACAAGTTACCTCCTGTAGAATTTGTAGAATGTTTGTAAATTTTTTCTCTTTTTCAGAATAGCAAAAGTTGGCTCAAACAATCGATTGTTAAAAAAAACTAATGACATATTTTATGACTTGCAGTCATATTTTGCAACTTAGCATTTTTCAAAAACCTACTTTGTGTATTAAATATTTGTCGCTTCTTGTATACAATTTTGTAAAGACTCATTGACCAGCCCTTGTATATATTTCGGCCATGCTGATTGTTTAATGTTTTCTTACAGTTTTTTTGAAAAAATTTGTATTAATGCATTTTCGCATTTTCATGCAGTTATGTACTGCATTTTTTAAATGCAGATTGATTTTGTATTGAAAAATACCTTCAAAGCCTGTTTTTAACAAAGACTTTCGCTTTGTACGCATTCGTTTAAAAACAAGATGTTCCGGTAGAAAAATGTTTGCAAATATAAATGTCATTAGCTCATTTTTTTTTTTTTTGCAAATGTGCTCTAAAAAGATATTCATATATTTTACATACTAAAAGTTGAACTCTGGGGCTATCTTGGAAAGATCATTAAAATATTACAAAAAATATTTTACAAAATTGTAGTGTATCAAAGGGCAAACAAATGTAATACTGTATAAAAGTAGGGGTGTGTTTGATTATAATATTATTTAAGTAATGATGATCCGATAAAGATGTTAGAAAATACTAATATTAAAACTTGCACGCTTTGCTTATTTTTAATTTTTCAAAAAAAAAAAAAAAAAATTAAAAAAATAAATAAAAATAAAAAAAATAAATTAAAAATATCTATTAAAATCGAGAGTTTTCAAATTCTGGAAAATATAATGACAGCAATCTGTATAATTAAGTTTTTTGATGCAAAATGTTATTTTTACGGCAAGATTCGATTTTGGCTAATATATCATGGAATGGAATATCCTTATATATCTCTAAGGATGTAACTACCTAATATACTATACATACTTATGTAGGTATGTATGCCAGTTACATTTTCTTATTTAATTCAGAAAAAAATGTAATCTATATTTTGATTACCAATGTATAACCCATTAGTGACCGTAATTTTAAATATCAAAATAATAAAATCTTTTTTTTATTTAGCTTTAGTTTTACTAAAAAAGTTTTAATAATATTAATCCTACGCCTACGCTGATAAAAAAATAAACAAAATTCATGCAAAAACCATCATCTGAATTTTTTTCGCCGTGAATTTTGTTTAAAGTGATAACTTTTTTGATGTTTATCTAATAATGTTTTCTTCACACTTATAATAATAGCCGCCGTTGTTGTTGATGTAAATTTGGGCTCTTTAAATTACATTTTGCATAACTGTTCGAAGCATTTATAGTGTCACGTTGTCAATTTGGCCTTAAATGTTGTTCCTCAACACCTCCATATTACGGGTCTTGTTCGCGTACACCAATGACTTTAAATATCCCCAGAGAAAGAAGCCCGGGACAGTCAAATCAGGAAATCTGGCTGGCCAAGCCAAATCACCGAAACTCGAGATTATTTGCGCTTCGAAGTCTATAGGATATAAAATTAATCGACTTTCCCTCTTAACCGATTAATCGTTTTAATAATAATTCGTTTTTTTCTTATTCGTTTAATTTAATAAAATGTTAAATTTAATCGATTAATCGGAAAAAAACTTTTGTAAAATAATATATTAATTTTTAATTTCATTTAAAAAAGAAAACAAAAATAAGTTCAGTAGCACTTTAAAATTTTACAAACACTCAGAATATTTTGTAGTTTACTGTTTGTAGTGGTTTGTGGTAGTGGTAAGGTTTTCAGTTCAGTTAAAAATAAAGAAACATACGGTTATTTTTCAAAAAATATTTATGCTAATTTTTTTATACAATTGTTCAAAATGATTTACCATTATTTATTGATTTTTTTTTCACTTTCATTTATATTTCTCATTTGTTTGAAATGTAATAAAAATTTACTCATAAATTGTAAACTTGTGGTTTATTTGTTTTCGTTTTAGTTATTACAAATTTCAATTTTGTTTGCTTTCTTTTTCAAAAAAAATAAAAAATAAATAATAAAATAATAATAAAATATTAAAAAATATCCAATTTTGTTTTTTATTCGAATTACAAGAACATTATAAATATACACGCATACACACATGAGCTCATTCACACAAAATGTGTCTGTGCATTTGAGTCTACATTTTCTAGATTAAAAAAACAAAAATACAAAAACGGAAAAAAATTAAAATAAATGAATTATCAGTTATTTTTTACGGAAGTAGTATTAAATTTTAAATTTTTTTTTGATTGATTAATCATGTTTTTTACTGATGTGTTGTTTAAAAAACATTTAAAAATAATTAAAACCATTTCATTTAAATAAAAAGTAAGTAGATTGGCTTTTAAGTATAATATCATTTATTTTTAATGTTACTTTCAGTTATTATATAAACTACAAACTATTTTAAGTGTAAAAACTGTATTAATTGGTTTTATAAGCATTTTTAGTTTCTCTGTCCTCTCTTATCTTAGCAACACATGTCTGCTAACGCGTAGTACAATAAAATTAGAAGAAAAGTTAGTAGCCGCTTCAAAATATTAGAAAAAAAAACTTTTTGTGCTATTTTAAAATTTGCAAATATTCTGTAACTTGTAAAATGTAAAAAGCAAAAAGGTTTGCTTGATAATAATTTTTTTTACTAAAAATCAGTACAAAAATTGTAAAGTGCGATTGAAAACCGTTTACATATTTTTTTCCTAACTTTTTTCCTGAGTGTAGCAGGCCTCAATGAGTTAAATGGGAATAGAAAATTTTGTATTTTTATCTTAATGTTTTCATATGCAGTGACACACATAAAAAACGTAAATGAAGAGAAAAATTCTGTTGAGGATCGATTTTTGCTCTATATTTACGGGGCGATTTTATTAAATATAACCAGGGGACTTTGTGATTAATTTTGGTAAACATTTATTTTAGACAGTTGGCTTAATAGGCTTCTTAAATCCTCATACATTGCAGAACCTAGGATTTTGGTTATTAACGTGGTCGGTGAGATAAAAATTAGCCTTTTAGCTATGATCAATTTTGATGGAAAATCATCAGCGCAAACAATGTCACAATTGTGCATACTGCGACTCTTTTGTATTTGCTATAAATTTCGCAAGTATCTACTTCACAATGCTCAAAACAAAACTGATATATGATGCCATTTGCAAAAATGCCAGTACTGCCCATTAAGGTGATACCTATTGCCTCACATTGTAGAAAAAAATATTCATCATACGCCCCATATTCTAATAAGAAAATTTTATATCACTCATACGTATAGTTAAATAAATGTTTTTATAAACTCCGCTGCAATGAGTCAGATTATTTGTTTTTTGAATTAATTATAAAGCAGTGCGAACTTCTTCTACTAATTAAATATTTTCATTCAATACATTATTTTTGTTTAAATTTAAAAATAATATTATATTATTCCTTCAAATCGAGTTCAAGATCTTTTTACAAAAAATAATAATGATTATTTATTATTTCCTTCCAATATTTCGTCTTCACATTATATCATTTCCCTGAAGAAGTCACCCAATGTGGAGACGAAATATTGGAAGAAAATAATAAATAATCATTATTATTTTTTGCAAAAAGATCTTGAACTCGATTTGAAGGAATACTTTAATATAATATTGAAGATCAAATAAAGGAAGGTAAATATTAAAAAATAATATATTAAAACTTTGGAACTTTTTAAATTTGAATGTATAGATTTTTCTGATTTATAACCATTTTAAATTGTATAAAAGCAGATATAAATTCAAATCTATATTTAATTAGAAAAGTTCTTAGACAAGAAAATTGTTTGTGACAGGAAAATTTTCATAAAATAATCGTTTTTGGTTCTATTTTTGATGAATATTTAAAATCCTCGCAATAAGATTATTTCAATTACTTAAAATTGTTTTGATTAGAAAAACTGTAGATTTTTCAAATTCTCATTCTTTAGAGGGTTAATATTATTTAATCCTGAAATACTAAATACTAATATTATTTGGAAAACTATATTTTTCCTTATCAATCTAAGTCAATATTTACATAAATATTGTATGCTTAAGCTGTCCCAGTGTTACAAGCGATATAAAAATATTCATTAGTTTCTCATATCCGTTTTGCAGTGATAGAAAAAATACACCCCAACTGGTAGTGGTGATTATGATGAAAGTTATAAAATATAATTCAGGTTACATTTCCTTCTAATCTCTCTAGAGTTCTTTAGAATGTTTTATAAATTTATGAATGTATGTATATATCTGAATAATACAAACATGTATAGTTTTTACCTTAATTTCAAAATCATTTCCGCTGTATGTAAACAAATTTCATTTGCTATGCATATGTAGCATTTTATGTATTAAAACAAAATAACAGAAGAAGTGTATAGAGGAGAAAGAAAACTGCCATTGGAGTTCCTGTCATTTATATGATTTTTTGATCATAACATTTTTGTTGTAGTTGATTTTTTTTTGTTGCTGTTATGTGTATATATATTTCCAACTGTGGTTTTATAAAATATTAAATGAAATATTATTTTATCTTGATTGTTTTTTACGGAAGTTTTTGTTTTATTTTAGTAATTTTTTTTTCTGATTTTTTTTTTGTTCATGTATAAATATTTTACGTCCACTGAGATTTTCATCTGTTTGGTTTATTTAATAAATTGACTGCCAAATACACTCATAAAATATATAAAAATTAAGGTGGCAGATATTTCAAAGCAAGAATTTTTTCATAAAAATAACATTTTAAAATCATAAAAAATTTATTAGTCAAATTATTTCAGCGTAAAACTCTAAAATGGCTTAGGGCTAATTATGTTTTTTGTTTTTTTGAAAACAATGTAACCCTAAAAAATAACTGCTCTACTTATATAAAGAAAGGTAAAAACTTTTGTATTTATTTTACTGTATGTTTTGCGCCCATTCTCCCTTTTATTTTTAATGCAACAAAATAAGTTTGAATCCATATACAACTTTCATATGGTACAATCGCTTATGTATGATGATGCATGACTTGTGTAGGTAGTTTATCATGTCATAAAAATTATATGAAAATTTAATTGAAAATATAAGCCAACTGTATTAAAATAAACAGTTGTATATGTGATACTTGTATATACTATATATACAGCTGTACAATGTTTGCATGAATGTGAATGAGGGATAACAAATTATTTTTTTTTCATAACAAATTATTATGAATAATTAAATAAAGCATAATATTTCATGTTATTTATAAGGAAAACGTAAAAAATTATTGATCTTGTTTATGTAATGGATTTTTTCCGAATTTTATAACATTATAGGTATGCCCGTTTAAAATTAACTTAAGAGTAATTATTGCCATGATAAATATCAAACATTTCTTATACTACTTTACCAAATTTGTTAATTTACTATTTTTAGGTTATTAATCTTTACTAAAGAACCATAAAAATTATAATAAAGTTGACAGATATTTATGATATTGGATGATGAAGTCTGTTCAGAAAAATTTCAGAACTTGTGTTGAATTTTTTTTTTTTAATAAAAAACATATTTTTACTTCGAAAATGGCTTTTTCATTTAATTCTAATGAATTTTTGTATGGTAAGCTATCTCGCTTAACTTCCCACAAAAATAATATCTGCACCTTAGAGTGTTTAATATGCTGATTGAGAAAGTGTTATTATTTTTTTTTACAGTAGGATAGAAGAAGGAGAATTTGAGAATTTTTCAAAGTTCTATCGTGACTTAACCAATAATATTTAAAACCAAAAATCTCTTTTTTTATCTTAAATCAGCCATATCTCAGCTTTAATTTGTACTTTGAATGTATCAATGATCTTTCTACTTATATTTTATATTTGTTTTTTTATGGTTTTCAATCCCAGCATAGCCACACATTACCAAATAATGTGTAACGTAATGTATAGCTATAGGGTCCGATGCATTACTTTACACCTTACTTCATTGAAGAGTTTTATTGGTGATGGGCGTCAAACTAATGTATGCACCTATTACTTTAGAGGTGACAAAGTAAGTGGTCACTGGTCTAAGAATTAATTTTCATAAGAAAAAATTTTATTAAAAAATATTATTAATTTTTTTTTTTAAAGTTATTAAATACAACGTGATTATGACTGCAATCGAACCTGAATTCTTCGTAGTTTATTGAGAAGGTTTTCACTTGAGTTAAATATAAAGAAATATTTAATAAATGATATTTAGTTTGTTTTTAGAACATATAATCGTATTATATCTGAATTGTTCAAATTTAAAGAGACATGATAAATTTTATTAGTAAATTATAGATAATAAAATTTTTTGGTGAGTGTAGTACTAAAATATTAGTTTTTCCAAAATTCTATTGGGTATACAAGTTAATAATGTCGATTTGGACAACGGATGGCATAACTATCACATATGGTTTGTGTCAATAAAAATAACAAAAATGGTATTTTGTAGGGTAAATATCTGTCATTATAATTCAGTATTTGGTAGACGCCAAAGTGTAAACACACATTTTTTTAATTGCTATAATAATATCGAATTTTGTACCTAAAAAATATGTTTTGCGGGGAAGTCTGATAACTTTCTCTTCTTTGAAGAAAGTTATCGATTTTTGGTACAAGGTTACGGTCAACATGCATCAATTCAAAAAACTTTTGAACAATAGTTTGCGCGATTTAAAAGTGGTGATTTCGACACAGAAGACAAGGAGATGGCTGGTCAGTCGAAAAAGTTTTAAGATGAGAAATTGGAAGCATTACTTGACGAAGATTGTTTTCAAACGCAAGAAGATCTTGCATTATCATTGGGAGTCATACAACAAGCCATTCCCCTACGTTTAAAAGTATTGGGATACAGTGGCTCACAGCTTATTTCGTGTGAAGAACTTTTTTAAATAACAAAGCTTAAAAGTGGTATATTTTATTCTGACCTCCACAAATAAATGATGGAGTTTTGTAGATAATTTAGTCTTCAATATAAAACACTAAAAAAAATTACACAAATATCAACATTGAACGATTTTTTAAATCAAAACTAAACAAACAGATAATTTTCTTGTCACAGCTTATTTCGTGTGTTGATTTTTATTCTTATCTTTTTTAAAATAACCGATTCTAAAAACTAATTGTAGATCAAAACATAAACAATAATAATAACAGAAATGGTTCGTCTTTTCAAAAGTATTAAAATCAGTTATATTTCCGTGGTTTTATAAGATGGTTCGACGCACTTCAACAGACAACGTGAGTTAGTTCTTAAAAACTTGCAAAGTGGGAAAACATTATAACAAATTGCTGAAATTGTCCATCTACGGTTCAGTATATTATTCATCGTTTTTTCCGAGAAAATCGTGTCCACAACAAAGGAAGAAAGGCAAAAAAAAATTATTAAAAATGATGAGGGGTGGATTTTGCGAAAGATTAAAGAAGATCCCATGTTGAGTGTGCCAGATGTGGCCAAGGATGTTGAAATGTTTCTTTGGAAAAAATGTCATACAAAAACTGTACACAGGGTACTTAGGTATACTTATTTTCATGGGCGAGCATCAAGATACAAGCCGTTAATTAATAAGCAAAATCAAAAAGTCCACATACAAAGATTTCTTTCTGGGATGAGGGCAATTTTAATATTTCAGCATCAGATGATAAGGCAGGGACCGTAAATAATGATTATTGTTCGTTTTTTTAAATCAAAAATCAATCACTTAGAACAGACTTAAAAAAAAATTATTGCACCATTATTGTTATTTTTTGACAATCTTTGCATATCCGTCATGATTTTTAAATTTTTGATTTTTAAAGTTCTCTTCAATGGTAATGATTATTTTTGAGTAATAATAAAAAAAATCAGCCATAATCATCATTTTTGAGCAAATGAAATAAAACTCAAAAATAATCATTATTTATGATTTTTATTTTTTTCCCTCAAAATAAAACCATTGAAGAAAATCCTGAAAACTCATAATATAATCATTATTGCGTAATTTTTATAATTAACTGTGACTAAAAATTTGTGACACAATCTAGAGATGGGTATTCGAAAACACCATATTTCTAATGTAAATAGTTTGAAAGCGGCACTAAAGGAAGAGTGGACAAAAATATCGCGACAATACACTAAAAAGATGGTTGACTCTATGCTATCCAGATTTAAAGCCGTAATAAAGCAAAAAGGCTATCCTACAAAATATTAAATAATGTTTTTCAACAATTTTTATATTTTTTTTAATGTTCTTTTGCCATACACGAAATAAGCTGTGACATGAAAACTATGTGTTTGTTAAGTTTTGCTT
Organism: Eustalomyia histrio; assembly: GCA_949748255.1. Classification (NCBI taxonomy): domain Eukaryota; kingdom Metazoa; phylum Arthropoda; class Insecta; order Diptera; family Anthomyiidae; genus Eustalomyia; species Eustalomyia histrio. The sequence goes on from OX456526.1 coordinate 121,877,222, forward strand.
TTAAAAAATCGTTAAATGTTGATATTTGTGTAATTTTTTTTAGTGTTTTATATTGAAGACTAAATAATCTACAAAACTGCATCATTTATTTGTGGAGTTCAGAATAAAGAATACCAATTTTATGCTTGATTTTTCAAAAATGTTCCTCACACGAAATAAGCTGTGAGCCACTGTACATTCCGAAGCAAGGAAATTGGGTCCCATATGAATTGATGACGAGAGACGTTGAAGGCTTGAACGCTACTAAAAGAAGTAATTTTTCATCGTATTGTTACTGGTGATGAAAAACGTCATATATAAAGCCCGGCGAACAAGCCAAATCAACGCCGAAGCCGAATATACATGGTGGCAATCTAATGCTCTGTATTTGGTGGGATCAGAAGGGTTTTTTGTATTTGAGCTATTGAAATCGGCTCAGACAATCACAACGGACCTGTATCGAACACAATTTATTCGATTGAAGAAAGCAATCAACGAAAAACGACCGGAATATTCGACGAGACACGAGGCCATAATCTTCCATCATGACAACACTCGGCCACAAGACCGGTCAAAAACTATTTGGAAAACAGTGGACGGACTACTATTTGTTTCGAGCTATGCAGAACGCCCTTACTGGAATACGCTTTACTTCAGAACAGGGTATCAGAAATTGGCTTGATTCATTCTTAAAATATCTATTTATAGAATATTATTACCAAAAAAGATAAAAAAGGAAAGTTCAATGTATTTAAAGCAAACAATATTGGCATAAAAGTAAAAAAAAATCAAGGCAAAGTAAAACGTTGGGGAAAAGCACTTAAAAAAAAAAGACCAAAACCATAGAATAAATATTTTTTTTACTAGAAAAAAATCACTTAGACAAAAATATGTGAAAAAATCAGTTTAAAGCTCAAAAATCTTAATAAAAAGCTACTTTAAGCTAATAACTGGAAAATCCAAAAAAAAAAAGAAGGAAAGAAGAAGTAAAAAGAGCAGTAATTAGAACAGTATTAATAAAAATGAATAAATTTATTTTATCTGCACACAAAAAACAGATTCGTTGTGACTATTTAATTCCTCGCCAACTGAATAATTTGTTTGCAGACAATAAATTATTTAGTTGTGGTAATAAAATATGTTATGACGCAATTGAAATATTTTGCTTTAACTGAAATTCTATTGTGTTAACCGAATTTCCGTTGTGACATATTAACCGAATTTCTTTTGTCAAAAACAAATATATTGTTGGCCCTAACCGAACCATTCGGTTGGCAAAAAATTATGTTGCAATTACTAAATCTGTTTTGTCTGTGTAAACATTGGCAATGAAATTGCCGAGATTAATTTTTTTCAATTCAATATTTTTTCAAAAATTATTATTTTAGTAGAGGTATACGTTGGTAAATTAAATAACTCTGAATAATATAAGTTCTAACAACTGTAAAATAACTTCCGAGTACAAAAAGTGAAATAACTCCCAAAAATGAAATGACACATGTCATAATACGTGAGATATTTTAAAATAAAATAATAAATCCCAACAAGAGTAAAACAACTCCCAACAAAAATTAAATATATCCCAATTCAAAAATATCGATAATATGAAGGTTGCATCGTTTAAGTTTAAAAAAATAAAACTTATATAATTTTTGACTTCTAGTATATGTACGTAATATAGTTTATTCGTCCTGATATGGAGAAGAAATGAGCAACGCGGACGTGAATTGCTCCACTAGGTATTTACATTATTAAAACCATATAATTAATTTTTTTTTATAAATATAATCATTTTTGAAAGTGAAAACTTTTTCACTTTATAAAAACAATAAACAATTATTTAACAATTTAAAAAGCTTTATTATGTTAATATGTATATGAAATGGGTTACTATTGTTACTAATAAGCCATATTTCATGTCCATTTATAAAAAAAAAAATAAATTTTATAAACACGAAATATTACTCAGTTTATAAACAAAGTTTTGACAGACTAACAAAAGAATAATAATAAAATAAAAAAGAAAATAAATGTCAAAGCGCGATTTCCTAACAATGTACACAAATATTTGAAACGATTTAAATATCTATACGTTACACTCCCAAACCAAAATTTACAATAATAAATGTTGGAGTATACACAGTAACAAATAATTATTAAGATAATACCACTTATTTGGCTTGTACAAGCTTAAGAATTTCTCTTTGGTCTTACTTTAACATATTGATTTAAGATGACAGAATTTATAAATCAAAATACGTCTTAATATATATTGCTCACACTGTTTATAAATAAATGTCATGTAGAAATACATTATTAAAGGAAATTCATATTAATACTTACACACACACACACTTGCATAGTATATTGTACCTACCTATGTCATTTAAAAGTTCATATAAATACACTCCAAAAAATTTTGCAGTTATCAAAACCCATTTTTTTGTATTTAATGGTTGAAATTTTTAACTATATTTAAATTTGTTTTTCTATTTAAAAAAACAACTAACAAAAACTGCAGCAATTTGTTAAAGAAAATTTCTCTAATTATTTAAGCTATTTTTTAAACAATATTGAATCAATGCTGTAAGAAATACGAAAAATTAGTTTAAGCAGTTAATTAAAGTTTTAAAATTTTAATCCTTTTAATTTAGTATATTTAACTATAAATTTAAATGTTTGATGTATATTTTTCTATTCAATTTACACACACAATTTTTTGAGTGTAACCTAATATAAAATATGGTAATAAAATATAACAAACAATACATAAATAAAAAAAAAAGAACAGCAACAACAAAATAACATTAATAATGCTAATGGTTTAAACCAAAAATAACAACATCGAATAAAATCACAGTGATAAATTAAGGCAGGTATAAGTTAATCATGCCATCATACACATTCAAACATTTATTTCAACATTAAGTACAGTTTTTGTTACATAAAAATAATGTATAAACTTTGTAATGAATAATAAAAATATTCTCTATTGTTAAGCTATTAAAAAGTGAGTAGGAGTTATCTCTGGTAATGTGATTTTAAAAATACCATACAGCTATGTTCCCAGAAATTCTTACAAACAGAAAATATATCGATTCGTTGCTACAACTGAATTTATTGCCAATAGAGTTTTGGGAGTGGTTGATTTTTTAAGAGCTTTCGGATTCGATTAAAAAAAAAACACATACAATTTAAAGAAATGTATGAAATCTTTATTTGAATCGATAGAATGGTCTATATAATTCAATGTTTAAAGATAATTTCATATGAATGTTGACCGCGCCTAGGCCTCAAATGATTCATACACTGTGTCCAATTTTGCATACTCTCTCCAATATATCAGCCGGTATCTCACGAATAAATTCTTTAGTATTGACTATCAGAACGCCAACCATCGCGGGCTTGTACCTATAGACATGAGCCTTAGCATAGCCCTACAAAAAAAATAATCTAAAGGCGTTAAATAACAAGATCTAGGCGGCCAATTTACGGGCCCAAATGTGAAATAAACTATTCACCGAACTCGCCTCTCAATTGGGTCATTGTTTCGTGTGCTAGACGCAGAGAAAATCATGGTTGGGGCAATCATATTCAAAGAGCATCATATATTTTTGGGATTATGGTCGAACCAACTATGATAATAAAATAACCATAATTTTACCATAATATTGTCCCTACAGTTATATTATGATTTGAAACTATGAAAAAGTTCTTTTAATTTAAGCATATTTTTTTTTTTTAAATATTTTTCCTAATTCTATGGACTTTTTGAGAGCAAAATACTTTACAAAAATTTTAAATTCTAAAAAGACATAGATTGTATGGACTTTTTCTAATAGAAAAAATCTTAAATTCTAAGAATATTTTTTAGATTTTTTTTAGATAGGCCTTTGAATCTAAGAATATTTCCACAAGAAAATCTTCTTAGAATCTAAGTATTTTGCATGATGAAAAGTCCTCAGAGTCTAATATTTTTTTAGAATCTAAATTTTTTTTAGAATATATGAATTTATACTTAGAAAAATTCTGCAGAAGCAGAGAATTTTACTTTAAAAAAAGTCCATAGATTGTAAAATTGTTTCTATCAAAAAAATTTCTAAAGCACTTGTTTTTTTTTTTTGAAATTGTATTGCTTGGTGTAAATTATAATGTTAAATGAATAAGGCATTTTCGAAAATAAAACTTCCCAGGTGAAAATGTTCACATATTATCATTTTTATATGTGTGACTGAGCTGATACAATTTTTTTTATTGAAAAAGGACAGTACTATGACTGTTAATGAAAGTCATGTTTTAATTAATTAATAATTATTTATTGATTGTTGTCAGCATTTTATAGTTCCATAATTATCATATTTTTTCATAGTCAGAATTTTTGTTACCACAGTATGGTTACAGCCAATCATGCTATAAAATAAAAAGTAGTAAACATGAAATAATAAAATAATATTGATGGTGAGAACCTAGTTATAAACCAAAAACTTGATTGTCACAACCATACGCGAATGCAGCATGAATAATATAGTAGCAATGACCATGTTGCAATCATGTTTTTTCTTTGCGTGTGAATCGCATGTGGCACTTTGAAACTACATGTCTGCCAAGTCCACCTCTTCCATTTTGGCAAAAAAAAAAGTTTGTTATCATCGCCGGATACAGCTCCGATATTTTGCTCTGTCCGCACTATACTTATGCTGGTGGTTTAATGTCCAAGAATGTAAATTTGCTGCGATAACACTGTCCAACAGCATTTTTGGAACAGAATAGCGACCCTATAATTCTGAAAGGGTATGTTGAGTAGATCAATTTGGTAGAACAAACTTATGGTCCAGCACGTCTGAGTAATTTTTAAAGTGGATCAAAGTTTTTGTTTTTTGGTCGAAGGGAGCATTATACTATATGAAAAAAATGCTGTAAGTTAATGTCTGAGAGAATTCGTATGGTCAGAGTTGTATTGTGGAATTGTATTAGGATTATTTTTGTGGAAGATCTTAACCCTCTAACTGGTCTCTTTATGGGTCAATTTGACCTTTTTTTCGAGAAAATCAAAAAATATCCTTTAAAAAAGGACATTTAAGGATTAAAATATTCTACGAAAATGTTTGCCGGAAAATTTCAGTGGGGGTCACCAAAGACACCATTGTTGTAAATAAATCTTTTGTTCCATTCAAAAAGTCTTAATATGTTGGACAGTGTAATTAGTCACAAGATTCCGAATAGCCACCTCAAAAGCTACCAAAACTGACCATAAAATAGAAGTGTACGATTCACTTTCTTAACTGAGCATGAATTTTTATAATAAAATTCAATAATCTTTAAGCGTTATGCGTTTGTAAGTCGATTCATGGTTTAATTATACACCAAACTGAACATTTCGGACAGTAAGATGTTACACGAAAACAGCTCCGCTCCCAAAACAGTGTTGCCAAAAAGAAAGTTGCTAAAAATTCACCCGTTATCTTGAAATTTATTTTCCGATTATTGCAAACAATTTTTAGTTTGAATAATTAAAAAGTTTTGTTTCGCTTACCTACTGAATTAAAAAAAAATAGGAGTTTTAAGCCAATTCAATTTACTTTCTGTAATTTATATAAAAAATAAAAATAAAAACAAAATTTATATAAAAATTAGATATTAATAAATGTATATATAATGTTTTTATTAAATAAAATAAATAAAAATATAAAACAATAAATTTATAACTTAATAAACACTAAAAAATTTAAAATTGTTCGGTGTATATTTTCCTATAAAATAATGCTTAGTTTCGAGGCTTTTTCCGAACCCTTTTAGTTCTAAGTATATTTTGGAGCAGTTTTTGACAATAACTTTCAGAATTTAAGGTAGATTTGAAAATTTATTGACAGTTTTTAAAAAATTTATCATTTATATGAATGCAAATGCATTAGAAGTGGATATTTTTGTTTAAATATAAACAAACCAAAATATTAGTAACAATATATTTTTAAAAAATGCCTAAAGATCTATATTTTTCTGTGTTATAAATCAGTTTTTTTTTTCTTAGAGAGAACATCAACAAAATGGTACATCTAACAACGTTTTAATTTAAATACCTTCATATATATTGCATATTGTCTGTACTCTTCAACACTACTCCCTCTTTCCTCCCTCTTTAACATATTTTCCTAATTCTAACAAAATGCACTGCATTAGTAGGGGACATCCCCTGAGTGTTAGTCTAACGTAAAAAAAAAAAAAAAATAGCCCGGTGTAACGAATGATTTATTGTTCGGCCCATTCGTTATACAGAAATATTCGATATATCGCAAAAAATTTTTGTATTAATTTAAATTTATTTAAAAAATATCGACAATAATGGAATACGTTTAATGTAGAAGATTTAGAAATGAAAAATTATAAAATTATTTTCTTATTTAGATTTTTATATTTTCGTTTAAAATGAGCTTAAAATATTTTTTATAATAATTTTTTAATACCAATATATCATTACCACATTGGTTGACTTCTTACGCAGAAATTTTTTTATATAATTAATAAATGAAACAAATAAATAAAAAACTTATATATCGCACTTTATCAACAAGAGGGTAATAATTCAAAATTTTTCAAAATTTCACTTTTTGCAAGAAATCAATTAAAAACATCAATATCTATCTACTGTAAAAATTTCAACGTATTATGATTACTCTTTCATCTCGAAAAGAACATTTGAGACCATTTTCTTGATAATGTAGTGACTACCTTTATATCAATAAAAATGTATTATTTTGAGTTAAAACAAATAGAAATTAATCGTATATATTCATAAAAAAGGTATTATTTTGATTTGAGCCTTTATTCATGAAAAAAAATCAAACTGTTTCATTTAAATTTTGTTGTATTTTGACTTGATACTGTTTTATTGATAAAATTTGTTTAACTGTATGATTTTAACTCGAAATGTAACTCTTTTTTGAGAAAATTTTGAAATTTTTTTTTGAGTTGTGACCCTTTTCATTTTTACTTTAACATAACTACTTGCTGATAACGAAATCAATTGCTCATTGCAGTAATAATGAAAATATTGAAACATAAAAAATTATTGTATTTTATATTGTACGAACAAGCAATAGTTACTTAAAATTTAATATGACGTGTCCAAACATGCAGCACTATTCTGCCTCTTTGCGTTTAGAAGATATACATAGTGACAATAATAGTTATAGCTCTGCAGATCCATTCAGCGATGATTCTAATGACGATTTCAATCCGTCGTTGGTAAGTCAAAGCAGTTCTTCGGACATACACGCAGAGAAAAAACATGGTTGGCACAATCATATTCGAAGAGCATCATATATTTTTGGGTTTATGATTGTGCCAACCATAGTCGTACTATAATATGGTTATCATATTATGATAAAAAAATAACCATAATTTTACCATAAAATGGTACCTACAGTTATATTATGATTCTAAAATTATCATATTATGATTCTAAATAAACATATTATGATGTTTCTAAATATCAAGGATTTTGTGTAAGAAACCTTTTCGTACAAAAACAATTTTGGGTTCTACAGACTTTTTCTTAAAAAAAAAATTTATTAATTTTATTAGAACTTTTTACAAGAAATGAATTAATAAATATATTTTTTTAAGAAATATCTCTTATCGTTTTTATTGAAACGAATTAAAAAATATAAAATCTTTATATGGAATCTTTTTGACAATGAATTGATTAGTGTAAATAATATTATATGTATGTATAAGAAAGCCCTTAAAAAAATCTTCTAAAGCTAAAAAAAAATTATCTGGATCCTAATTAATGGGTCAATTGATGAAATGTTTTAATGCCACATGAAAGGTATTCTCTACCCACATTCGTCCAGTTTGTGGTAAAAACAAACTGACTGAACTGATAAAATTTTGGTTTTTATGAAAACAAGACAATATTATGACCGTAAATGTCAGAATCATGTTATATTTTATGCATAATTATTTATTGATTGTTGCCAGCATTGAGTAATTATAATGTTTTTTTCATAATCAGAATTTTTGTTACCACAGTATGGTTACAGCCAATCATGTTATAAAAAAGAAGGCGTCAATCATAAAATAGTAAAATATTTACTATAATAATGATCGTAGCGACCATGTTGATGGTTAAAAAGCCAATAACGTGGTTGTGACAACAATACCCGATTGCAGCAAGCTTAATATAGTAGCAGTGATCATGTTGCAACCATGTTTTTTCTCTGCGTGTACAAATGCAGAAATCGGTTGATGGAAGAAAAAAACGTACTTATCATAAAACAAAAAACAAGAAACAAAAACGTCAACAAAATTTGCGAAACTCAGGATATTCATATACTTCGCTATCTCATCCTACAAAAAAAATAAAAGAAAAGTGCTTGCGAACTGCTTGTGGAGAAAGCTGCTGTTTTAAGTGCAACGGAAAAATACCAGAATCTTCACGTTTTTAAATATTTTAGACTTACAAACACAGAGGGAATTCATTGCTAGTCACATAAAACAGATAAGACCCAAATATATGTAGATATTCAAGCAATCAAAATTACCGTTGTTTCAACAACCCCTCTTTCTTGGAAATGGGCTCAATACGAGTATGCAAACATTTTTTTGATGCAACTATCGATATAAATGATAGAATTATTGTAACAGTAATTAAAAAAAAAGAGCGAAGAAGGATTTGTGGAACCTGATTATCGTGGAAAGCATAATAAACCCTTTTGTTAAAAAAAAATTGGAAACTTTAATTAAATTTCAACTAAAGCGTCACAACTCTAAATATACAAAAAAAAAATGTGGAGAATTTTCAGAAAAATGGTATTAAGTCAAAAAATTTATTTTTTTTGCAATATGTGCAAAAATTAAAAAGCGAAACAATGTAAATATATTTTCAAATGGAATTTGTTTACTATGATGTATTTGGATTTTTAAATTATCCTAAAATGAAACCACAAACAGTTTTTCACCTCTACTGAACATTTTACAAATTTCGAGTTATTACTCTCTTGTTAATCAAGTGCGATATAAGAATTTTTAAAAAAAGGAAGAAATTAAAAAAAAAAAATATTTTTTTTTTGTCAATATTAAAAAATATTTTTTAATAATTTATCGTTATATCGAGTATAAATTTTCAGAAGTTTTTGTTATATAAAGTAGTTAATGCAAACAATTAGGTGGCGTTTTCGCTATACCAAAGGGTATATCTGTACTAGGTTATGTTAGTTTAGGTTGAAAATGCGGAACCAGAAGTGAAGATACTCTTCACAGACGATTCATGTCCTAAAAGGGGACATCACTATAGCCTGGAAATTGGTTTGTTGTACGCTCTCATGTAGGTTCATGTAGGCCTTACTTTATTCAAGACAAGATTTCTTAAGAAAATGTTTAGTTGAAACAATTTCAGATGAATGAAATTCCCTTCTCACCACTAAATTGTTTCAACTGAAAATTTTCTTAAGAAATCTTGTCTTGACAACCAACAAATTTTCATGTTACAACCGAACCATTTAATTGATAACAAGTTTAGCTTTCAAATCGAATTTGTTTTTTGGGAATAGATTAAATTAGCATTTAAGATCATTAAAAGACACAACAAAAATCTTTAATCCTAGTATTATAAACTAAAACGTTCAAATGTTACAAAAAAGCTGAAAAAATGTATAAACTCTTATATTTATGTAGCATATAAAAAAATCACAGTAAGTATAATATGCTAAATATTTTATAATTGGCATTTTTTTATATATAAATATAATGTTGTATTTAATTTTCAAATGCAGTATAAAAAATGAAATGTTGGAAAACAAAATTTTTGCCGTAAAAGCATATTTATGTTTTTAATTTATTACTGAATAATAAAAATACAAAATAATAAAATGATAAAGGATTTTATTTTGTTATATTTTCTGCATAATAAATTATAATAGAAAAAAAACTCAACATACAGAGTAGACTATTTTTTTTTATATTAAATTAATTGAAATTCCATATGAAATTCAATAACATTTTATTTAACTTGTCTAAAGAGATATGAAGATGAAAACATATGGTAAATTGTACAAATTAGAAAAATGTAAGCTCTTTTTTTATAAATTGTTATTTTGTATAAAATAAAAACTAAAAGAATATTGTATGCAGAAAAATTTAAATTATTTTAACAAAACAAGTTAAGTCTTGAGTCTTAAAAATGTCACATATTGTTAAATAAAACAAAAAACACAGTTAGTATGTAAATAAGTTAGTTTAATATTACTGGTTTGATGACCAAATTTTGGGGTTACTTTTTTATTTTAAAAATCTGTAGATGTTGACGTAAAATAATACATTTTTATAAAACCTTTTAAAGAAATTGCTCATAAAATTATGTATTTGTTAGAAAAACAAAGTCATAAAATATTGAAGGATTTTGATGATTTTGTTGTTTTATTTTTTTAAAACAAATTTATGCAAACAAAAACTTAGCATATTTTAAGACTAAGGAACCCGTTGGCATATGCGACGTATGAGTTATATTTATTAGAAATTTATATAACTCATACGTACCATATGATGAAATTCAATAGAGCACAGTTAATGTAGGCTTCTAATACAACACTCAGGGTACTGATTTAAAGACAATAATAACAAATGACAGATCTTATTACTTCGCAGTAATAAATCCTTTCAGAATCGGTAGCCAGGTGCAATAAATTTTGCTATTTTTCTAACTTAATTGTATTCACTGAACTATTGTATATATTTTCTTTAAATAAAGCGATATGACAAAATATATTTTTGTCAAAATTACCCGTCACTTTTCGAATTGATTGTGGTTTTAAAAATGTACTTCTCTTCTCTACGCTCTTCTCAGTAGCTGGAGATATTAAATCTCTCTGAATATTATAAATTTCAAATCGGTCGCATGGTGATTGTACTTCGAGTAACACGTGCTTAAAGTTAAAAAAGCTAAATATGACCCATCCCCGCAGTCAATATAGCTATTTTGCGCCATTTGTATTTTATGTATCTTGCATATCAAATAAAGGGTGTCCCAAGAAGAACGCAATTTTTAAATCCGGCAACATTCGAAGTGTCATTGTTTGACATTTGAACAATTGTTATTGTTTGCTAGTAGAAAGTACGAGGTTAGTAAAAATGGAGCGCTACATGAATGAACAACGCATTCTCATTCTGAAATTGTTTTACCAAAATGGTGAAAGTTTTGCGGCTACAGTTCGCAAATTGCTATCAATTTGGGGTCACAATAATGCTCCAAAAGAGTCAACTGTAAAGAGATTAATGGATAAATTTGCCGAAACTGGGTCTGTTAGTGATGTAAAGACAACAACGCGCCATCGACCAGGTCGATCGACCGAAAATGTCGCAGCTGTACGTGATGATGTCGCTCAAACTCCATCCACCTCAATTCGACACCGAGCTCAGCAAATTGGTGTCTCCAAATCCACTTTGAAGCGAATTTTGACGAAAGATTTGCATCTTCATGCATACAAAGTTCAATTGACTCAGGAACTGAAGCCAGCTGACCATGGACAGCGAAGGGAGTTCGTTAATTGGGTATTGGAGAGACAACATGAAAATGCTGATTTCGCCGGTAAAATCATCTTCAATGACGAGGCCCATTTGATTTGATGGCTTCGTCAATAGGCAGAATTGTCGCATTTGGGGTGAGGAAAATCCTCGAGTGATTCACGAGAAGCAAATGCATCCTCAACGTGTCACTGTGTGGTGTGGTTTTTGGGCTGGAGGAATCATTGGACCTTTTTTTTATGAAAATGAGGCAGGTCAAGCGCAAACAGTCAATGGTGTTCGGTATCGTGAAATGATAACCAGTTTTTTCTTGCCTAGAATTGAAGAAATGAATGTGGAGGGCATGTGGTTCCAACAAGACGGCGCCACATGTCATACAGCCAGAGAAACAATTCAATTGCTGCATCAGTCATTTCCCGGTCGTGTTATTTCGCGTTTTGGAGATCAGAATTGGCCCCCTAGATCGTGCGATTAAACACCATTAGATTTTTTTCTTTGGGGTTTTTTGAAGTCGATGGTTTACGCGAATAAGCCGACGACGACTCAAGCCTCGAAAGAGGAAATTGGACGCTGCATTAATGAAATACCGCAGCATTCATACAAAACGGTCATTGAAAATTTCATTCATTGCAAAGCCGCGGCGGCCATCTGCACGATATATTGTTCCACACATAACCTCATTCTGTCTACTTTACGATATAATAAAGTTTCACGATTTTTTTAAATATCTGTGTTTTATTTAAAATTTAAAAATTGCGTTCTTCTTGGGACACCCTTTACTATTTTAAGTTGGAAATTGTTCAATATAACAGTATATTATTATTTTTTATGCAATAAGATAATTTAGTTTTTTCTATATAGTTGGTAGTTTAAATAAAGATGGACAAAGAAGAATAACAACTGCAGCGTATTTTAACAATTCTTGAAGAATCTGACTCGGATGTAACATTGTCTGATCCACATTCAATGGAAGAGGGCGATAACGTCAGTGAGCGTAGTATGATGAGTGACACTGAACAGGATGTATCTGATAGTGAAGACAATATGCCGCTGTCTGATATAAGATTCCATCTATCAACATTTCACTCGCCTCCACTTCAGGGGAATGCTTCATCACAAATAGAAAATTCTTCGATTCGTGAGGTACAATTTTCGCAATATGTTGGTAAAGACGGTACAGTTTGGGTTAAAAAATCATTTTCGTACAAACGTTCGTACTAAGAGTTGAAAATATAATTAGACAATTGCCAGGTGTTGTACCAGAAGCTAGCTCTGCTAAATCTGAAATTGAATGTTGGAGCTTGTTTTTTACTAATGATATGTTGCAAAACATTCTCGTATACACAAACGCAAGGATTAGACGAAAAATTGTAGCATGTACTAATATATCTAAGTAAACTCATATAAAAGAATGCGAAATGAATGAACTAAAAGCTTTTATAGGGCTTCTGTATATGGCTGGTCTCTACCGCTCTGAAAGGCTGAATACAGACGATTTGTGGGCTGCTGATGGCACAGGAGTAGAAATATTTAGGCTTGTAATGTCTCAACACCGATTTCACTTTATTCAAAGCAAAATGTTTATTTAAAGACTGATAAAAAAAGTGTTTATTATATTTAAGCTAGAAGAAGCCTTCTTTGTTAACTTTTTTAATATGAAATGTTTTTTGTTTAAAAATAAAAATAAATATGTTATTTTTTAACAAAGTCATGTTTTATTTCCTTAATAAGGTTAGATTCAATCTAAATTGTATATATTTTTTCATAAATATAGTAAAAAACCTCGAGTTTAATAAGCATGTCATTATGACCCAACCCCCATGTTCGTGTAGCTAAAATCCACCACCCCCGGCGCCGGGTTAAATAACTGTACTTACCTAAATGTTATTATCTAATTTAATTTTTTCTTATTTAGGTGTAAATTAGATTTAAATATTTTATAACATTACAATTAAAATGTCAATTATATAATTTAACATTTACATATTTCAAACCACTTAAAGAACCCTTAAAGCCCTGACATTTATTCTAATTACATAACAAAAACATGTTTTGGTAAAAAGAATGAAATTTTCTCATTAACCAAACGATTTCGTTGGCAAAAATTCAATGGTTACAATGAATCTGTTATTTCTTTATATACAATTTGGTGGGTTCTCTTCTTACAAAGACGAAAACTTATATTCGTTTGTTGTTTTGACAGAACGAATAAGAAATTCCTTTCACAGGGGGTTAATTTGTTTCTGATGTTTGTTGTTATTTTCGAATATAATGAATAAAATATTAGTTATATTGTTTTTTTTTTTCACAAAATACAAACAAAATTTAACAAGGAATGAAGCAGCAACCAACCCACCTTTACCCATATTCATTTGTAAACTTTTCATAAAATTCGAAATACATTCGAAAAAACGTGTACCATTTTAATTTACAAATAAAAAAAATCTTTGCTTACTGATAACAGAATATCATTTGAAATGTATATTGAAAATTAAATTCTTTTATACAACTGTGTAGGCAGATTATAACCTAAATTTCCCTGAAGTTGTAATGTTTTTGAAAGGTAGTGTTGTTTTGTTTTTTTTTTTGCCCTATGTCAGTTCATTGTTAATGAAATTTAAGCATAATTTCAGTTATTGTGTATATGAGTGGCATATTTTATATGAAAAATTATAATAAATTATTTATGTTCTCATATTGAAATCTTTTTTTTTTAATATTAGGCTACCCTGCTAAAGCCTTTTTTGGGAATTGATGAGCTGAATATGAAGAAAATAAGTAAAAGAAAAAATCTATCTGGAGGGAATCTTAAGTTCCCTACTAGCGATTAAAGATTATATTATTAATGTATTTTGGCAAAATGTAAAATTAATATCAACTTTGCTTAAACAAATGTATTTAAAAAATATTAATTATTAATTAGTCCAAAATGCCTCTTAAATGTAGAACGGTGACGGGAAAATTTATATATTCCACTGCATAATTCTGGTCCACATTTTTCTTTACACATTTCAAAAGCAGGAATTTAAAAAACTTTATTTTGTCTGCATGTTTTTTTTTATCATAAAAAAGCATTAGTGGACCAAAATTATTCAAACAAATATATGTATAATAAATTTTTTTTTTTAGCATCCCCGTCATTACGCAAATTTTGATATCAATTTTGCTTTAAAATTTTAAACTTCTTCCTACAAATACATGTATATCAATATGGCCAACTATAAAGGTAATTTAATCCAAATGTTTTTTTTTTACCAATTTTTTCCATTTTTCAGCTCATTAATACCAAACGTTTTAGTGGAAATACTTCAAATATTTCTTTTTTTATCGGGACACCCTAATATATATGTTGGCTTTAGATGATGGTAATGTTTTGTTGTTATTTTATTAAAAATGTTGTAGCTTTTGTTCCCTACAAGATCTAACTTTACCGAAATAATTTTAAATTTTTATATTAAAATTCATATAAAATGAAGATTGTGTCAAAGACATGATACATGATATTTTTTACTAGCCTCACCATTTCTACCAATTGTACTCAAAATCCGTTCAAGTAAAAAATTAATAGTAAAATCTAGTAAACAATATAAGGAAAGTTGCGGGCAAAAGGCTGATTATTAATGACACACTCAATTGTGACCGAGTAGGGTGGTGACAATATTGTGGAATCGAATGCTCTTGAAATCCTGGGCGTGAGAATAAGCACGTATATGAAGGGTGGAAAAAGCATTCAAGTGTTTTGGTTTCCTAATATGGTGTTAGAAAAATTTTACTCCATCCGGTCTTCTTACTATTTACACCACTTATACCCGACCTTATACAGTAGAGCAGTTGGGTCCAACTCATATGCACAATGTGCAAGCTTTTAGAAAAAAACTTTTTCACCTACAGTAAGCTTCGACGAGAGCTTTTACATATATTAGGGCACAATACAAGGATGGAAATTTTGAATTTCGAAATGTTATAAGTTGTATAATTTATTTAAGCCAAAACACTTTAATACTTCTTTTGAAAGATCTTTAAAAAAACGACATCTTTAAAAGGCTTGCAGTGCTTGGCTAATAATAGAGCAACAACAAAAGGAATCTCTTCTTTGATATTTTTTTCATATTGAAATTGGTCGATTGGCAAATTTTTCTTTTGAAAATTTAATTTCAGTTCATCTACTAATTTGAAGGTTATTTGTAAGTTGATGGAAAAAAAAGCTCTTTACTACAAACGCAAATATCATAGTATTAGTGTTTGGACGCCACTGCAGTAGAGGCAACCATTTATTTAGTAAATGTAGTAGAAATTTAGTACAATCTATTAAATTTATTAAAAAAAATTATCCATTTTTAAAAGTGATAACGACATATACGGTTATCTTTATCAATTAAGGTTTCAATGGAACCAACCGAATTGTGGATTGTATTGATTATAGATGCCACTAATGGTCGTTATTGGTGAACGAATTTTAAGCTATATTTATTTTCCTAACAAACTAATTAAATTCATAATGAGCCATCAACATTTATAAGAGTTTGTGGTGTTCTGAGTTCAAATCACGGAAAAGGTAAACATTAATTTTTTTTTAATTAAAACTTAATATTTAAATGTTTAAATATCAAATATATGAGAGAAAATTAAAATTAGTTCTGGTGCAGTAAGCAAGAGTGTGAACTATCAATCTGAACGTCCAGGTTCGATTCCAGAAAAATTGATAAATATATAGAGCAATTCCATATGAAAACGATCAAAATTGGCAAATTTTTGGACGACCCCTCTCCGATTTTAAAATAAATAATCTCAATCGATTGCCCAGCAAAAAATAATGTACCTACATATTTTTTTTTTTTTTATAGTGACTGGTTTAGTGGTGGTGTACACCACTGTCATGTGACAAAATTGAAGAATTCTTCATAAGGGACCTCATTGAAAGTTGTTTAAAAAACTACTAAAGCGATCGCAACGAGTGATAGCTCGTTGGAAAGGTATTGAATCAGGCTTTGATCGAAAAATAAAATTTTCCTAATTTTTCTCAGAAATTTACCTTTTTTCCCATGGAAATTAAATTTCCCATGAAAATTAAATTTTCCGATTTTCCACAGAAGCGCCTAAATTTTCCGGCTAATTTTATTTTTTTTGGATTCCTCATAATTTTTGCTTTAAGAATCAGCAATAAAAAAATGGGCCCCGACTCCTTGTTTGGACAGGAGAAAAGCATTTAAGAGACCACCTTGTTCTCATTGTTTTTATATTTTTTATAATTGAATTATTTTTAATTATTTAACATTATTTTATTTTATTATTAAAAATACATTTTAAAAATTATTTTATTATTAAAAATACATTTTAAAAATTATTTTACAGTTAAAAATACATTTATGAAGAAAAAATCAATTTTTTTTTAAGAGCCCCAAGTTGAGTGTGTAGTGAATATGGTCTGCCTGCCTTCACAAGATCGGCCATAAATCCATGGATAATAGCAGCAGTGACATGTAATGGCACACCAAACCCGACTGAGGATACAGGTCATAAAATGTTTTGTAAATTTTTTAAATTACCAGGTAATAAATATTTCGCCTAAAATGACACGTGCAGAAACAAGTCATAAAACACGGATTTTCCATAAATATGGCGAAATATTTATTACCTGGTAATTTAAAAAATTTACAAAACATTTTATGACCTGTGGTCGGCTTATTGGCAGTAACCAATTAAGTCCCTCTTTAAAAACATTTTATGACCAGTAGTTCACGCAAATTTTCCTATTAAAGAAAAGCAAATATCGCTTATTTTTTTTTACCTATTTTTTACCAAAAAATAAATATAAATACTTCACACACTCTGAGTCAAAATTCAGTTGAATACTAAACGTGCAAGTGTTAAAGTGTTTTTTTTGTAAAGTAAAGAGTGAAGCTGTAAAGACAATTTAAAGTAAAATGAATAAATTTTGCTGCAATCCGTTTAACAAGAGTGGACAACGTTCGAAAAAGATAAAAGTATTTAAATTAACTGGTGTTTCGAAGCGATACATGAATAAATTAAATATACAATACGGCGAAGAAGCAGAATTCATTTGCCCCAAGTGTAAAATCGATTTGTCTCAACAAGAAAATGCATTGAAACAAATGCAACCACAATCCGAGAGTGAAATGACAATTGAACAAAATGTTTCATCTGATAGTGAGGCAGACATTCCGATGGTCAATATGTCTTTGAGTCCTTTGAATGAGGCTATTACCACTTTAGGTGAAACGCCTATTAGAAAAAGAAAGTTGCGAAGTGAAAAATATAGGAAATATAAAAAAGGCAAGGTTATGAGTGCAATCGCGACAATATTTGATGAAGGCTCTGATAACGAATGCAGTCAAGCAGATGACGTTGATGACGGCAAACAAATGATTGAGCAGTTGAAAAGAAAATTCAATTTAGCGACCACTTTTCCGGAGAAATATCTCATTTTATCTGTGCTGCCTCAATCATGGTCTATACGCAAGATTTCTGAACAGTTTCAAACATCTTTTTACATCGCGAGAAGAAGCAAAGAATTAGTTCGACAGAAGGGCATATTGGCGACTCCCACCAAGAAATTTGGCTCAAGGACCCTCAGCGAAGCAACGGTGAAATTGATTCAAGATTTTTACTGCAATGATGACAACAGCCGCGCCTGCCCAGGTACACGTGACTATGTTATCACACGTGAAGATGGAGAAAAAGTACACAAGCAGCGCAGATTATTATTATGTAATCTATCCGAAGCATACCATCAGTTCAAAGAGAAATATCCAGCAGAAAAAGTGGGCTTTTCTAAGTTTGCCATCCTACGACCAAAAGAATGCGTGCTGGCATTAGACAGGCACGGAACGCATTCAGTCTGCGTTTGCATGTTTCATCAAAACACCAAATTAATGTTCTTTCCATGCAAGAAATTGAAAGTATTTCACGGTGAAATTGAAACATATAGGGACCTCCTGTCGAAGTCGTTGTGCGCATACCCCACGGAAAATTGTCATCTGTCCAAATGCGACAATTGTCCGAAGATTGACGAGGTAGAGCAATATTTGGCGGAAAAGTTTGAACAGCTGCAGATTCCGGAATTCATCGAGGAATTCGGATTCAAGTTGAATGAACTAAAGGCGCACCATTTCATATCCGAGATGCAATCGAAATTTCTAAAGGAAAGTAAGGAGAAATTAGCCCAAAATGAATTCATTGTGATAAGCGACTTTGCCGAGAATTACACTTTTCTCGTTCAGGATGAAATTTAGGCTTATTACTGGGCAAACGACCAGTGCACGGTGCATCCTTTTTGCATTTATTTCAAAAACGAAGATAACGAACTACAGACCGTAAGCCTTGTTGTTGTCGCGGAGAGTTTAGCTTATAATTATGTGTCCGTTTATTTATTTCAAATGAAACTGTTTGAATTCTTAAGATCAAAATTCGATGCAATCGACAAAGTAACGTTTTTCTCAGTACAAGAATAAAAAAAATTTTTACAATCTTTGCATAATTGAAGAAGAACAAAACTGCAAGGTCGAGTGGCACTTTTTTGCGACGTCCCACAGTAAGGGCCCATGCAATGCGTTAGGGGGAACCCTAAAACGCATGGCGACTAAGGCAAGTTTGCAAAGGCCATATACTGACCAGATCTTAAATGTACAACATTTGTTTTCGTGGATTCAAAGCAAGGAAATTGCCATTAACACGACGACTTCAAAACAGATATAATAATGTCAAAACTATAACTGGAACGCAAAAGTTTTATTGCTTCATACCAAATATTTCTGATATGTCAATTAATGTAAAGCGGTACTCTTCGTCTGCCGACGTGCTAAATTTAAAGTTACTTTAATTTTATAATGATGCCAAGACAATTGAAATTTTTAATAAATATTGTAATTAAGTATAAGCAGCAAAATAAGAAAGATTTTTTCTTCATAAATGTATTTTTAACTGTGAAATAATTTTTAAAATGTATTTTTAATAATAAAATAAAATAATGTTAAATAATTAAAAATAATTCAATTATAAAAAATATAAAAACAATGAGAACAAGGTGGTCTCTTAAATGCTCTTCTCCTGTCCAAACAAGGAGTCGGGGCCCACTTTTTTATTACTGATTCTTAAAGCAAAAATTATGAGGAATCCAAAAAAAATAAAATTAGCCGGAAAATTTAGGAGCTTCTGTGGAAAATCGGAAAATTTAATTTTCATGGGAAAATTTAATTTTCATGGGAAAAAAGGTAAATTTCTGAGAAAAATTAGGAAAATTTTATTTTTCAATTAAAGCCTGATTCAATACCTTTCCAACGAGCTTTCACTCGTTGCGATCGCTTTAGTAGTTTTTTTTAAAACAACTTTCAATGAGGTCCCTTATGAAGAATTCTTCAATTTTGTCACATGACAGTGGTGTACACCACCACTAAACCAGTCACTATAAAAAAAAATATATATATGTAGGTACATTATTTTTTGCTGGGCAATCGATTGAGACTATTTATTTTAAAATCGGAGAGGGGTCGTCCAAAAGGTGATCGCTTTCATGTGGAATTGCTCTATAATTTTTCTTTAAATAAAATTTTGTGGAACGTAAAAATATTTATGTGGAATATAAATATTAAATAAGACAACTAAATATTTGCTTACACGACTAAAAATATAATTTAATATGAAGATAGTTGTCGTAACCGCCATAATTCGATTGTTATGATACTGTTTTCTGGGTGATTATTCTATCGATAATATAATTGGGGTTCTGCCGAGATAAGTGAACTAATCTCTGGAGATCGGGTTTATATTCGTAATACTAGCTGATCTAATAGAGCTGTACAATAAATCACACAACGCCATACAGGGAAAAATTCGTTTATTAGTCGTGCTAGTCGTATGTGAAATAAACTCCACACAGAAGTCTTATCTGTTTGCTACAATATAGGGAAATTCAAGGTAATTGTCCCCTAGTACTACTCCATCTTTCCCTTATTCCCATATTTTTCCAATTCACACAATTCAATGCATTAGTAGGAGCATCCCCTGTGTGTTAGTCTGTTGTAAAAAATCAAAATAGGGGGAAATTTGACTAGTATTTATTAAAAATTTCTTCCAGCAAAAACTCATAACATGTTCTCTTAATACGCTTTTAATCTTGCACTTATACAATATTTCTTGGAACAATCTACTAGATTTGGCCAGTAATTGTTTCTTTTGCTATATTTACTATGTATCATTTTTTAAAACCCTATTAAGATGCAGATAAACCGCCTGCCATACCAATAAATTTAGATAGTGCTCTCTAGTAACTTCCCCCACGTATTGGGTGTATAACTTAAAAATATGGAATTCACAACAGATGGTGTATCCTTTACACATGGTTTGTGTCTCTAATAACATGTATGGAATTGTGGAGGGTAAAACATCTGTAATTTATTTTCACTTAGTTATTGTATGTCATAGTGTAAGCAAAAAAGGTTTTTTTTGTTGTTTCGAAAATGTCAAATTTCTTGCCAACAATTTTTTTTTTTTGGAAATTTTGTTTTAATTATTCCATTTAAAAAAAGTGCAGCTAAAGCACATCGATTGCTCACCGAAACTTATTCTGAATATGTTCCATCGACTTCAACGTATAAGAGATGGTTTTTGCGGTTCAGAAAAGGTGATTTTGATATGAAAGACAAAAAACGTCCCGGGCAGCGAAAAAGTTCGAAGACAATGAATTGAAAGCATTACTCGATAAAGATTTTTTGGTCATACTCATGAAAAACTTGCAAAATCATTGGGAGTCACTTAAGCTCGATTCATCCAAAAGCAAGGAAATTGGGTACCACATGAGTTTAAGCTGGGTGACTGAAAGACGTTTTTGCATGTCCGAAACGCTGCTTGATTGCCATAAAAAGAAAGAAATCTTGCAAATTTTACGACAACCCGAAACTCAAGGAGTCATATGTTAAGCCCGGCCAACCAGCCAATTAATCGCCAAAGCCGATTATGAACTGCTGAAATTGAACACAATTAATTCGTTTAAAACGACAATTGGCCCAGAATATGCTACCGGACATAAGGCCGTAATATGCCATCATGACAACGAGCCTCAAAAGATGAGACGTTCTTTTGGTGCGAAGTCATATGTTGCCAGAAAGATGGGAAAAGGTCATAGCTAACGATGGCCAATAAATAAATTTATATTATACCAATGTTTTACAATAAACGTCCAAAAATTTGCTAAAAATGTCTCATTTTTAAGTTTTACACAATATATTTATCATGCACTTAGAATATATTATCCGATTCCGACTGTAGTTTATTTAAAAAGTAATATGCAGAGTTTGTTTTTAAATGAAGAATCAACTGAAATTTAAAGAAATATATTTTTTTAACTATTTCAATCAGTCATTCAAAAAACCAAACTTTAAAAATTTCCAGACATTCAGTAGGAGTTGATATTTTCTGTTAAATGTAAAATTTTATATTTTCTGTTTCTAAAAATAGAAATTCACAAAATATTGTTTATTATTTATTGTTTTTTTTACCAAAATAGTTTGTTAATATACAAAATTATTTCAATAAAAATTACAAGTAATTAAAAAAGTTTGTAAGTTAAAATAACTGAAAATATCATTTAAAAGAAATGATATTTCATTTAAAAACCGGTCTACTTAATTTTCATTTAAATTAAATGCCTTTTGTTATTTATTTTTAAATGTTGATTAATCAGTTAAAATAAATGTCAAAATTTTACCTACCAATCCTTAAAAAATTAATGTTTTTTTCATTTATTTGAAACTATTTCCGTTTTTGTACACAAAATGTATGTATGCATATGAAGCTATAATCACTTTTTGTGTGAATGTGTTTGGATGTATATGTGTGTTTATGAAGTTCTTGTAATTTGTATTGAAAAATTTTGTATATATACAACCAATTTAAATAAAAAACAAATTAAAATTTTTTGAATATTTTTTTTTTGAAACAGACAGCAAACTAAATTTTAATTTGTAATAACTGTTACGGACACAAATAAACCACAAGTTTCCGTTTCGTGGGTAAATTTTTATTACATTTCAAACAAATGAAAAAAAACAAACTATAAAAAAATGGTAAATGATAGTAAATTATTTCAAATAAATGTACAAAAAAGTTAATATAGATATATCTTTGAAAAATAAATGTATGTTTCTTTATTTTTAAATGCAACGGAAAACTTTTTTATTAAACTACTAACAGTTAAATACATAATATTCTGAGTGAAGATACACACATGGAAAATAAAACTATATATATGTGTGCTGTGCTTAGTACAATTTCATACAAATAAAAAAAATTATCAATTTAAAAAACAAACTGCAATAGTCGTTTTTTTCTACGTTTTGTCAGTTGAAAATTTATGGTTATTTTAAATGACTTTCGATTGCTTTTACTACTTCTGTCAATTACTAATTAATTTTTGAAAATAAACAACAAAATGATTGTATTTTCGATTAATTTAATATGTATTTTAGAAAATTTTTAACGAAATAATATTGTGAGTGTGCCGATAAGATGACGGATCTTCAAATGGCTTTTTGTGTTAAGGTAACAGCATCAGTTTTTGCATATTTCATATTGTTGGGAAACATCTTCCGGTTGGTTGGAGCTTCTCCAGGTAGACTCAAAATTACATCCAACAGTTTATACCAATCCAAAGGGGTTTATATGCCTATCCCAAGGGATTGTTATTAACGTCGCACTGTGGCGCCTTTTCCCTAAAAGCGTTGCAAAAATCAAAAATTTGACAGAAGAATTTGATAAAATGAATGATTACATCTGATAGAGAACTTATCACTGATTAAGAATCAAAAAAATCGGATAAAAATTATGAATTCTAGAGTCAATCAAAGTTGACAATTTTTCGGACTTACAAAAAATGTTTAAATTAAAAAAAAAAAATATCATCTTTTCAATTGAATTTCAGGCAAACTATGCAACCGATCATAAATTTTTTGGTGTCGGATGAAAGGTATATTAATTCCAATGAGACGGTGTAAAAAAAGGGTTAGTCGGTCCAATACTTTTTTTCAGGCGCAATTTTGCAAACACATGATATTTGGGTCTTTTTTCACACTTGATAGAATAGAACAAAAAAAGTGACGGTTTGTGACGGGAACTATTAAGCAGAGGTTGTTAATACTCTAATTTATTTTCTTGAAATTGGGTGCCCGTACTTGCCCGTGTACATGAAAAAACAATAAAACTGTAACAACTTTTACTACAAAAAGAGATATTTTCAAAATGTTCAAACAGATTTTGGGCAGCTCTGAGATCCACTCTAATTGTATACCAAACTTAGTAGATGTATTGGTCTTTAATTTGTTATTTAATTTTTTTTTGCTTTTTCATTCGCTTACAACGCCCCCTAGCGGAAAAAAATTTCGGTAAAGTTACCACTTTGATGAGCTCTATCTCCTGAACGAATTTAGATATTTTAGAAGTTTAAATTTGGGATTTTAAATAAAAAAAAAATATAAAACATATAAATTGCAAAAAAATACTTAAGTACAAGTATATGTGTCATGTTGGGATTTTTAAGAATTTTTTAAACGGACAAAGGTTTTTGTACAAAAGAAGTTATCTAACTTTATTTTAAGTAAGTTTTTAATTTAAAAATATTAACTTTTTGAACCATAGTGAATGAGCTGTTATAAAGAAATGAAATTAAAGCAATGAGTATGTCATCTTCCACTTAACTGAACATTACAAAAAAAAAAAAAAAAAAAAATACCAAATATTGTAGTAGGCATCGGCAAGCACACACAATCGACAAGCTGAAAGCGCTTAACGAGAATATCAGTATGCGGATTCACTTAATTTTAAGCACAATAAGTTATATTTTAAATGATTTTTAGTTTTTCAAATCTCTTTACTTTAAAAGACAGGATTTTTGCAACAAAATAGGTCAAAATGTGTCACTGTGCACAGTGCCGCAGTGGGCCTTTTACAATGCGGGTGCGGTTTTCTTGAAACTAAACGAGATAAAATTCAAGTGCGTTTTAAACATTAAATATGTCCTGATAATTTCAACAGTTATGATTTTTGCAACGAAAAAAGTCAAAACGAGGCACTGTGCCTAGTGGCGCCATGGGCCAATGGCCATGCCGGTTAATTATTCTTAAGCTAAAGGGGTTATCTTTCAAATATTTTATAAATTTTAATAATATCTTTATTACTTTAAAAGTTATAATAGTTACAACTAAAAACGTCAAAAGACAACACTGTGCACAGTGCCGCGGAAGGCCTATCACCTTGCGGGTCATGTATTTTGAAGCTAGGGGAGTATTCTTTTAAATGATTTTTAAATTTTTAAAATATCTTAAAAGTTATGATTTTTGCAACGAAAAAGGTCAAAAGGCGCCACTGTGCGTCGTCACAAATATCCAAAAAAAAAACATCTTCTTTTACTCTGTCTATGGTCTAGCTTATAACTAAGTTGTAAATAATGAATCATAATATCAAGCTATGCCAGTAATAGTGTTTTTTAAAATTAGTTAATTTTAATTGTCTGTGTGAATTATATATTTTTTCTTTGTATTTGAATTTATATTATTTAAACACTTTGATAAATTTATATGTATGATTGAGCTTGTATGTTAGTTTATTTCTATTTGTATGAGTGTATAATTTATATTTAAAATAAGCTTTATTTATATATCCTGTTTTATTCCCATTGTTTCATGTAATAAAGTGTTTAAAATTAGTTTAGCATTATTAGGTTTTGTTATAAAACAATTAAGAACCACTTAATGATGATAATGATATTGTTTCGATCTAAACGAAGTTTTAACAAATGTAAAATAAATAATATTGTTATTGTATAATTTAAATGGCATGCTCTCTCTCTCTTTTTTCCATTACAGTTTTTCAATTACAGTAAATGGTTGGTTAATTTTCTAGTTGACGATAGCGACAACAATGATGATGATGACAATGGTGTAGCTGATGGTGCCATTATTTAAGGGGTTTTAATATAAATTATGCATACTTGTTTATTATTATTTTTGTATATTTTACTTTTAAAGTTTTATCATTTCCGTTTTAAATTTGTTAGAAAATATCAACTAATAGAAATTAATTTAAAAATTTATTTTTTTTTTTTTAAATAAATTATGAAAAATTACTTCCAAATATGTTTTTATTTATACCTCGAGGGTAGGACAACATAATTAGCTGAAATATATTTAATAATATTCTAATTAATTGTTATTAAGTATATGGATGGTATATGATGATACCAAAAATATTTTAAAATATTAGTAATATAACAGTCTAATTGAAATTAATTTTACAAAATTTCACATTTTGTTCCACAGTTACACTCAAAATATTATGTAGTTTAATTAAGATTTCAGTTCAGTTAAGAGAAAGAAATATACATATATTGTTCAAAGCAATATTTATTTTAACCTTTTTTATAAATTTGTTCCAAATGATTTACTGTCATTTACCAATTTTTTCAGTTTCATTTATTTTTTTTTTATTTGTTTGAAATTTAATAGAAATTTACTCACAAAACGGAATTTTGTGGTTTATTTGTTTTTTTTTTTATAAATTAAAAATTTTTTTTTCAGTCTTTTTTTTCAAAAATTCAAATTTTGTTTTTTATTTAAATTATAGTTTATATACAAAATTATTTAAACTTGAATTAAGAGAACTTTTCACACACATATAAGGCCGTTTACACAACATGTGTTTATAGACTGTGTGAGTCTAAATTTGTCATACTAAAAAACAAACAAAAATACCAAAAACGGAAAAAATTGCAAATAAATGAATAATTTAATTTAATTTATTTTTACGGAATTGGTAGATAATATTTCACCATTTATTTTTTATTTATTAATCGTTTGTTTTTACTGATGTGTCAGTTATTTAAACACCATTTAAAAATAAATAACAAAAACCATTTGATTTAAATGAAAAGTAAGTGGATCGGGTTTTAAATGAAATATCATTTCTTTTAAATGGTGTTTTATGCGTTTTTAACTTACAAACTACTTTAAGTGTATTGAATACATAAATATATATATTCATTAATTTTAAATGCCATTTTATTTATTCATATTTTATATACACAAGTACCATTTCTATTGAAATATTTGTCCATTAAGCTTAAGCTGATTAATTGCTAAAAGGTATTTAATGTCTTTCTCTGTTTCATGATTTTTTTTTTATTACTGCTTATTTTCATTTTAATTTTTTTTCTTTTTAGCTTTTTTGTCTTCTTTTTTATATGAACATATTATGTTTTTTATACATAAAAAAATAAAAAGACTTTTGTTTTGTTACATTAAGCAAAATGTCAAAAGGGAATTTGAGAAAAAGACAAGGTAGCAAGGGAAGTCAGAATTTTCTTAATGCTTCATTAGTTTTATACAAATAATGCAGCCTACAAAAGACATTTTACATTTGGGAAGACATAGAAAGAAAATTTTATTTTTTAATGTTTTTTATTTCTTTTTTTTTTTTTTGTTAATTTACATATTATTACTTAAAAGCATATTTTTGAATACTAATCATAAAAAGTGTTTGATGTTAAATTGAATTTTAAGTACATACACAATAAACGTATGAGTGATATTTTGGTTATATGGAAATAAGATGTTACTCATACGTTGGGGTAATAACCAGAGAATATAAAACGAAATGTAAGAGTGATGCTGTTTGTTTACTTTTTGTAAATATGTATAGTTTAAAACTCGAAAATAAATATCTAAAAGTATTAAAGGTAAAGTATTTTAAAGCAAAAAATGTTTTACAAAATTAAAAAATTGTAAATATAATTATTTATCAGACAATTTATATAAAATTTTATTTTAATTAATTATTTCTTTTTTGCATAATAAAATTATCAGGCGTCTAAGTTTTTGCAAATTCTAGCAATATTTGTTTGGATAAATTACAAACTCAATAAGAATTTGTTTTTTTGTGGAGAAGTATTATTCCAATTTTCAAATATCAAAGAAAAACTATCTTAAATTGCTTGGTCATCTTTCAAAAAACTTCTTTGTTTTGTTTTTTTTTTTTTTGGCAGATCCAGCAATTAATTCATATTTAAGGTTGCCGAAAATGTATAATCCTATCGAAAGATGCTACATTTGCATATGAAAGGCAACTATCAGTTCTGTTTTAATATTTGAGAAGTAAACGAATGCAGCATAAACGGTGACAAGTCATGGAATATATATTTTGATAAAAAAAAACCGGTTAACCGCCTCCAAAAAAACTGTTTTTGGTTTATTAGATTTAAAAAAAAAATAAATAAAAACCCGTGGGTTTTATTAAAATAAATAAACTCCTTGACCGGTTTTCAGTTTCGGCTTTGAATACTCTATTAAGGATATTTTCCAGAAAGAGACCCCTTCAAAGAAAAAAAGTGCTTAAGACCTGATAATTTTTCTTTAAGAAAAATTAAAATCTGAGTTTTTTTTAAAAGAAAAACCCTAAAGAATTCGACAGTTTCTATGTAAAAAATTGTCTTTATGATCTAAATTTTTTTTTGTATGAAATAGTCTTCAGAATATGAGATTTTTGCAAATCGTAATGTCTTTTTTATAGGAAATTGCTAAAGGTTTTGCATATAAAAAAAGCTTCAGAATTTGTAGAATTTTTATGGGAAAACGTCCCTAGAATCTGAGGTTATTTTACAAAAAAAAAAAAAAAAAAAATCCCCAAACTTCAGGTGTTTCTATAGAAAAAAGTTTTCACAGTCTGTGGGGTTTTATATATATCAAATTCTTTAAAAACTGAGGGGAATGAATGGGTTTCACTGCAGAACAATACATTTAAAATAGTTTGAAATTTAAACTAACAGAAAATATCATTTAAAAGAAATGATATTTCATTTAAAAACTGGTCAACTTAATTTTCATTTAAATTAAATGCCATTTGTTATTTATTTTTAAATGTTGATTAATCAACTGACACATCCGTAAGAAACAAATGATATAATCAGTTTAAATAAATGTTAAAATTTTACCTACCAATCCTTAAAAAATAAATGTTTTTTTCATTTATTTGAAATTGTTTCCCTTTTTGTATTTTTTTAATGTACTCGTACAATACAAAATGTATGTATGCATATGAAGCTGTAAACACTTTTTATGTGAATGTGTTTGTGTATGTATGTGTGTTTATGAAGTTCTTGTAATTTGTATTGAAAAATTTTGTATATATACAACCAATTTAAATAAAAAAACAAATTGAAATTTTTTGAATATTTTTTTTTGAAACAGACAGCAAACAAAATTAAAATTTGTAATAACTGTTATGGACACAAATAAACCACAAGTTTCCGTTTTGTGGGTAAATTTTTATTAAATTTCAAACAAATGAAAAAAATAAATGAAACTGAAAAAAATCGGTAAATGATAGTAAACTATTTCGAATAAATGTATAAAAAAGTTAATATAGATATTTCTTTGAAAAATAAATGTATGTTCCTTTGTTTTTAAATGTTACGGAAAACATTTTTATTAAACTACAAACTGGTAACTACATAATATTCTGAGTGTATGAATGATTTCTATAAAAAAAGCTTTTCAGAATTTGAGCATTTTTCTATAGCAATGGAGGGCAAATGCAGCCCTTTTTTAATTTTACTGCTGCCCCATAGAAATTTAAAGTTCATCTCTTTTTAATTTCTTTGTAAAATATATCAGATAAAAATATATTCTTACAAAATAAGGACAACGAAAACTAACAACTGCACTTACAATATCTTTTTTTTTTCACTTACAACTCTGGTAAAAATTCAGTGTTTTAATGCATCAAAAATCGCTTCAATAGCTTAAAAAATCTCTAAGTTTTTATCACTAATTGTATGAAGTTAATCTTTTTCGAACGGAAATTTTCACGTGACTTCATAAAATGATTTAATTTTAATTTATTACTGTTTAAGATTTTTATATTCCCAAATATGATCATTCAAACAGTTATAAAAATGTCTAGAAAATAACTAACTTTTAAAAAATTCCGTTAAATCGCTATTTGTACTTTACAAAAAGCCTGTGCAAAATTTTTAAAAAATTAGTAATAAATTCCATTTCATTTTAACTTTTTCAATTTAGTTGAAAACTTATAGAAAAAGCTGCAGGTTTTAGAAATGTTAAAATTTTTCGAAAATTCGCAATAACAGTAATAACCCTACAAGAAAATAGGGGTCAGTTGGGAATTGGGACCTGTCCCGTGATAAGTGAAAACTGTAATGGTTCCGAAAATACATATCCAGAGATAGCTGAAAAGAAGGCCGGTACATAAAGTACATACTACGAAACCGGTTTAAAAGTCATGACATGTTCTTTCAAAACAGTCCTGTAACATCCCTACGGGAAATGAAGGGTCGATTGATCCAAAGTGATAAATCTGTGATAGCTGAATGAGGGACATGTCACAATACTGGTGTAAAATATAATTCAGTGTTTGAAAAAGTGGTAATTAATGTAAAATTACCAGCGCCCCAACTATTAAAATGGTGGCAGAACCTTGACTAGTTGTTTGTAAATATATCATGTAACTAGAGAGAAATGAACATAAGACAAATGTCGACTAAAGAAATGAGGACTATTATAGTTGAAATAATGACAGAACACGGAACTGGTTCAACAAGTTTTGCCGTGTATAAAATAAAGTCAATCGGTGGGATTTGCGAAATATTAATTTTTAATTTGTAGGGCTGAGGCAGACTGGCCTCCAAATCTGGGGCAGACTTGCCTCCAAAGACCTGCTTTTAACCCCACCCATAATTTGAAAATTTCGAATTCATTTTTTGCTTAATAAAATAGCAAACAATTTTTTGTTCTTCAATTCAGTTAAAAATTGAAAAATATTCACATTCAGTGATGTTTTTTTTTTTGAGAAAATAGTTTAGTCGCAAAATATAAAAAATTGTAAAAACTTTTGTAATAAACTTTGCAGGTAAATTCAGTGACTGGACCTTATGGAATCTTTCAGAAACATGTTCTTAATATGAGACACGCGGAAGAAATATTGACAGGTTACATGCTAACTAATTTTCGATTGCTGTGTGACATGTTCACTTGCAACAGTCAAGTGATATATTACGAAACTATTTAACATAAAACATTCTGATTGATATGTAACCAGTTTTTTTATTAATTACTTGTCCTCAGTCCTGTGGTATGTACATTTGAGCCAGTCATGAGACTAGTTATGTGTAAGATAATTTTAACCTGTTCTGTTGCGCATTCACTTACACCAATGTCGCAAGTAGCTTAAAAGGTAGAAATTGCCACCTCCTATGACAAGCCCATGTTAATGTTACCGGTTACTTTCATATAAGAGAACCAACTCGAGGACCGGTTTCTGCCACGAAGTTCCGGTCACGTGACTAACTCTGTGACTGGTCTATTTCCCGTAGGGAACAGTTGTATTGATAAAAAAATAAATAAATATTGTATAACAAAAAATTAATGTATAACCAAACGCCAAAAGCAGCAAGACCGTCTTAAAAAAATGTTTAGATTTTCACCTTATAACTAAAAAATGTTTACTAATATACTAATACACACTTTTTAGGGTTCTGTTCGGCTTTAAAATAACTTCGTTTTATTATAAACCTATTCTACAGTAGGTTTTGTTATATTGCTTCAAAATTAAACTGGTTCTCCTAAAACCGTTTAAGCAACCAGATATCTTTCAGTTACTTTACATTAAAGTTCGTTGGAATTGTTCCATGGAATTGGTTCTTGTAGAATCAGTTCTGCACTAGATGATGTTTAAAAGTAATTGTAGAATATTTTCAAAGCAATTTCCAGAAAAAAATACATATTTACGCCCGTTATCATTTTAGGTTTAAATAAGTATTGCTAGGGACAAATACGTGCCCACCCCTGTTCTATACGAAAAAGTCTTCAGAATCTTAAGATTTTTCTGTAGGAAAAGGTACTTGGAAATTAAGGTGTCTAATAAGAAAAAGTTGTCAGAAATTTCGGATTTTTCTATTAGAAAAAGTATTTATAATCTAAAGATTTTCTAATAGAGAAATGTGCTCAGTATTTGTGGGAAAATTGCAAAATATTTGAGGATTTTTTTTAAAGGGTTCAGGTTTTAGGCTTTAAATCTTTAAAATCTGAAAGTTTTTTTGTAGGAAAGATTCCTCAGGATCAGAGCACGTCTATAGATGTAAAAGTCTTCTGAAAGTGAGAGATTGCATTAATTGTGATAACAGAATTTTTTGATTTCAAAATTAATTTATTTTCTTTGTGTGTTTTTAGGAAAAATCCTCACAATTTGGGGAACTGACAGTTTTTCTGCAGAAAGAGGTCAGATCTTAAGAAATTGTATAATATTGGTGTATGTTTTTTATTAAATTTGAAATTTAATTTTAATTTTTATTTAATGTTAAAAAAATATATGATAAATCGTTTTATTTAATTTGAAAATAATTCGTAAATAAATGTAGTATGCCAAATAAATTTGGCTGGGGCAAATATAGTAGGTGTTACTAAAAATTACTACAACTTTAATCGAATAATGTGAGAGTACTAGTAATTACCGAAATTCAAATGACAACAAATTCGGTTGTCACAAATAAACTGCTTCTCTGTTTTGAACTCTATTCTCTATATTTAACAATACATCCACATATGCTTTGTGCAATCTACATGTTCGTAGATATTAGCAATAGGTTATAAAATTTTTTTTTTGTTATTTTTACTTAAGGACTACAACTAGTCAATATTGACTAACTAGCAGTTTAAATTTCATAATACAAAATATATTTATTTATTTATATAACAAATTAATTACAGCAGACGAAGTTTTTGACAAAAACCTCTTACTGGTTGAAGCGCCATTTAAGGTCGTGGGGTTTGTAGCGGTTTAATCTTCTTGGCAAACCTGAAGTATTTAAGAGGGCCGGAATTTCATTATTTTGGTGTTGTAAAAGTTTAGTTTCATGTGCTTCTGCTTTGATTTGTTTCTATTTTTAGATCACGATGAATATCGGTGTTTCTTACGTGCCATGGAGCTTTTACTAAATTTCGTAATACTTTATTTTGAAATCTTTGTATGATTTCTATTACACTATTCTTCGCACATCCCCAGATCTGAATCCCATAGGTTCAAACTGGTTTAATGATTTGTTTATATATCATAATCCTATTATGTAACGATAAAGTCGATTTTCTGCCAATAAGCCATCTATATTTTCTATATTTTATTTCAAGTTCTTCTTTTTTCTTCTTCACATGCTCTTTCCAATGTAATTTTGCATCGAGTGTCATTCCAAGGTACTTCGCTGTATTAGCAAATGGAATTATTTCTTGGTCTATGTAAATTGGTTTGTAATCAATATTTTTATTTGTGAAATCTACGTGGGTAGACTTCAAGCTGTTTAATTTAATGCACCATTTTTTAGTCCATTTCTCTAATCCCAAAAGGGCAGATTGGAGTTTCGATGTAGATGTGGTAATGTTCTGTCCAATTGACATAATAACGGTGTCGTCAGCGAATGTACCTACAATACAGTATTCATTCACTGGTAGATCATATGTATATAACATATATAGTAAAGGTCCTAAAATGCTGCCTTGGGGAACTCCTGAATTTATGGGGTAGAGGTTCGAGTAATTATCCTCCTGTTTGACTCTAAAGTATCTGTTTGATAAGTAGAATTCTAACAGTTGACAGTCTTGCTTCGGAAGAAGTAGATTTATTTTGTATAACAAGCCCTTGTGCCATACATCGTCAAAGGCTTTTGACACATCCAAAAATACAGCTGAGCATATTTCCTTTTTTTCTAATGCAATCTCGATCGAGTGGGTTATACGATGTATTTGTTCAATCGTTGAGTATTTTTCTCGGAAACGAAATTGATGGTTTGGTATTATATTTCTATTAAATATAATATTTTTTAAACTTTTACTAAATAGTTTTTCAAATAATTTACCCATGACAGGGGGAGTAGAGAAATTGGACGATATGAGCTAGCATCCCTTGGATTTTTTTCATAAAAGTGAATGTTTTTTTTATGTTCGAAACGTAACCAAATATTTAAAATTCGCAAACTTTTTCAGATTGTAAGCCTTATTCACATTTTTATTTGAATTTTTGAATTGGTTTATATTATATAGTTTATATTAAATAAAATATTTTGAAAACACCATTACCATTTTTGTGTTCTTTTCTGACACAAAAGAAGTGCTTGGCATTTAAAATATTACAAAAAGTTATACATATATGAGCAAGAGTGATGAAAAATAATGTAAATAAATGAGTGGCTATTCACATTTTCTTTTCTCAGTTGTATGCATTATAAACCATCGCCTTTTTACGTCAAATTCTAGTTTTTATTTCAGCAGTACAAGTTAAATAATTTTATTTTACTACCGGTCTGTCTGTTCAGCAAAATTTATAAACATGATTTGCCAAAAAAATAAGGAATGAAATAACCAAAAATATAATATGGTGATGATATTTGTTAAGTAAACTATCAGAAAGCGCTTTAACTCAAACTTATTGCTAAACTCATATTTACTTATAAAAAATATTTTATATCCTACCATATAAAAAAATCGGCTAAAGCTGAAACATTACTTCCGCTATGCAGCAGGCAACAACAACAAATTTTTATATGTGCAATATTGTGAATGGATTTTTAGCACTAAAAAAATTTGTGTATGTATAGAATAGTTTTTTTTTTAAATATTTGCAGTTTGGAATTTAAATTGTCACATTTTTTGAAACAAAATTGCTAAAATGAATATTCTACGTTTTTTTTCTGAATTTTATGAAATGTATTATTGTATAATGTGACCAACACTAAATGTGATTATAAAGAATACAGATTCATACAGCAACAAAATATTGTTGTCACAGTAAAAATACTGTTGTCTTAATTATTTTACTGTTGTTGCAACCGAAAAATTTTGCAGAGCTCTGACAGCTGCAAAATTTTCGGAAATGGGAACATTTTCTCCATCAAGACAAAAATCTCTAATACAAAACTATATAAAACAGAAGAGGAAAGAAAATTTATTACAAATACACTGGATTCGCGTTGGCTACAAACTAACCACTAGGTAGATAAAATCGGTTATTATCTAATAATTTTCAAACAAAATAAAAAAAATTTTAATTAAACGAGATTTTCAAAGCAGCATATTTTTATGTCCATTTCCATCCAGTCTTTACTCGTTATTAAAATGCCAAGCATTGCCCTGCAGGAAAAGGACGTATGCCAGGACACGTCACGTGACCGGTTCATTGTAATAGGGACCGGTCAAATTAAAATTGGGTTATCCTAGGAGGGGACCTATCACGAAACAGGTCCCAATTCCCAACTGATCCCGTTTTTTCTGCAGAGTATTTAAAGCAGTGGTCGGCAGAAAGAGAGAATATGTTTGTATTAGTGTTTTACACCGTAAGAAATTATTTTATAAGAGAATATCCGTATTCATTGAATTAAAATAGTTCATGTTTTTGTTTTCTCTATTATAAAAAATTAAAATAATTCATAATAATGATAATAATAATTTTTTGATTGCATACAAGGCACTTTGCCTCATTTAATATATTTCAAAAATATTCTTCCCATTCAATGTTCCATATTTTTAATTTTAAATCTAAACGAAAAACAAAAAAAAAAATTCCTTCAATAAAAAAATTAACTAAAATATAATAAACAAATTTTTAGAGTGTACTTTATTTTTTCAACAAAGCGGCATATACTTGCTCTGTTGAAAGTTAGCGTACTACTGTTAAAATAATTGTATTGTGAGATTTGTAGACATTCGTGTTGTGTACGTGTAAGTTGCCAATTGTGTTCGGCCCCTAAGTGCTATGAGTGCCGATCACTGATATAGGCCCATAATTATAACTTGCCGATAGCTAAAGTTAGGATGTTAACGGACATATTATTAGTTTTTCGTTATTAAAAGTATACTTTAACCTAAAAGTGACCGATAAGCTAAAGGTAAGTTCATCTTACCTTTAACTTTTAACGTAAGGTTTAAGCATTTGAAGTTGCCACATTTTCTGCTCTGCAGTGTAGTTGCCGTGTAGTTTTTTGACCGTATCTTTGCCGCTTGGTTTATTTCTGTGTTCGGCGTGGACAATGTAAATTTTTTACAACAAACATATTTCTTTTTTACACAATTCGAAGAAATTTTGTTTTTTGTTTGTTGTAAGTAAATAAATAAATGTACGTCGTTGCCACTACGTATTTTTAAGAACCATTTTAATTTGTCAAAAGTAATCGATTTTCGCTCTGGTAATGCCATATTTTCAAAAAACCTAATTTTATTTTATAAGGAAGTTGTCATAACCAAAAAAAGTTAAAGGTCACTTTATTCCACACTTTAGCTAAAGTTACCTTTAACTAATACGCACCTTAAAGTCAAGTTATAATAATGGTCCTTAGAATTGTTAAATTATCATGCAGTGCGTATGAGCAATAAGTTTACTTGAAATGACATAAATATCAAGTATACGCCTAAGATGTGTTGTTTTCGCAACATTGGCAAGTTAGCTAGAAGTTATCATTCATTATTTTGCCAGCACTGGAAATTTTATATCCCCTTTTGTATAATGATCTCATCAAGTTTGGATTGGGAAAGCACTTTTTGCCAGCCTTCACCTTCTAAAGTGCCGAGCTAACGCTTTCCCATTTTAATTTTTCTGACTGGAAAGTTAAAAAACTTTATAGAAAAATACAATGTATGGACTATTTTGAAAACGATCATACTTCATAAGTTGACACGATGATTATATCTCATTAATTTGAATTATACCTGGTTTTATTGTGTTATTATTTCGAATATGAAGAAGTTGGATCCCACTGTAATTATTTCTAAATTTATTTCAAATAAAATAAAACACTCTTTCCAAAATTTTTCAAAATTTTTTATCAATAATTTAAAGGATATTTATTATATTGTATTTGATGTAAATATCAAATACAGTAAATAATAAAACTAAATATTACAGAAATGCACATATTCCGAGGTCTTTGTCCTATACATTTAAAGGACTTTTTCCTATAAAAAATATCAGATTCAGAGCACCTTTTCCTATAGGAAAATCCCCAGATTCCGAAGACTTTTCTAGTTTGAATTTCCTTAAGTAAATCCTCCGGACTCCAAGCATTTTTTCTTATAAAAAACCCATAGCAGCTAAGAGGGTTTTTATTTAGAAACCCACCAGATCTTCGGACTTTTTCATATAATAGAAAAATTCAAGGATTCTTGGGACTATCTATTATGAAAAAACTATAATATTCTGACGATAATTACCTTTATTTTACCTATTTGTTTGTCGCTTCGTAAATTCGATTAATGCAACAAAATTTCGGTAGAAGCCAAATATTTCAACTGAATCTGCAATAGATTTGGTTGGGACAACCAAATAATTTTAAATATTCAGTTGTCACGATGAATCTCTGTGTATGAATAAAAAATTTTCTATACCCATCTAAAAATCGAAATATATATGAGCATACATGATCATACATGGGCCTGTATATGATCATACATGGGCATACATGGTCATATACGTTCATACATTGTTAAATATATGACCATACATGATCTCATATATGATCATATATCTTCGGATCCGAAATTTGAGGGTATATGAACGTATATGATCATATACGAGCATACATGAATATTATATGAGCATGTATGATAATATATGCACATATATCACCATATACCCTCAAATTTGGGATCCGAAGATATATGATCATATATGAGATCATGTATGGACGTATATGACCATGTATGCCCATGTATGATCATATACAAGCCCATGTATGATCATGTATGCTCATGTATATTTCAATTTTTACATGGGTAGAGAAAACTTTTCGAAATTTGAGGCGTTTTCTGTAGAAAAAGAAGAGATTACAAAATAGGGGGTTTCAGAATTTGAGAGTTTTTCTGTAAAAAAAATTTCCCGGATTTCATGGTGGATTTTCTCAGATTCTCAGAAAATAGCAAAGTTTTTCAATAGGAAAAGTCATCAATATCTTAGGGTTAGCATGATTATGAGAACCTTTTTTCAAAAAAAAGTCTTAAAGCTACAACGAGCCGATAGCCTTTGTTGTTAGTGCTCGGTTAGGGTATTAGGATATAATTTGTAATTATATCATTAATTTAAATAAAATAAAAATAAAAATAATTCTGTGGATATTTTGCTTTAGAGAAAATCATTGGATTCTAAGGACTTTCTTCATAAGAGTCAGAAGCTTTTATAGGAAATTTTAGGATATTTTAGGGGAAATAGTGCTCAAAATCTGGCAGTTCTTATATGGTTAAAAAGATTTTCATGTAGGAAAAAGTTTTTAAAAATCTGATGGTTTTTAAAAAGGAAGTCAAAAACTCCGAGGCTTTTTCATAAGAAAGGATATTTATGCAGGAAAAATTCGTCATAAAAAAAAGTCCCATGAAAATAAAATTATGCTTTTTTTCAAAAAATTTATTGTAGTGATGATGGTTTTTTAACTGAATTGTTTTATGTGTGTATAGTAATGATAATACAAATAATTTAAAAAATTAATTTGAAATGCAGGCGAAAAATTTAGAATTTTCTGCGAAAACCTAAATGATTCATTTTTTTGTTTAATCTCCAGTCATAGTAAATCCATTGAAAAATTCCTAATTTTGTTTATGGGTCCATCCCACCAATCGTGTCATATTTTGTCTCGTTATTTATTCTATAAATGTTGGTTATATGTTCATATCCGCTTGTATGGTCACATTTCCGTTTTTTATGAAGTTAGAGAGCAGTGTTATAGTAAATGGTATGTAGTTGATATAAAAACGTGGTATTTTTTACACATGGGTTTTGTTTTAATGTCCGTCTATAACGTTGTTTCTTTTTTTTTTTGGTGTCAGTTAGGAAATATTTGTTTCAATTTTTTTTTCGCCAAAAAAAAAAATCACAATTGTTTGGTAGTATTGGTTGACCATTATATTTTTTCAAATTGATGTGTGGGTGGAAACTGGGATGTTAAGTTTAATGCTTTTTGTAATTTATTTTTTTTTAACAATTTTTTATTGTTGCGGTGTCATCAAAACGGAAAATGAAAATGGTGCTTATGATGAATAATTGTGTCTATGACAAAAAAAAAAAAACTTGTTTGAAATATATAGAGTGCAGTAACATAAGGCATTATTGCTATGAATCCAGAGTTATTCTTACGGTTGAAATGATTAAAATCAAACTGAAGGTGATTATTTTTTTGAATAGGGGAAGGAGTATCCAAACATGTAATCTAACTACATGTGATTATGAGTTATGATGAAAAGAAGAGTTGATAGTTTGTGTAGAATTTAATTAAATCATAGATTTGTTAAATAATAGGGGTTTTAAAAATATAAACTTCTATAAACATATTTATAATTTAATTAAATATGTTTGTTAAAATTGTATTCTGGTATTTACTTAGTTTCATGGTAATTAAGTTTTCTATGAATCAAATTTAAATATTTTTCAAAGAATATTTTGAAGTCTATTCTTCACATAATATAAGTAATTTATTCCATTGAAACACAGTTTTATATCTGTCATTTAACATATACTTTAAGTTGTTTCTTTTTTTTAATCTTCTTTCATTTCTTAACTACATGACATGTATTTTTCTTTTTGTCCCTACCTTTACTTTTTATTTAATCAAGATACTGTTTAACCTTAACATGTAAAGTACATAAGACTACATGTTTGTATGTCTCCTTGGAGACAGTATCAATTATTTAACATTATTTGAAGTAATGTTTTAAGAAAATAACATAATACATCTTCTTAATATACATTCATTTACCTACTATGCCTTAGTTTGTACTAACGGCTTTCTTACATACTTTAGTAACTTAATGGTCATAATACATGATACTCTTTGTAGTCATGTGTACGTATGTAATTTAATTCTTAAATTTATTTCACTGCTTAAGCAGAGCAAAAAAAAAGTATTTTAAGACTTTTTGGGGTTTTCTTAACACGAACAGCACACACATCATTTTTTAAAAAAACACACACACATACACCAAAAAAGGTAAGAAAATGTATATTTTTCCACTGGAAAAATATATGAGTTTCGACATTGTCACTTTGGCGTGTGATTATGTTTGCATTTTTAATGTCTACCGAAACTCAAACTCCCGACAAAAAATTAAATAAACGTATGGTTTTTATGGATCTTTTGCTTAACTTTAACATAAAATATCAAACAAACGTTTACGTATGTTATATATATCTGTGTGAGTATGTATGTATAAGTGTAGGTGTTTGTAGGTTTAAGTGTGTGTAAAAAGTGTAAGTTTATACACCATTTACAAAATAAAGTTTTTATAATATTTTACCTTTTACAATACAGCAAGTTACTCTCCTTAATAAATTTTTAAAATGTCTTTTTCATATTGTTTCCAATTGTTATGAAAAATTACCAAAATTGATTAATCGCTTATTCGGTTGGATTAATCGGTAAAAAGCAATATTCATTAGGAAATTCTTACAAATATTGTGCTTGCGAAATTTTGACAAAACTGTCAGTATCTGATTTGAGCTTTAGAGTTAAAGAGGTTTACTATTAACAAAGCTATACGAATCTGAAAGTGATTGTAATTTCATTATATGATGAATTTCATTTAAAAATCGAGATAAAACTGAAATTTTGAACCCGACCACCTCAGATATCGATGAAATTTTGTTTATATCTAAATTTCATCAATACAAACAAACTCTCATTTTTAGAAATGACTGTTTTGCGATTTTTTCGGCGTGGCACAGTGGGAAAGTTTTCGAAAAAACGCGAAAATAGTCGAAAAGAGCTCCATTTAAACTACAATAACTCAGAATCGGCTGAACCGATTTACATGATCTTGGTATCATTAAAAAGATATTTTAACAGGCTTTATGACAGGTTTAAAAAAATTATGCGTCTGGCCCCTTGCACGTTTCGGCTGCGGGTGAGTGCTTATGTGTTGCCAAGAGATAGGTGGGGCTCTTTCCGTGGTTGTATTCGTTACAGATAGCGCACACACAGGTTGCTGTCACTATCAAGGCCCGATATATCCCAACTTCTGTCCGTCATGACGAAACACTGTCTGATTGGAAGGCACGCAGTTAGGTTGAGGGTTGCGGCTAGTGACTTTTGCAGAAGCTGTGGTGACGAAGAGGAGGAGCAGTGTGGAGCACCTTCTCTGCACTTGTCCTGCCCTGGCTCGCAGGAGGGGACTGCATTTGGGCTCATGTTTCTTGGAGGACCTGGGTGATTTGGCTGATATCGATATCGGCTGACTTAGGGGCTTTTTGAGGCAATCGGGATGGTTCCTAGGGGGAAAGTTTTTGATATAATTTTTACTAGCTTCCGATGTATCACAAGGGACTACCTAACCTAACCTGACACCTGTAGATTTTTGACAGAATCACTTAAGTCAACTTCAGAAAATTTTCCAAAATTTCGTGGTCTTTACAACTTTTACAATATATCTGCCAAGTTCTTATCTACACCCAGAAAACAGTATCAGTAGTGGCCTCCGATTTGATTGCCAATAGAATTATGGCGGTTGCGACAACTACCTTCATATTAAAATATATTTTTAGTCATGAAAGCCAATATTCAGTTTTATAATTTAATGTTTATATTCCACATACATATTGTTACACGAAATTTCTACACACTAATTTTAACAGCTGGAAAAATCTAGTGTGGTAATAAACTAGAAATAACTAGAATACCTGACTACTCATATAAATACTGGTACTCAATGACGCAGTAGTTCAGTTCATAAGTAAAACGCAAAGTGTGAAGAACTAAAGTGTGGCTAACATTTAGTCTATCTAAATCGTGTAAATAAAGTGTGCTGTTAGAGTGTATTTCTGTAATTTTAAGTGACGATTATAAATAAATAGAGCTATAAATAATTTCAAACAGTGTTTATTATTTGCAATATAGAAAGAACTCGATTTATTTATAAGGTAAATAAATCAACGATTTTATAAAGGATAAAATCGTAACAATATTATTACGTTCCACAAAAGTTTATTTAAA
Organism: Eustalomyia histrio; assembly: GCA_949748255.1. Classification (NCBI taxonomy): domain Eukaryota; kingdom Metazoa; phylum Arthropoda; class Insecta; order Diptera; family Anthomyiidae; genus Eustalomyia; species Eustalomyia histrio. The sequence continues at coordinate 121,918,749 of OX456526.1, forward strand.
GAAAATTTTTTTTTTATAATTTTCCGGTATCGAACCTGGATATTTAGATTCCTAGTTTACTCACTTGCTTACTGCACCACTACTACTCATAATCTTCTTTGATTTATTTGTTATTTAACCATTTTAATATTGTATTTAATTTTAATTAAAAAAAACATTTACCTTCTCCGGGATTTGAATCAGGATGTTAGGAGTACTAGGTTACCTCTCTACCCACTACACCACAAACTCTTTTAAAAGTTTATGACTAACTTTGAATTTAATTAATTTGTTAGGTAAATAAGTATAGTTTAAAATTTGTTTGCCAATACCAATCTTTGGTGGCGTCTATAATCAATACAATCCACAATTCAGTTGGTTCCATTAAAACCCTAATTTAATGGCATATTTGATAAGGATAACCGTATTTGTAGTTACCACTTTTAAATATCGGCAATTTTTTAATAAATTTGATAGATTATACTTATGTCCTACTACATTCACTAAATAAATGGCTGTCTCTTCTATACCCAGTTATTGACCGAATTTTATTTTTGAAGTTTATTATAAATAGCAATTATTACATAATAGTATTGTTTTTTATTTCCTTTTCCCTATTTTTAATTCCCAATACAATATTTTTGCTTTTTTAATGAATTATAGGTATGTCCAAATAAAAAAACGTGATTATGTTACAAATAAGTTTTAATGAATTTGATCGAATTGCAACCAATATTTTCTCTGAGTAGTAAATTGTAATAAGTTCCTTTTTTTGGGTTCAACTTAATTTCTTCTACTATTTCAAAGGTTTTTGACAAATCAACTTTTTGTTTTTAAGAAAATTAAAAATTTTTAAATTCAAGGGAATTTGGATAGCAAAAAAAAAACGTCCTAATGCTTGTTCCAAAAATACTTAGTCACATGTTTGATTAAATGAAATAAAATATATAGGTTATAGATTTTTAAATATATTCCAAGGTTGAAATGGCTTCAGAATAATGATAACTTTTGAATTATTTCTAAGAACCTCGATTAATAATTTAACACAGAAATTGTCTGTTTCCAAGAATGACTTTTTGAATAACGTCTTGCCTTGTATCATCTAAATATTTGTTTGAAGTTATTCCAAAAAACAAACATAATATTATTTCGTTAAAAGCAATCTAAAATATTGTTTAATTATCGACAAAAGTAGCAAAAACAATCGAAAGTCGTTTAAAATAATATTCAATATTTAGAAAAAAAAAAAACGATTTTTGTAGTTTGTTTTTCAAATTTAAAATTATTTTTGTATGTGCAATTGTAAAACACAACGCACACATAGCTTCATATTTTTATCTTGTATGTTTGTATTTATGTGTATATGAAAAATTTCTTGTAATTTGTATTAAAATTATTATGTATTTGAAATTATTTAAACTTCTATATTTAGAAATAAAAAGCATAAAATCTTAAACTGAAAATATCAACTTCTACTAAAAGTCTGTATTTTTTATAGTTTATATTTTAAATTACTGCTTTAAATATTTAAAAAATATATTTCTATGAATTTAAATTAATTTTTAATTTAAAACAAACTTTAGGTATCGCTTTTTAAATAAACAAAAGTCGGAAAATATATTGTGAGTCAGTGCAGGTATTCTTATAACTACTTCTGGAGTTATATCTTAAATTTCAGTCTGTGTAAACGGGTTCAGGTTTCATGGAATTTCTTCTAACAGATCCTACAGAGTTAAATTGTCAATTGTCTATTATGACATCGAAAACAAATGCAACCTTATCTTGAAATACAAAATATATTTTACAGTATTTGGATTTTTTTACGGAATTAAAACATTAAAATAAAAATTGTCTGTTTATTTGCTTTAGCCATCACTTACACATCACTTACTTTGAAGTGGTTAAAATGTTATCTTATCCTTAAGAATTTCTTTCCTTTAAATAAAAAAGAATTTGATTGTGTTTTATTTAATGTGTTTTTAAGCTTTCCTTGTCATATTTTTAGAAAAAATAACAGGAAAAAGGCCGTATAACAAGTTATTCAACCTATTTAAATCGATATTTCTGGTAGAATAATTATTTGGCTTATGAATTATTTCTTTCGACTTCAACTGAATAAGAGGTGATCAATTAACCGAATTGGAAACAATACTATTTCATAACAAGCTCGTCGGTAAAAAAACTTTTGAGGCTTATTTAGGGAAAAAATTGATACTTCTTTGATCAAAATACATCAACATCGTCGACTTATATAGCTGGTAACTTAAGATTCATTCTAAAATATTTGTTTTATAATTTTTCCGTGTTCGGTTGTCTAATACGCATTGTTTATTACTATTGCTTTAGCCAATTCGCAAGGACACCATTGGTAGGGACATGTATTTACAATCTTAAGGTTCGTATAGTTCGTACAGTATTTTATGTATGAATACATTTCTAGTCAGACTAGTAAAAATAAAAAAAGTTATCAAAATATAACAAAGTAGCAAGAAAACAAAGTAATTTACATACGAGGAGTACAAAATTTAACACGTTGAATGCCAACTACGAGATAGTTCGTAGTTTGCGTTCTTTGCTAGGACACCGAATACAAGGTATCTCGTAGTGTGTTTACTTGCCATATTCGTCCAGCTATGATTAAACTCGAAATATATCTGTGCTAATATGGATAGATGGCTTATGGGAAGAGAACAAAAAATCAATGCTGGCTTACGTAACAGAAAATTTATTCAAAATGAACAGAAAACATAATTATAAAAAAAATTATTAAACAACACACTCAAGAATATGATTCAATTAAATTGAATTTTTAGACCGGAATTCTTAAAATTGCCGTGACAGTCAACGTGTTAAAGCGAAACACAAATAATGTGTCAAATTTTATCATTTGTTTAAAGGTGTAGAATTTTGTTTAAAAATAAAACTCACGAAATAATTTTTTTTTGTAATGTGAAATTTAATAATTAAAAACAATTGGTCCATACAAGAGAATGAATTTTAATGATGAGACTTAAGTATTTAAATAATTTATTGCATTTAAATGAGAAGGTCCATAACAAAACGCAAAAATTCCACTTTATAAGTTTTTTGATTTTTTTTACTGAATACTATTCTACAGGTTGGTTGAAAAGTTCCTGCGCTCACCAAGAGATGGCACTGCTAGCTCCAAACTTTTTTTTTCTCAAGTTGGTATAACTGTCCTGAGAACACATGCAAAGTTGCAAGTCATTCTGTCAATTCTTTCTTTGTTTACAAGCCATTTGAAGTTGACGTGTCATTGATTTTTTTTTTATATGGAAAAAATTTAATATCGTGCAGTCGTTAGATTCTTTGTTTTGAAGGGTTTAAAATCAAAGGAAATTTATGAACAATTGTTAGAAGTGTATAAGGAGTCCTCACCTTCAAAACGCACCGTTGAATTTTGGGCTGGTGAATTAAAACGTGGTCGTACCAGCCTTAAAGACAATCCACGCTAAGGACGACCAAAAACTGCAACCACAGCAGAAATCATTGAGCAGGTACATAATATCATTAGTGAAGATCCAAGTTTGACTAAGCGTGAAATTGCTAATGCCATAGGCATCTCAGACGAAAGAGTACTCCATATTTTACATGAAGAATTACGTATGAAAAAACTTTTTGGAAAGTTAGTGCCGCACACATTAACAATTCAACAAAAACTGGATCGAAAACAAATTTCTCAGCGTAATTTGGAGCGTTTTAAGCCGAATAAAACCGACTTCTTGCGTCGTTTTATAACTATGGATGAGACTTGGATCTACCACCATGATCCTAAATTGAAACAACAACGTTAACAGTGGACTGAATCTGGTTGTTCAGCTCCAAAGCAGGTGAAGTCACAACGATCGGCAAAGAAGGTTATGGCATCAGTTTTTTTGGATGCAAAAGGAATTTTGTTGATTGATTATCTTCAGAAAGGTAAAACAATCAACTCTGAATATTATTCCAGCCTTTTGGATCAGCTGGATAAAAAAATTCGTGAGAAAAGACCTGGTTTAAAGAAGAAAAAAATTATTTTTTATAAAGACAATGCACCTGCTCACAAAAGTGTTTTGACGATGGCTAAATTCAAAGCATTTTTCGTCGAATGAAGAGACCATAGCAGCCGTAGACGGTTATTTTACAGAGCTTCCGGAAAACCATTATAAGGATGGGATAAAATTATTGGAAGATCATTGGAACAAGTGTATTGAGCTTCTAGGAGATTATATTGAATAAAAAAATATATTTCGTAACAGTATTCTTTCATTTCGAGCGCAGGAACTTTTCAACCAACCTGTACATATTAAAACCTATATAGTCACTGCTATAAAATTTACCAAATGTCAATAATTATGGTGTTATTCAATAACAAATATAGTAGTTCAGATCAAAATGAAACAATTCCACATCTATGCAATAAACAACTTCGAAATATTAGTGAAAAATATTTGGTAACAAGTAATTTAATGATATGGAAATGAAATAACTGTAATGTAAGAATTTTTTAAAATTAGTTAATACATTCTGTTTTATTTGATATTGTGTATTCAGTACAGTTCAATAAGAACATCTTGTGGTGATACCTTATATATTTACATTGAAACGAGACTGTAACACAATGTTGCTTCATTACAGGTCTAAGACCCCATAAAGTATATATATTCGTGATCATTATGCGATTTCAAGTCGATTTAGTGATGTCCGTTTGTCTGTGTATTGAAATGGCGATCACGGCGCGAAGACGCCCATATTATTGGGCATCCTCCCGAGCAGATTTCTATTGAATTTTTTTTCCACCAAAAAATGTGTTTTCACATCCAAAAAAGTTTTTAAGCTCAAAAAATTTTTTTCACCTCCATAATTTTACTTCAAAAATTGTTTACATTATTTCTGTCAAACTCACTAGAGAACATTTTTTTAAGAATATTGGTTTATGGTATTCAAAGATTTGGCACATCCGAATTAAAGACTTTTTTTTGACTTGTTTTATGTTAAATATGAATTTGAATAATAAATATTGCTTATGTAATAAACATGTTAACTTTTCTATAAAGCTTATGATATTCAAAACAACAAGGTAAATTACAATAATATTGAAATGAAAAAGTCATAGCTCTAAGCCTAGTTTATGTTAAAACGCAACATTTCTATTGGGTTTATATTAAAACGAATTTATTTCTATGAATCGGATCAAAACGCAACAATTCCAAATTTGTTTTCTAAATAACTTAAAAACTAACTGGCAGATATATCAATTTATTTATGATTTTTATTAGTAAAAGAAAACGGTTATACCGCAACAGGTGTTTAGAAAAATATATATATCCTACTGACTTTAATTAGTATTATTAGTTTATCCAAAAAATTGTTATAGTGGAATTGTTGCGTTTTGTTATGGACCTCCTCAAATATACTTACAGTTGGAGTTTTTTTTTAATTTCTAAAAACTGTGTTTTATTTAAAATAAAAGTTTATAGCTAAACTTTTTAATACTTATATGTATAAAAATTTATTTTTTAGTCTGGTTGCATTCTCTGTTGCCTAAATAACTTTTTCTGTGTATTTTCCATGATTACTAAAAAAAAAAAAAGAAATTTTTTCACTTGAAAAAATGTTCTATAAAATTTGTACCTTTAAAAGGACACTCTATATTTTAAATTGTCTATTGAACAGAACTTTAAAATATATTTCATTTCCACAGAAATAATTTACAATTGGTTATTAATAACACAAGATGTAAAATTTCAACTTTTGAAATAACACTCGAAAACCCCAAAATGCATAAACTTAATTTTCGTTCGTGGAATTCAGTGCTACCACCTTTTCAAATATTAGATCGTTTTGAAAAGGTATTTAGGTTTAATGTTTGATTTATTGATTTTTTTTACTTATTTAATTTTTTTCAGAAAAGAAAACGGCATTAGAGTCGTTAAAACCTGTTCCACTAATGTGTATTCTACCCGAGTCGTATGAGTGATTTGTATTATGTATGCAAATATTACGTATACGTAATGGTGTACTTTAATTCGAATTAAACATATCCCAGTGTAAATAATATTAATAAATAGTAAATAAGTAAAAAAAAAGACCGATTTCAAGATTGAATTAGAAATTTTTTTAAATTTTTTTAATTCTATTTAATTTGAAGTAAATATTTTTTATTTTTGCAAATATTTTATATTGTTTGTTATTTTTTCAGTTCTAGATATATCTTTCGATATCCGTCAGTCGGTAGAAATGGAGATGACGCTACGCAAATTGGTGTTCAAAGGGCGAAAAGCCTTCCCCTTAACGGCCTTCCCAAGTCGCTGGAACTAGAAAGTTGCATTTTGGTATGAAGGTGCCTCCTCCGGTAATAGGCATCAGTTGAGACGGGATTTTTAAAAATCCTACGGGTAGGATAAAAAGGGGAAAAAACTTCTTCTTGATGGCCTCCCCAAATCGCTGGAGCTAGGAAGTTGTATTTTGGTATGAAGGTGCCTCCACCGAAGTAGACATTCGTTCAGACGGTCGTTTTGCAAATTCCTACTGGAAGAGACAGAAGGGGGGAGCCAAAAGAGAAAATTTCTCGACCTTGGCGACCTGGCAAAATCGTTTGAACTAGAAAGTTGACATTTAGGCTGGTATTTTTGGAAATTTACGGAAAGTGTCAAAAGGGGAAAGCCAACCCTTTGATGGCCTGCCCAAACTCTTTTGGTTAGAAACCTGAAATTTTAAATATGCGTTCCCTGAATTTTGAGCTAATTCTGGAATTTTCGACAAGAACGTGATAAAAATGGGGTTCAAAGGGTGAAAAGTCTCTTCCTTAACTGTTGGAGCTAAAAAGTTCAAATTTGGTATGACGGAAAATCTGGTAAATACTGCGGGTAGGGGTTAAAAGTTGAAAATTCTCCACTTTGACTGTCTGGCAAAACCGCTGGAACCAGAAAGTTGAAATTTGTTTTGTATGTTTCTCCTCTCAGACGGTATTTTTTGGAGTTCCTAAGTGTACCCCTCCCCTTAGGAATTCCAAAAAATGTGGAAAAGTCCGCCTTATAAAGCTTTGTCTAAAACCTCTGCTTAGGAACCTGAAATTTTAAATATACATATTTTTGATTTTTTGCCAGGGACCTGCGAAAAGCCTCCCTCTTAACTGTCAGCCACACCGTTAGAGCTAGGGAGCCGAAATTTGCCAGAAAGGGTTTTCCTCTGGTATACGATAGGCATCACCTAAAATGGAGTACACACTTTCAATATAACTGATACATTTTTTGAAAATCAACCAATTAGATTAAAGAATTCAAGAAAATAAAACTGATTCTGCTTTTTATTATGAATGTATTATTTTATGCTCTAAAAAACTATTATTCATCCCTAGTTTTCACTTGTCAAAGTTCGCCCATTAGGTACTTTTTAAACTTTAAACGCAACATAAAATCTTAAATTCATCATTCTTACATTTTAAATCGCAAATTTGTTTTTTAGCTTAAAGAAAACCTATGGAAATGGTGTTTGTCTGAGTAGTGTGCTCACATTAAAGAACGTATGTATTGTATATAAAAATGAACGTGTTATATAGCATCCCTGGTGGCATTTATTAATGGCACAAAGTTTTAATGAGAATGTGCATATTTAATTGCAACAAAACTTAATTTTATATATTTTATTATAAGTTTGTGTGTGTATTATCAGTACAATCATGAATGTATGAATGATGATGTGTGTATAAACATAAAGAAGGTTTTATTATTAAACTTACAATTATATTAATTAAAACAAATTTTTTATAATGCTACAAGTGTATTTCTTAAGATTTGAATCTACTTGAGAGATTTGAATAAACAAATATGATTTAAGGTCACTGACATATATGTACATTAATAATTTAATGTTTATAAATAAAACATTTTTGAGCTGTAGTTAAGAAAAGACTTTACTATAGGGCATATTAAGGATGTACGAATTATATCTGAATGATTTTCGATGCCGATTCTTATAACTATTATGTGGATTTTTCTGGCAATAATGCTCAAAGCTATTTAAATTAAAAATTGTGCTCGATATTCAGCATTGCCTTAAAATTATTTAAATTAATTTTATACAATTTTCTTGAGTTGTGAACTCATCCCAATAAACACTGAAAAGTCAAAAATTCAAGTACTTTAAATATTGCTTGTATTGTGCATTATTTTAAGTGTTTTTTTTTACAGTAAAAATCAAGTTTATACAAATAAAAATAATTTGTTTCATGTTTTTCGTAAGTATTTTAAAATAAAATTAAAACATTTATTCAAACTTACAATTTTCCTGTGAATATTTGTATAAACCCGTGTAAAAATCGAAATATATATGAATATACATGATCATACATGGGCTTGTATATGATCATACATGGGCATACATGGTCATATACGTCCATACATGATCTCATATATGACCATATATCTTCGGATCCGAAATTTGAGGGTATATGGTGATATATTTTATTTATTTATGTATTTATTTTTATTTATTTGCAATTTTAAAGCCCATAGGGCCAATAAATCTAAATTACAAAATCTCCTTAAAATGTAGCAACATCTTATATAATGTATAAATAAATATAAGAACTAAATAAATTGAATTAATAAATATCAGAATTAAATAAATTATAAATAATAAAAAAAAAATAATAATATTAAACCAAAAACTCGGCAGTAAAAGATTAATAATTTATTAACGTCAATACTCCAAAACTATAAATTATTAATTACTTCCATGCATAAAATCGATTAGTTTACCCTTTTGGACACTATAAGAAACATTAAAACTTTTTAAATCTTTAGGAAGGGAATTATATGCCTTAGCAACTCTCACAAAATATGATCGTTTCAACATTGGGGTTAGTTTTGGATACAACAACTGTAAATTTCGTGTTGATTTGCTAAATCTAAAATTTTGTAAAAGAGTGGTAGGAGATTTATTTATATTTACCTTAAAGAAATGAAGTAAAATACGAACCTTAATAAAACTCTGGAAAGAACAACCCAAAAATCTGTTAACATAAGAAGATATATGATCATGACATCTCAAGGAGAAAAGATATCGCATGACTCGATTAAATAGCAGCAATAACTTTTTTAAAGTATAGCTCAGGGTTCCAGTATAAACTCGATGCAATACAAAAATATGGGCATTAACAATACATGAACAATACGGGTTTTAACTTCTAATGGATGACATGAATTAACATTATATAGCTTTCGAAGAGAGAAGTTCACTCTTCGCGCTAAAAAATCCAAATGGGCATCAAATTTAAGTTGGCTATCTATAACCACTCCCAAACACAACAGATTATATACAAATTCTATTAATACACCATCAACAATAATGGATATTTCATTCCTAAACGAGGATGACCAAAAAAAAAAACACTTTTAGTCTTAGTAGCATTAATAACAAATTCATTACGTCTCATCCAACTCAAGGTTGCATCAACATAAAAATCAATATTCGATTTAAGGACATCAATAAATTGTGGCTCACCAGAGAATAACAATTGCAAGTCATCCGCAAAAGCAAATGGCAAGCAAAAATTACCATAAAAAATATCAAATAAGTCATTCAAAAACATAATGAATAATTGTGGACCCAACACAAAACCTTGAAGTACACCAGTCAGCACCTGAAGAGTCTCATTGAAACAAATTTCCGACGGCCACAAAGATATGATGACAATAGACGGCATGCACTTGATGACATTGAATATTTTGTATTAAGTTTTTCAATTAGTTTCTAATGAGAAACTCTATCAAATGCCCTACTTAGGTCGAGAGACAATAAAACTGATAATCCTCCTTTACTCAAAGTAGAGCGTACATTATCCGTAAAACTCAGTAAGAGTGATGAAGTGCTAAGTCCACGCCTAAATCCAAACTGACAATTATGAAGCATACGACTGGAGTTTATATATTGAACAAGTTGATCCTTCATCAACCCCTCTACAAGTTTTGATAATATAGGAAGCATGGAAATAGGTCGCAAATTACTTGGTACAGTAGATTTACCCTGTTTTGTAATAGGCCTTACCTTAGCCAATTTCCACCGCTCAGGAAAGCACGATATAGTCAAAACACAGTTCACAATATGCAAAATGTGGTCAACTAAAAAAGGAAAAACTAATTTTAAAAACTTTAAAGAAAATCCATCAGATCCTGAAGCATTTGACTTAATTGCTGAAAAACCCAAAACTAATTCATCAACGTCGACACAACGAAAAATAAAACCATCACAGTTATCAGTATATAATATATCCTGACGTTGACTATTATTAGCCTGAGGGTTCACAAAATAATGATTCAATAAATTAGCATCCGGATAGTCAAGATTATCAAGATGACTTTCACATACATGAACATATATGTGCATATATTATCATACATGCTCATATATTATTCATGTATGCACGTATATGATCATATAAGTCCATATACCCTCAAATTTCAGATCCGAAGATATATGATCATATATGAGATCATGTATGGTCATATATTGAACAATGTATGTACGTATATGACCATGTATGCCTATGTATGATCATATACAGGCCCATGCATGATCATGTATGCTTATATATGTTTCGATTTTTACATGGGAAGTCTAAATTTCTTTCATGGATTTAAAGAAAGGTAAAAAGCATTTATTTGGAGCTAAACTCTGTGCTAACATTTTCTTTTTTCCTTATTTCAGGGAGATTTTACAAATTTCTACGCTTCTGAATAGAAAAAGGATTAGTGCAAAAACATCGAAAGTAAGAAAATCAAGATTAAATATACAAAACTAAAATTATAAAAATGTGTGTATGTTAAAAGGAGTTAATAAATTGTATGTTTTTATATGTTTGTACATGTTTTTATAGCTTTGTTTGATCTTGAATTTAGGGCTGGAAAACAAGTGTTATTATTATATTGTTTGAACTAGAATATAACTATGTTTCAAGGCTTGAATTAAAGTATATTCTCACTGGAATGTTCGACTTAAATTCCAGTGTCCATTTTGCTGGAATATGCTACTGAATTAAAGTGTAATTAATGTAATTTTTTTTAACAGTCATAGAAATTAAAAAACTTTAAATGAGAAAAGTTAAGGTAATTAATAAATAAAAAAAACAATATAGATTTCATTGGTTTATTATATACTAATTCAGTGTATAGAGAACAAAATGCAAATTCTTCAAATGGCATAAGTATTTTGACAAAAGGTTTTAAATTAAAAATTAATTCAATTAATTCATTTTTAGTAAAATATATTTTCTTCCTTTGGAATCTATAAGCTTTCGTAATCGTTTTGGTACAGAGTCGATGAGTTTGGAGAACATTTCCGTAGGGACTTCCTCCCAAAACCCCTTTACTTCAGAAATGGTCTCTTCCCTAGTACGAGTCAGTGACACACTTCTTTTTGTCTTTATATGTGACCAGACATTTTCAATTACATTTAAGTCTGGACTTTGGGGTGGCCAATCCAATATTTCCACGCCAGAACCGATCAAAAACTGCATTACCATACGGCTTTTGTGACATGGGGCATTATCCTGCTGGAAAATAAATGACTCTCCGATTATTTTATCACCCGATTGGAATGCGTGATTGTTTAAAATATCCAAATATTTACGTTGATTCATTGTTCCATCGATCGGGACAAAATCGCCAGCTCCATTGGACGAAATACAACCCCAGAACATTACCGAGCCACCACCATGGCTCACTCTTTCGCTGACTGGAGTTAGTTTCTTACGAGTCTCCTTCGGAAGTCGAACATATGTTTTTTTCTGTGACCCATGATACTCACAACTACTCTCACCAGTCCACAAAACCCGGTTCCAAGAACTTGGAGGCTTATCAACATACTTTCTGGCAAATTCCAACCGCTTTACTTTGTTACCAGCTCAGATGTATGGTATATTTTGTATTACATACGTACCAAAACTATGTTGAGTAAGGCGCCTACGTATTGTGCGTTCACTTACGGGATCGTCAGAATATTTCTGCAGCTGATATGCTAAGTATTTTGGAGTTATAGTGGGATTTTTCTTAAATTGACAAATGATATGCCTGTCTTCTGTTGATGTAGTTTTCCTTTTCTGCCCGCCCGGGCTAAATTTTGGACTGAATTTGTTTTTTTATGCTTATTGATTTGGTAATGCACTGTTTGTCTTGATAAATCATATTCTTCACAGATGTCTTTTACAGAAATACCACAATTATAATTGGTGACAATTTCAGCCCTTACCTCAATGCTTAACTGCGATTTTTTGACCATATTGAAATGAAAAATATCTACAAGGTATCAATTTAACCAAATTAATTTTTTATTATAAAAAAAAAGTTTTTTTTACTTACCAAATTTTAAAAATAATGTCTGTCAAAATACTTTTGTCAATATCAAAATCGCGCTAATTGCTGAAAATCACCTAATTTGACTAAAGAGATAATGCAACTGATTAAAATTTCTTGCGACGTAATAGCTTTTGCTCTCATCTAAAGGGAATTGGCAAACAACAATAAAAACAATTGCTATAAATCAAGACTTGATATTGGAAAACATGACTTGAATAACACTTAATTTTAGCTTTAATTCCAACAAAAATGCTTATTGGTATAAGATTTTTTAATGTATTGAAAAATTTTTTAGACTTTGTAATCTGTAAAACATTTTTACAATTTGATAAGAAAAGTTTAATACAAAAATTGAAAATCTTTTGGAAAATTATTTGTTTTACTTATTTTTGCGAAATAAGTATAGACCATTATACAAGGACAGATCATTGATATGTACTAAAACCATACAGTTCGGTGAGATGTGATAGGTTAATCAAACTTTTTGATAACAAATATTCTATTAAAATAATCCAGTGTTATAAAATGTATAACAATCTTTAGAAAAATTCTTCAAGGATGTGTACTCTCCCCTCTGCCATGAAGTTCCGTAGTCGACTCACTTTTGATGACGATTCAGGCTTTGGATACGCACATACAGGCTTATGGGGATGTTGTATGCGCTTTTGTGTCTAGTGGTCACTAAGACAGCTAGTGCAACAAGCATGGACTATCTGTTAATCCGAAGAACACAAGGCTTATGTTGTTGTTGCGTAGAACCAAACTTGTGGGGTCTTAGACTTACCAAGTTAAAGAGGGTAATCCTCCAACTGTTTATAGAGCGGATTTTCTGGCCACTGCAGGTGTCTAGAATTCAGTCATAAGACCCATAGTGACATACGCGTCTGTAGTCTGGTAGCTCAGAACAATGGTTAAACCATTAGGGTTAGGTAGAACAGATTACAGAGAGCTCTATTTCCGGGTATTTCCGGTGCTATGAGTAACACACCTATTGACGTTGTTGATGATATTTTAGACATAATAACCCTGGATCTTCATATATAGGATGGGGCTGTGGGCATATGGATTGCAACACAGGGCATGTCCTTATCGTTAAGAGGCCTTCGGAACTCTGTCCGATGTTTCTAATTCCTTTGGATAACATGATGGCCTGTATCAAATTCGCTAGAAAGTATGGAGTTATCATTCCTAGGAGGGAGGACCGGGATAAGCGAACTGAACTACTTGGGTATTATATTGATAATTTTATCTCTGATGGATTTAGTACATCTAACGGTATTGGATCCGGTTGACATCTCGACGATGTGATCAATTGGATAATCGGCATGGATGTGATCAATTGGATAATCGGCAGTGGATGGTGGGACAGGATTATCATCATCTGTAATGAAAGTCAGGCTGCGCCTAATGCACTTGAATCTCCAACCACTTCATCCAGGATTGTTCAGGAGTGCAGTCGCAGGCTGAACGAGGTTTTTATGGGGAGCAGGGTATGTCTTCTATGGGTACCGAGTCATGTGGGTATCCCGAGCAATGAAATGGCCGACTTGTTGGAAAATATTGGATCGCGTTTAACACCCTTGGATTCGGACCCGCGCCTGGATATTTTGGGTAGTCAAGTATTGATTCTGAACTTTTTTCATAAACTACCCTTGCCTAAGTTTTCCAGGTTTATAAAGGGAACAGACAAATTTTAAGCTGGTACATCTCTCTTCTTCTATAGGGTATATAATGTGGGTAACTTTTTAGTCTCAGCATCAGGGATTCATCTCAACTCACATTAGTGGGGTATCACGTATTAGATTTTCCAAAGAGCCGCAAAGTGGTGTACAACACATATGTACACGTACATGTAGAAATGGCGAACAGAATGGTCATTTTGAGGCTCATATCCATTTTGCCGAAATAGCCAAACAGCACTCAATGCAAATCTTAAAAATTATAAAAAAAATTAATAAAAAATAAAACGATTCCATAATAAACGGGAACCCAACTTTCGTGTTCAGCCAAATACACCCAACCATGAAATAAGATTGAATTATTTTATAAGCCAGTATAATTATACCTTTACAATTATCTGTCTAAATACAAAAGTAATTACAAGAAATAAAATGTTTTCCTCATACATTAAATCAACTCTCCATTAACTGCATGTCTAAGTGTAATGAGTAGACATTAATTGCCATAACTGGGTTTGTAAGACTAGATTATCACTAACCAACCTACTCAACCATATTTATATATATAAAAAAGAATAAACATGATTTTTGGCTGAGGTTGCTTAGATGTAACTACAAATACTATAACGAAGAAAAATTTTGAGTAAAATAAAATACACGAAACACAATTATTAAAATATATAAATGTGTGTTTGGCGTTATTTCCGTTTCCGTAGGGAAATTAAAGGAAAAGACTTACGTAGAAAAAAGTTAAAGGAATACAAACAAAAAAAAAAAAACGATTTTAACCAACATTTAATGTTAATATATTCCACACATTTTTTGCTAAGAACTTAAGCACTAACGAGGGTTAATAATTTTGTACTTTCTTAGTATGAAATTTTAGGCCAGAATACCCTTTCTAGAAACCATATGTTAGGGTTGAATTTATTTAACTGGACAATTTTCTTTTTTTTTTTTCAAAATTGACGTAAAATGCACGAAAAAAATTTCAGTTTTATTACTAAACGGCAAAAAAAAAATAATTAAAATCAGCTGGAAAACGAGATTAGAACCTTAATGTTGTAAAGCCTCATATAAAAATATATATATAATATGAAATAATAATTCTATTATATAATAAAAATATTTA
The DNA here is from genome assembly GCA_949748255.1 of Eustalomyia histrio. NCBI lineage: Eukaryota > Metazoa > Arthropoda > Insecta > Diptera > Anthomyiidae > Eustalomyia > Eustalomyia histrio. The sequence continues at coordinate 121,933,895 of OX456526.1, forward strand.
TTTTTAATTTCGTAACTATTCCAAAATTCAAAACCAGAATCCAAAAATTGTATTGTAAAACTTAGAATAAATATTTAAAGTTCTAACTGTTGTATAATGAAACCTGAAAAATTTATTCCCCCTAACTTATATGTACCGTACATATAAACTGTATGTAAGTCATTTTACTTCGACATGTTTTAAATATGCATGAACATATTCTCCATGTATGTGGTATTCCTAGAATTGCTCATTAAGTATTTATGTCAATTTATTTCTCCTACTACCTCTTCCATTGAGGTGGCGGCTGAAAAAAAGGTAAAGCTAAAAAATTTTATTTTTGGTTAAACTTTTGCTCATATAAGTTTATTTTCTGTCTGTCTATGCTTCAGGCAAAATATGTGCTAATGTCCTGAGTTGTATTTGTTTTATGTTGATGACACAAATGTTTTATTAATCGATAGGTTAAAAAGAAAATTATTTTTTTTTTTGTACCCAAAATTTCTCTCGATACAGCCTTGCGTAAAGATATCAATGAAGTTGTGTGTAACAAAATATACAATCTTGAATAGATTAAAATTAAGTTACAACTTAAAACAATTTTGTTAACATATTTAATGGTTGTGACACTTGACAGCTTTAAACTAAAGATTATATTTTGTATTCTAATCACTAGGGCGAGGAATTTAATTAACTTAAAAAAAAGGAAAATATTCATTAAAAACATAAAAAAATACTCCTAACAGAAAAAAATATATTTATAAAATATAAAAACAATAAAAATGCATTTGTATCAATTTTGTTTTCTAATGAGAATAGAATTCAACGATTTTTGTTATGTCAAGAAGATTTTAAAGAATATTTTTTTTTTGATCAAAAAAGAAATATATATTTTTTATTTAAAAAATTAAAAAAACTTCTGGAAGTTTAAAAAAAGTACATAAAAGCAAATATAATTTTGTAGTAAACCAATTCACGTTTTAGCGTGTTTTAGTATAAGATCATAATATATTATTGTATTTAAGTAATTTTTTTTCACTACTATCGGTTTTAAACCGAGAAAAAAAATCGTAGTTAAATAAATGAATTAACACCTCATATTTTTACGACCATTTTTAAATTAAGTATGAACCTTATTGTAGTAAATATGATTCTAAATTAAATAAACTTTTTCTAATTTAATTAAATTTAAAAAAAAAAGTTGAAACATTAAAATTAATAGAAAACAAACTAAATTAGATTTTAAAGCTTTTTCTTTTCAATTTTATGTTGTTTTGCTTGATTTTAAGATTTTTTTTGTTTGTACATTATTTTTCATTTGTTTTAAATCGCTTTACAAATAATTAAGAAGAGTTTGATACATCAGGATTGCCCTTTATCCTTTCTAATAAAACTTGGAATGCAGATCATAGATGTGTTCTCAGAAGTTTGCTAAAGTTTAAGAAATATTTGTTAAAAAGTCTTTTTTTTAAATAAATTTTTTAAAATATTGCAAATAATAATGTTATATTTCGTTTAATGTTGCTGGAGTTAACTTAGCCTTTTAATTAAAGTTTAAATTTATTTTTTCACGCTTTCGTAAGACTTCTTACTTAGTCGCAGTTGGCTGAACTTTAAAGTTCAAACGTAAAAAAAATTTTGGATTGGTTTGATTTTAGGGCTAGAATGGGATTTCAAAAATTTAAAATGGCGGACAAAATAAAGCAGTCAAAGTTATTTAAAAAAATTTCTTACAATTTTGAGGCTTTAAATAATGCATAAGTTGGCTGATGATAAACACAAGGTCGTTCTAAGGAATGATTTTTTTTTAAATTTTTAATTGAAAATGGCTCATCTTATATGTACTCGCAGAGTAAAACATGGTAAAAAACATGGGTTAATCATGACTGTGCCAAGAATAGCCGTACTAAAGGGTGTCCCAAGAAGAACGCAATTTTTAAATCTGGCAACATTCGAAGTGTCATTGTTTGACATTTGAACAATTGTTATTGTTTGCTAGTAGAAGGTACGAGGTTAGTAAAAATGGAGCGCTACACGAATGAACAACGCATTCTCATTGTGAAATTGTTTTACCAAAATGGTGAAAGTTTTGCGGCTACAGTTCGCAAATTGCGATCAATTTGGGGTCACAATAATGCTCCAAAAGAGTCAACTGTAAAGAGATTAATGGATAAATTTGCCGAAACTGGGTCTGTTAGTGATGTAAAGATAACAACGCGCCATCGACCAGGTCGATCGACCGAAAATGTCGCAGCTGTACGTGATGATGTTGCTCAAACTCCATCCACCTCAATTCGACACCGAGCTCAGCAAATTGGTGTCTCCAAATCCACTTTGCAGCGAATTTTGACGAAAGATTTGCATCTTCATGCATACAAAGTTCAATTGACTCAGGAACTGAAGCCAGCTGACCATGGTCAGCGAAGGAAGTTCGTTAATTGGGTATTGGAGAGACAACATGAAAATGCTGATTTTGCCGATAAAATCATCTTCAGTGACGAGGCCCATTTTCATCTTGATGGCTTCGTCAATAGGCAGAATTGTCGCATTTGGGGTGAGGAAAATCCTCGAGTGATTCACGAGAAGCAAATGCATCCTCAACGTGCCACTGTGTGGTGTGGTTTTTGGGCTGGAGGAATCATTGGACCTTTTTTTTTTATGAAAATGAGCAGGTCAAGCGCAAACAGTCAATGGTGTTCGGTATCGTGAAATGATAACCAGTGTTTTCTTGCCTAGAATTGAAGAAATGAATGTTTAGGGGATGTGGTTCCAACAAGACGGCGCCACATGTCATACAGCCAGAGAAACAATTCAATTGCTGCATCAGTCATTTCCCGGTCGTGTTATTTCGCGTTTTGGAGATCAGAATTGGTCGATGGTATACGCGAATAAGCCGACGACGACTCAAGCCTTAAAAGAGGAAATTGGACGCTGCATTAATGAAATACCGCAGCATTCATGCAAAACGGTCATTGAAAATTTCATTAAAAGATCGCGTGCATGCCAGCAAAGCCGCGGCGGCCAAATACGATATATTGTTCCATACATAACCTCATTCTGTCTACTTTACGATATAATAAAGTTTCACGATTTTTTTTTAAATATCTGTTTTATTTAAAATTTAAAAACTGCGTTCTTCTTGGGACACCCTTTATGTACTCGCAGAGAAAAACATGTTAAAAAAACATGGGGTAATCATGACTGTGCCAAGAACAGCCGTACTATAAAATATTTATCATATTACTATAATAAAAACAGTTTTATTTCGATTCGTAACTATAAAAAAGTTCTTTAAAGTTCATATTTTAAAGAAATGTTTTTCTTAAGAAAAAAATTAACATTAAGGACTTTTTCAAGAAAACTTCTTTGATTTGTTCTATAGACTTTAAAAAAAAAATAAAATTTTCTAAGGACTTTTTAATAAAAAAACATAGATTTTATGTACTTTTTATAATAGAAATATTCATAGATTCTAAGGACATTTTAAAGATTTTTTTAGAATTTTTCTTTTCGAAAAAGTCCTTACAATCTAAGAGTATTTCTACTAGAAAAAGTTATTAAAATCTAAGTATTTTTTATGATGGAAAGTCCTCAGAATTTTAAATTTTTTAAAATCTAAATTTTTTTAAGAATAAAGAATTTCTATCTAAGCAACAGTTTGCAGAGTCTGAGAATTTTACTTTATGGAAAAGACCATATAATCTATAAATCTTTCTCTCAAAAAAATTTCGAAAAATCTGGTGTTTTGTATAAGAAAGCTTTTCGTACAAAACAGTTCTTGGATTCTACAGACTTTTTCTTTTAAAAAATTATTTTAATTATATTCTGAGTTTTTTTTTCACAAGAAAGTCGTCATTTTACAGGAAATTAATTAATAAATATCTTTTTCAAAAAAAAAATTATTGTTGCTTTTATTAAAAAGAATAAAAATATACACTCACAATATAATTTCCTTAAAAACAACTTAAAATACATATTAAATTAATCGAAAATATAAGCAAAAAGAGGACTACTGGATTTTCATTATATACAGACCATTTTGTTGTTTATTTTCAATCATTGTTTAATAATCGACAAAAGTAGTAAAAACAATAGAAAGTCGTTTAAAAGAACCATCAAATTTTTACTGACAAAAAGTTAGAAAAAACTTCTTTTGTGGTTTGTTTTTCAAATTGAAAGTTTTTATTTGTATGTAATTACAAAACACAACACACATATGTATGTATTTTTATTGGCTTTATGTGTATGTATATTTGAATAATTTCTTGTAATTTTTGATCTGATTGAAATATAAAATTAACATAATTAAATTAACCGAATTTCGATCGCCACAAACAAATATATCATTGGGTTGGCAAGAAATTCCCTTGTCACAATAAATCTACTAAATCGTTTAAAATAATCTTCAATATTTAACTGGCCAAATGTTTAAAAATCAATTTTTGTAGTTTTTTTTTTTATAAATTGAAAGTTTTTTTATATGTATGTTATTACAAAACATATTTTTTTTCTATGTTTGTATGTATATGTCAACATTATCTTGAAATTTGTATTGAAATAATTTTATATTTAAATTAACTATTTTGACAAATAAGACGAAAAGAAATTATTTGAAATTCTATTTTTAGAAACAGAAAATAAAAAATTAAACATTTAAATAAAAAAATATATACTTCTACTGCAAGTCCGTATTTTTGTATAGTTTGTTTTTTTTTTTGAATGACTGATTCAAATAGTTAAAATATATATATTTCTATGTATTTTAATTGATTCTTAATTTAAAACAGAGCCAGGCAAAACCACTATGCGGCGTTTTTCTCTCACACCTACATGCGCTCTCGTATTGAACAAAAAACACAATAATCAATGAGTCTTGCTTGTTGATGTACATATACATATACACTATACGAATGATTAATGAAATTCTTGTTTAGCGAAAATGTTTTTCAATGTTTTATAACAAGGGATTATTATGTATATCACTATTATCTTATTTTTTTTATATTTGCAAAATTACAAAAGCTCTTCTCAGTAATTTTTCCAGCACATTAATATATTTATTTAGTTTACTTCAGTTACTAGAAGTGCATTTACAATTAATGTAATTTTTCTAGACTTTGAAATGCATTTTTAATATTTCAGTTATTTTTTATAAATTCCTGAAATATTTAATTTATTTAAAAAAGCTTTATTTTATATTAAATACATTATAATATTTTCAATATTTAGTCTTAATTTTACTACATGTTTTGTTAAGTGCATTGAGTAAGAGAGAACTGCAGCTTACTCATACAAAGAAATATTAAGATTGTATGTGTTTACATGGCCCTGATTTAAAAAAAACAAAGATTACGTATTACTTTTTAAATAAAGTTCAACTGGTAACGGAAAATAAATTGTGAGTCTATCAGTGTATTATTTTTTTAAATATCAATTCAAAAAAAAAAAAAATACTTTTGGTGTTTCAAAGTATACTTCCCTTTTTTTCTAGTAATCGATCTGCTTGATAGACCCAAATCTATAGATAACATGAGGACAAAATAAAATAAACAACATCCTAATAGAAACTGCTTATGAAAAGATGCGAAAAATAACCCTATTGTCGAAATATCCAAACTAAACTACAGTTTTCTTGTATTTTACCTATGGAATGTGGCGGGCCGCCATTTGGGAATCGTTAGTTTATAGTGTATTATAAAAATATATCAAACAAATAATATTTGCTTTTTCTCTCATATTTTTTTGTTTAAATGGCACAATCTAAACCAGCCTGAAAACATATACCAAACCATGTACATATGAATACTTATTTAAATATTTATTTGATGTCTGCAGAACACCGAAAAACTTTATTTATTTAAGTGTTTTGAGAGAAAATTCTCTATACAACAATTTGCTAAAACCAAATAAAAAAAAAAAAAAATTGTTTGTTTAACTCATTTCCTATGTTCGCGTACGACTTTTTAAATTATTTATTAGTATGCAATCCCAGATGTAAAATAACTACGTTTAGGATGTAGATGTCAAAAATATACATTATTTATTTTGGAAAAGAAAAACAGGAAAGTGATAAGCAGGACTTTATGCAAAAACATGTTTTTTGTCATTAGCTTGAGAACAGCATAAACTAAATTACTTTGCCAATCAATAAATTTGCAATAAAATGCCATTGATTTGTTAATGCATATTTTGCAAAAAAACATATGTTTGCATATTTTGTTAAAAAATCATTATATTTTCTTATTTTGTTTTAATTTTCAGGCATATTTTAGATATTTCCCTCAAACGGAATTTTTTACTTATAATATCTTTAAAAAAAATTTGTTTCCTTCAAATTTGAGAATATATATATTTTTTTTTCATGAATCAAGCAAATATCATTAAAAAAATATAATTACTAACTTTCTAAAGATGATAAATGGTATTTTTTAACGTTAAAACTGCTTTTTAAGACCAACATTGAATTAATGTTATGGAAAACACTGAAATAAATCAATATGAAATGCATATTTTAAAAATTTCAAATGCATATTTTATCGATTTTAAATACATCTTTTATGTTTTCATATACTTAGTGCACCAACTTTCTTGCTCCGGCGATTAGTGCAATGAAATGCAATTTAAATACGAATATATTTAGAACATAATTTAATGGAAAATATTTCAATATCTTAAAATCTCGGAAAATATAATTTACTTCAGTGTTAAATTGTACTAAAGTGTTCACATATGTACACTCACAATATTATTTCGTTGAAAACAACTTAAAATACTTACATATTAAAATAATCGAAAATACAATCAAAAAGAGGACTACTGATTTTCCATTATATTCAACCCATTTTATTGTTTATTTTTAATCATTGTTTAATAATCGATAAAAGTAAAACCAATAGAAAATCGTTTAAAATAACCATCAAATTTTTACTGACAAAAAGTTAGAAAAAACTACTTTTGTGGTTTGTTTTTCAAATTAAAAATATTTTTAATTTGTATGTAATTACAAAACAGAACACAACACATGCAGGTGTATATATTTTTATTGGCTTTATGAGTATGTATATTTGAATAATTTCTTGTAATTTTTATTGAAATGATTTTGTATATATACAAACTATTTTGGTAAAAAACAAAATTATATGAATTTCTATTTTTTGAAGCAGAAAACATTAAAATTTATATTTAACTGAAAATATCAACTCCTACTGAATGTCTGTAAATTTTTATGGTTTGTTTTTTGAATGACTGATTCAAATAGTTAAAAAAATTATTTCTATGAATTTCAATTTATTCTTCATTTAAAAACAAACTTTACGTATTAGTTTTTAAATAAACTACAATCGGTAACGGAAAATATATTGTGAGTGTATGAAATTGTATTTTTAGTTTGGTTCGATATCATAGAATTTATTTGTTTTCTGTGGAGAATACACAGAAATAGTTATTAGACACAAAGTGAATGGAATGCATTTTCTGGTCCGCTACAACCTTCATCAACATTCTTCATGCCCTTGAAAGTGCTAAAAGCTATTTTATGCATTCATCTTGTGTCTAATAACATTTTCTGTGTACATATTATACTAAATAAAAAATAAGAACATTTTTTCATTTGAAAAAAATAAAAATTGTATGATCTCGAACCAGACTAAAAAGATTAACTATAAAATGAAAACTTCACTAAAGTGTTCACTATAATAACTACAATACATTTTTTGGTGAAATAATTTTACAAATTCACTTTGCCAAGAAGGATACTTTACAAAATTATAATTTAATGGCCCATTCACAATTATGGATTACTCCAAAAGCCAGAGTGGATTTTCTTCTCTTCTCCTATGCACTTACAACATTTTTTTGGCACGTCATTTCTATTTTAATCATTTTCACTCTGCTGCACTGTGCATTCCATCATTGTGAATCTAGCTTCATAATGAAATCTTTCATAGCATTATGAGAAAAAGAAAACTGTTCCAATTTTGTACAATTTTCAAATTAAAATTTTTAATAGAATTTACGAAAATAAATTTAACTAATTACCTTGAATAGAACAAATAGTAACTATGTACGAAAATAAAAGCCAGAATGTCAACTAGTGTTGCTTAACAAAGAATAGCAGGTATCCGAGTATTTGTTCAATTCATGGGTACTCGATAGCAAAAAGTAACTGCTGAATATTTTGTTTTGTTGTATTAAAAAAATAAATACATGATGGTTAAAAATGTGACTGATTTCAAATTATTGTCTTTAAAATACAACTCTGCTACACAGAAAAAAACGAAAGTAAAATGTTTACGGGAGAACATTTAAGACTAATAAACAAAATTAAAATAAAATTATTTAAAGTTATTTAAAAAAGTTTAAAATTTTTTTCACAAAAATAATTAAAATTAAAAAATTCTATAAAACCGAAACAATTGCAAGGTATCTATTAAAAATTAAAAAAAATATAAATCTAATTGTTTTTAAATTGAGCAAATCTGTTAAAATTATTGTAGTAGTGAAGGTATAGGGTCCGCAAAATAACTTTTTTTTTTTGAAAATGCTATAAAAAAAACCACTAAATATTTTCTCAAATTTCTTTTTTTATTTGAAAGTACAATCCTTCCGGTTAATAATGGAAAAATTTCATTCACGTGGCTGCCTCGGCTGGCTATGCAGTAGCCTACACGATCAGTCCAATTTTTAGGCACATTATCGATTGTGTGCAGCTGTATTTCACCAATGGCTTCACGAATATTGTCCTTTAAAGCGTCAATTGTCTCTGGCTTGTCGGCGTAACACTTATCTTTGACGGCACCCCACAAATAATAGTCCAACGGTGTCAAATCGCAGCTCCGAGGTGGCCAAACGACATCAGCTCTGCGGCTGATAATGCGATCTTCAAAAACAGGGTGCAAAACATCGAGTGTAGTTTCAGCTGTGTGAAACCAAATATTGCCAATATCCTCCTCTTCAATTTTTGTGAACAAAAATTCGTTCAACATGGCCCGATAACGATCGCCATTGACTGTAACGGCCAGCCGAGGTAGCCATTTGAATGAAATTATTTTCCATTATTAACCGGAAGGATTGTACTTTCAAATAAAAAAAGAAATTTGAGAAAATATTCAGTAATTTTTTTCATAGCATTTTTAAAAAAAAAAAGTTATTTGGCGGACCCTATAGTATCGAATATCCAAATTAAAAATATCGGAAAATATCGTGTAGTTAAAAGTAACCGAATTTACCAACACTGTCGACTAACAGAAACAAGTTTTTGACAAAAGATAAGAAAACTCAAAATATATGATTGGTAAGATTAAATGCTGATAACATTGATGATAGTAAAAAAACGTTGTATACATTATATTTATATAAATATGGCAAGGGCAAATCAATACGTTCAATCAGTTGTAGCAGCAGCATTCGAACACAACAAAAAATCAACAAGAAGAAGTACTAGAATTGTTGTGTACTTCTATAGTATTTATTATTTACTGGCAGTAGCAACAACATTTTGTTGATAGTGGAAGTATTGATAAGCCAATGTCAAGAATTCAAACATTTTATTTTAAAAAATAAAAATATTAGCATGATTACTCTGAAAAGAAATCTTATACTATTTTCAAATAAACATAATTTTAATATTTCCGATAATTTTCAGTATATTTCACTTAATTGAATTATCAATTGGCCCTCTTTATACCAAAGAAGACTTGCTTTTAAAAATGACTTGTAAAGCTTCTTCTGTTACCTTATTTCTTATATTGTTTAAAGAGTATACTACTGTAAACCGGAAGCGTTGAAATGGCAGTCATTGATTTGCGCGCCAAAAAATTATTCAACTAAAAAGTTTTCATCAATTGTGTTTTTAAGATTTTGTTTCTTTTTTCGTATTTTGTGTATTTTAATATTCTTTCTTGTTCTTAAAAATCTATTGGCAATAAAAAAATCAATAAGACATTAAGTTGCTTTTAATAATTTTACCAGAAAAATAAAAGAAAATTTTTAAATTTCCAGTAAACGAGAAGGGGGTATAAAATCCGCAGCAAAAGAAAAGTCTTTAAATAAATATAAGAGGAACACATTATGAAGTATGGGGTTTAAATAAGTTCTAATATTTAAGTTATTGAAAAATATATATTTTAATTTAATATTATATACACTCTAAAAAAAATGCATTTAAAATTGCTGTTAAAAATATGGTTTATTTTCATGTGAAATTGCATAAAATAAGTAAAGTTGGGCACAAAATCTGTACATAATTTAGTTAGACATTTTCGCCTACAAAAATACATACAATTCTAGTATTTTGCATGTTTGGATACATACAGGGTGGTCCAAATACAGCTATATTTTAAATCATATGTTTTTTTGGCAGTGATAGATTTTTTTCTGCGGGTTAAAAATGAGTCGCTTTACACTTTACGTTGGAAACTATTGCAATCTTATTTTCAAAGTAAATGTTTTGCGTTTGTTGAAAATAAGTTTTGGCCGAAAAGAAGCACTTAGAAGCTGTAAGCAATTTTGCGTAAACTGTTCGCAAAGCTGGCTTGCTAGTGGACAACTCTCATGGACCCCAACCCTACAAACATGCTATTATGGAAGAAATATGGTCTGTTTAAGGTTTCTGATTAAAGTGTCAAAGTAAATTAAATAAAAATTAGGAAAAATTAAAGATAGTTATTAAGATCGCGTCTTATCAAATCTAATATATTTTTTGATATTCATTACTAATAATAAAATTTCATACAAAACAAATTTTCTTATGTGATCAAGAATTTTCTTTTATTAGCCTCTGCGGAGCGTAACTTTAATATGTTAAAAAAATAGCGATAAACTAAAGTCAAAGTCAAATTTTACACTCAGTTACAAGGATAACTATTATCCAACAAGTTGGATGTACATCTTTTGCGCACTAAGTTCGGTTATCATCCATCTTGGGGTCAATTGGCCGCGTCGAAGCAGTGACCTCTTTAGATTATTTCTTGTGCGGTGCCGTAAAAGACCAATGCTATGAGAATAATTTAGAAAGTATCCATACCCTTAACGATAATATCGTCCGAGTCATTCGTGAGATAGAACCTGAAACTATAAACAAAGTCTTGGAAAATTGGATTAATTGGAGGAGATACTGCGAAGCTAGCCACGGCAGCCACATGAATAAAATCATATTCCATAAATATAAGATGTTAAAGCTTTGATATTAATGTTTTTTTTTTTAATAAGTTTCTAAATAGTGTTAAAAAAATAAAATTACGTAAACGGATGGTCATGGGACACAAACACCAGGCAATCACTATAACATGGTATAATTTTAATAGACGTATACGTAATATTAATTTGTTACACAGTGATATATTTTAATTAAGGTTGACTTTATTTTATATTAATCAATAACAAAGAAAAAGCTTTTTCGAAAATTTGTTGTTGAAATCAAAGCTAACGATATCTGTCTATATAATTATTATTTCTGAGAAATATATGTTTTCATCGAAAAGCTTGAAGACTGTGCAAATTCAACTCGGCAGATTTATCCCATAGGTGCAGTTAAGTCGTTTGAGTTACTTTGAAAATCATATATAAGAAATAGATATACAAAAAATTCAAATTAAAGCTAAGATATGTGATTTTTAAATAATAAAAAGTTTTTCAAAATTGTTGTTACTAAACAACAACAGGACTAGGAAAAAAGTGGCGAATGCTCTGCTTCCTACCCTACATTCTTCTGCCATTTCCATCAGATTTAGGGAACTTATTCGTAAAGAAAAATTGTTAGATTTTGAGGAGGTTTTCTTTTAATTAAAAGCTCAGATGCTGGGGATATTTTCGTGCAGAAAAAGCCTCACACTCAAAGGACATTTCGTCTTGAAAAACAGTCAGATTGTGTAAAGATTTCCTAGACAAGCTTTTATTCTAAGAAACATGGTTGGCAAGCAATACCTTTTCATTATAACGGTAGTTATCCGATAAATACCGATACGAAAATTTTAAAACTGCGATTGCAATAATGACATGTGTCTTCAAATGTCACGGGGCTTATTTCATAATATTGCCTGTTAAATTTTGTTATATCTGTAAAATACCTTTATAAATCGGCGTTTCGGTAGTTTAGCTTTATAATAACGGTAGTTTAAGATATTTCAAAATTGAACCGGTAAAATAGCGCAATGAACCCGGTTATACAAAAAGACACTTGGTTTAATGGAATGGCCATTTTGAAATTTTCATATCAGTCTTAAAGTAGCTGTGGTAGCCAACTACCTTTATTATGAAGAGGCATTGAATGCAAACCATGCTAAGAAATTTGTCCTTTGGAAAATTATTTTTAAAGAAATGGTCAGAGCTAGCTTTTCTTTAAATATCGCCTCTGGATTAAAAAAAAAACACAGATTCTTTCCTATAGAAACCCAGGTTGTTTTAATAGGGAAAAATCCTAAGAATCGTAAAAATCTAAGGTTTTTTTTTTAAAAATGTTATATCAATGTGATTTTTTTTTTTTTTTTTTGGAAAATACTCTTTAACAAGCTTCTATAGGTTTTAATTACACAGTAAGTACTTCAAAATGACACACGAAAACCCTGAGCGAACCCAGTTTTGAAGAGTCAGGTCATGTTAACAAGATATTTAGATTTTTATTTTGCATTGACTCAAACAATTTTGAAAAACTTTGAAAATTATTTTCCAATGCTTAATTTATTGTATTTTTTTTCATTTATTTACTATTTATTACTATTATTTTCAAATTAATCTAGAAGGTAAGGAGTTATAATTATTTGTAGTTCAAAAAATAATGATACCCCAATATTAGTTCTACACTGGGATGAGTTTAATTCGAGTTAAAGTACACCAATACGTATACATAATATTATTGTAACAGATTTTAATGACTCTTATGCCGTTTTATTTTCTGAACAAAATTTTTATTTTTTTTTTGATTGCAGATAAAAAAAAAAAAAAATATTAATAATTAGTAAATAAGTAAAAAGATCAATAAATAAAGTAATTTAAAGAGATTTTAATGTATTTTCCTTAAAACATCAACAAATATGAAATATCAACAAATACACTTAAAAAAGTTTGTAAGTTAAAATAACTGAAAATATCATTTAAAAGAAATTTAAAAACCGGTCTACTTAATTTCCATTTAAATCAAATGCGATTTGTTATTTATTTTTAAATGTTGATTAATCAACTGACACATCCGTAAGAAACAAATGATATAATCAGTTAAAATAAATGTCAAAATTTTACCTACCAATTCCTTAAAAAATAAATGTTTTTTTTATTTATTTGAAATTGTTTCCCTTTTTGTATTTTTTTTTTTAATATACAAAATGTATGTATGCATATGCTATAGACACTTTTTGTATAAATGTGTTTGTGTATGTATGTGTTTATGAAGTTCTTGTAATTTGTATTGAAAAATGTTGTATATATACCAGCAATTTAAATAAAAAAACAAATTGAAATTTTTTGAATATTTTTTTTTAAACAGAGAGCAAACAAAATTTCAATTTGTTATAACTGTTACGGACACAAATAAATCATAAGTTTCCGTTTTGTGGGTAAATTTTTATTAAACTTCAAACAAATGAAAAAATATATGAAACTAAAAAAAATGGTAAATGATAGTAAATTTTTTCGAATAAATGTATAAAAAAGTTAATATAGATCCTTCTTTGAAATTTAAATGTATGTTCCTTCATTTTTAAATGGAACGGAAATCTTTTTTTATTAAACTACAAACAGTAAACAACATAATATTCTGAGTGTATGGAAGGTGAAATTTTACTTACAGTGTAATTTGTTGTAGTTGAGATATTCCATGTCAATTCTTACTGTAGTTATAAAGAATTGTAATGCTATTTGTTTTCTTTTGTTATGAATTTCTTTCTTTTATTGGCGAACACCTTGATATGAAATATCTTTTAAAGAATTAAACGGATTTGAAAGATATTTCCAACTCTTGTAGCGAAAAACTTAAGCTTTAGTATAAAGTTACTTTAAATCACCCTGTTCCGAAGAGACAACATATAAATGAAGTGACATATCACAGGTTTAAAGAATGTTTCTTTAATGAAAAAAATTTTAATATGAATTGATTTTAATTATATAAACCTAGAAAAAAAACATGGTTGGGGCACCCATATACGAAGAGTTTTATATATTTATGGGATTATGATTGTACCAAACGTAGTCGTAACATAATAAAGTTATCAAAATTAGATAATAAAATAAACATAACTTTAATATAATCCCTACAGTTCTATTATGATTGGAAACTATGAAAAAGTTCTTTAAATTTAAAAATATTTCTTTATACATTTTTTTCCTAAAAAAAAATTTAATTTTAAGAACTTTTCAAGAAAACTTCTTTGATTCTATGGACTAAGTAAAATAAAATAAAAAAAAAACACAGATTCTGTGGACTTTTTCTAATAGAAAAATTTAAGAACATTTTTGAATTTTTTTTAGATCGTCCTTAGAGTCACAAAATTTTTCTTTTAGAAAAAGTCTGGAGAAACTTAGAATATTTCTACTAGAAAAAGGTCTTAGAATCCAAGAATTTTTCATAATGAAAAGTCCTCAGAATCTAAGAATAAAGAATTTTGTAAAATAAAACCCTCAGGTAAAAATGATCATATATGTTATTATAATTTTTAAATGGGTGACTGACCTGTAAATGACAAAGTCATGTTTTATTTGATTTATAATTATTCATTGAATGTTGTCAATATATAGAAAGTGGCAATCATAAAATATTTTCTATAATAATGATGGTAGCGATCTTATTGATGGTTAAAACTTATTTTTAAACCAATAACCGAATGCAGCAAATATAATATAGTAGCAGTGATCATGTTGCAACCATGTTTTTTTTCTGCGTTTAAAGTGATCAAGTTTGCAGAGATTTATACAGTTCTCTACATTTTACTTAAAATATTAGTAGAGAAAATTAGTAATTTTTAACAGAAGATGAAAATTATAAATATTTCTGTAAAATTACAGAATATTATTTTGAGTGTAGCTTCTTTAGCCCTTTCATAACTTTTGTACATATTTTCGGGAGCTACATGATGTTAACAGTTTTAGCAATATTTCCGAGTATCTTCGCTAGGGTGCACTGTCAAGTGACAAATTAAACAAAAAACACTTTCTCTGTAAAGCTTCATATTTCCACAATATTTGTTCTAAAACGGAGAATAAGAGCGACATTTTAATATTTAAAATATCATTATATTTTTTAATAAAGCGTTAACACATTTTATTAAATAAAAACGGTAAAAATTGTAATTATTAATTATTTGTAAAAAAAAAATATTTTTGATAAAATTTTACATATTTCGTTGAAAAAACTGAGATATTTCTAAACAATAAAAAATAATTAGTGTTTTCCACTACACTGCAATTGAGATCGTTCTGTCGATTCTCTGTTATCGATTTGGCTTGATATCATTTTATTGCACTTAAAGTCATCGGTTGAGTTGTTAAAATTTCTCAAAAATAGAGAGTATTGAAAAAATTTAGAAAAATATTTATTTCTGGAACACAAACATTTCTAATACCTGATGTATTATTGTTACGAAAAAGCTCTTGATGTAGAATACTAAAATGAGCTGTGAATTATAAGATAAAAAATTTTTAGAAGTTTTTTGCCCGATTAAAATTTCAAAGATTTTAATTTAGTGTTTCTTACTTGTTTTTCAACAAAATAAAAATTTACAAAATGGTTTAAAATAAGAATAAAATTTTACTACTGAAAATTGTTTAAAATTTCAAAGAACTTACAACTTAAAAAAATTTATCTGTTAAGATCAAATTAGATGTGACTAAATCTGGTAAAACCTAATACCCGAATTGATCATATATGCTAAGATATGGTATATGTGATCTGAAAAATTTGGTGATTTTTGTGGATCTGACACTAAATTTGGTGCGATATTTGTTGATATAAGATGTCAGATCCAGTACCAGAACTTTGACATTTAAGTGGGCACAAAAATTAAAGTGTAAAAAAAAATTTACCTTATTTCTTATTGAATTTTAATATATATTATGTTTCCATCTCAAACTGGATCTGATTATATATGGTGCGCCAGATCTGCCTAGATTTTATTAGATGTTAAAATTTTTATCAGATCTCAAATTTGTTTCTAAATTATAAGATCTATTTAAATCTGGTAAAATACGATCTATTGAGATCTGCTTAGATCTGATTTGTTTTACTCGGGATATAATAATAATATTTCTTCTTTTCTTTTCTATATGTATTTACCCTAACATTGATTTTAGCTAAATAAACCGGAAAAAAGTATGCGAAATTTTTAATGTGATTGTGACAAAAAAAAAAAAAAAAAGAAATCGGAGGGAATACCATTACATTTTCTTTCATTTTAAGGTAAATTATTAAAGTGATTTATATGCCGTTTGATATTTTAACTTACATAAATATTGATTTTTAGTTTATTGCTATTTCTTTTATTTTTGCGACAAAGCATCATGAAGATTGAAGGGAAATTTAAATATTGAAATACTCTATACATATTTTTTTCAAACAGTTTAATCTCATAATTTAAATTAAACTTTAAATGAATTTTAAAAAAAATTTAAAAGTACTATCCATTTGGGATAATCAAATATTGCATTATTTTTAATTAATTATAAATCACTGAAAAAAAGGTAAAATTCAATGACGCTTTAAAATTTACCTACACATGTATAATTTGCTTTATTTGTGAATATTTATTTTAAATTTATCTATGAATTGAAATCATTCTTTACATTCCTTAAGCCTTCTAGTATAATTTTTTAGTATTTGTTTTTCCATTTTTTTTTATATCATTGTTTGTCGAAATTATCCTTTTTTTATCAGGTCCTCTTCAACAGTTTCCTTTTCATAAAAAAGTTTTTCCTTTTTTTATTTTTTTTTTATTATTTTCTCTGTTTGTTCTTAATATTTTTCCCATTTGTTTTTTTTTGCGTGTTTTTCGCATTTGATTATATTTGTCTGGTCATGAATGTGGTATGGTCTATGGTTATTTTTATGACCGTTAAATAGTTTGTGTGTGTTTTGGGAAATTCAAAATTCAATTAGGATGAAATATTTAATGGTATTTTTATAGAGTATTCATTGGCGTCTGGTCATGTCCATTTGTTGTACTGTATTATTGAGTTAAACCAGGGAGCACGTATGAAATTGTTTGAAGGGTTTTTAAAGAGTTATAAAAGTTATATTTATAAACGTTCATAAATATGTAAGTGTGTACATTAGGGATATTACTTTTTGCATATTTTTGTAAATATATGTTTTGTAAATATATGAATTTTTGCAAAACAATTTAAGAAAATCGAATTATATAAAATTAAAGAATATTACCTTTTGTAAAATTTTCAGTTAATTTTTTTTATCAATTTTGCATAATTTCTGGAAATTGGTTTAGCTTCAAAGTCTACATAAACTAACCATTCATTTAAGCATAATTCTTTTTGTAATTGCTCATGAATGTTAAAAAAATATTTTACGAAATTGCTTAAATATATGGTACCTTGAAAATTGATCTCGGTGCAAATTTTTCAGTCAGAGAGTTTTGTTTATGGATTTATTTACTAAATAATGGGATTTTGTTTAAACAATATTTATTAAAAAATAAGAACTTTCTATTTCCACATACGTCACAATGAAATAACTTTCAATGAAATAAGTGCCAAAAAAAATTAAATAACCTAAAAAAAAATTAATAATTCCCAAAAGAAATGAAATAACTTCCAAAATGATTCAGATTTTCATCAATTTGGCATAATTTCTGGAAATTGTTTTTAAAAGATCAAATCTGAATACAGCTTATTAGATCTAATTGCATCAGATATAATTAGTTCTGTCAAATCTAGGCAGATCCAGCGCACCATATATAATCAGATACAATTTACCTGTATACATAATATTTTATAAGATTCAATTTTTATGCCAACTCAAATGACTGAAATCTGGTACTAGATTTGGCATCATATATGAATAGATATGGCACCAGATACAGCATCAGATTCACAAAAATAACCAAATTTTCCAGATCGCTTTAAATATGAATATATCTGGTCATAAAATGTTTTGCATATGCCATATCTTCTCATATATGATCAGATCTGACATAAGATCTAATAGAATTCAGTTATGTAATATCTAATCCAATTCAATAAGAAATTTAATGACACCATTACCTTTATTTTCCAATAGATTTTTATTTAAATGTTGTTGAAAACGGCACAAATGGCTAAAATCTGGTATCAGATATGTACAGATCTGCTCATATCTGTCCACAAAAAATACAAAATTTCCAGATATCTTTAAAAATTCACAGATCTGACATTAGATCCGATCAGATCTGACAATAAAGTGTATCACATCCCAGCAAAATAAGAGCTGAGGGAGAAGCAGTTAAACACTACCTCTACTGAACACGAAGTTGTGAAAATTTCGGTAAATCATTATTGATTTTAACATTGGCGTGTCATTGGGAGGAAGTAGTGTGTTTCGGTGCTATTAAAAATCGATGGACTTTTTCATTAGCTTACGGAAGTTGTTAAATATAGGGACTACAAAATAAATATAGAAAGTGGCTTTTTTTAAGTTAAAAATGTGATTTTGAACACGCCAACAATTATTATTCCGACCAGGACAAAGTGAATATCACTGGTATGCAAAATATGTTTTCAATAAGGCATTAAATGACTGCAGGAATTAACCATTTATGGACCAACTAAATAATTGTTTTTTTTACTAGTAGAGGTTAATATCAACATTTTGGATGTTGTTTAAAATGACTTCTTACAAATCGAAAAATTTGCACTATTGACTTCTTTGGATACTCTGAAAAAGAGATTCGTAAAGAATAACATCCATTTAAATTTGCTGGGATATATTAAGAAACGTTTAGCAATATTAAGAAACCTCTAAAAGATGTGATATTTTAAAAATTGACCTTGGTGCGGAACTTTTTTCCAATTTCCAATAATTTCCAATGTAATAACTTTCTGTGAAAAAAGTCCCACGAAAAATTAAATGACTTCCATACTAAAAATAATGAAATAAATCAAAAAAAAAATGAAAACTCACGAAAAAATTAATTAACTTTCAAATAAAAAAAATTTTAACACAAAATTGCATGATTAAACCCTAATTAAAGCAGAACACTCTCTAGTAAAACATGGTGCCATGTATTATTTTTTTCTAAAAAAGTCATATCCCTAGTGTACATATTAAATATCAAACAAATTATTTTCTAAGAAAAACAAACAAATTACACAAACCTTTAAATAGTAGTAAGGTTTTGTCAGTTACAAAAAAAAAATAAAAAACAAGGTATCCACTATACCTTGCTTTTGAATCCTTTCTAAAAGGCATTTTTAAAAGATAAAACCTAAATTTATTCCAAAATAAAAAGGATTTGATTCGAATACAGCGTAAAAAATACATAAGATTCACCCTATTTCTTTTCCGTAACTGGATCAGTACTTGGCTCTTCACCGAGATAGAATACAACTAATGACGTTGTTTTGCTACACTCAGAAAAAAAAGTCAGTAGAAAAATTTGTAAACGGTTTTCAATCCCACTTTACTATTCTTGTACTGATTTTTAGTAAAAAAAATATAATTTAGCAAATCTTTTTGCTATTTACATTTTACAAATTACAGAGTTTTTACAGAATATTTACAAATTTTTGTTGCTAATTTTAGAAATCATTTTACAAATTTTTGAAAACCGATTTGCTAAAATTAGCAAAAAAAAATACTTATTTTAAAAAAGTGAATATTGAAGGAAATGTTATTTCTAAATTAAACTTACACCTACAAACTTAAATTGCCTTAAAATGTTACATAGTTTAAAAAAAAAATGGGCCGAAAGTGAAGATACCGACTACTCATGTTTGAAAATAGGACATCCACTTAAAATAGCGCTTAAAAGTTTTTTTAGTTCTAAACATCAGCCCTAAAAACAATTAAAATTTGTGACCCTAAAAGTAAAAAACAAAAGATTAGCAAAAAATACCGCTGGGCTCAAATTAGCAAAAATTCTCGTAATAACAGCAAAATTTTCAGTTGCCATTACAGACTTTTTTTCGTGAGTGTACATCTTTAAAATGAAATGATGTAATTTTATTTTAATTTTTATTCGGACCTTTGAGTTTCCATTAACTTTTGTAGATTATATCGGTCAAGTGGGCGGCACCACTTCTGATGACCATTCGGGTTCATTTTTCCGCATTTTCCATCATTCGGGAGAGAACTTTAGGCGATAAATTTTCGCACTCTTGTTGAGTATTCTCTTTGAGAGCATCCAGAGTCTGTGACTTATTCACACAGATCCGTGACTTCAAAAATACTCAAACAAACAAGTCTGAGTTGATTAAATCGGCCGATCTTGCTGGCCACTGCAAATCGTAATAACGAGAGATTATCGATACAATATTTTTGGTTCTGTATTCCTCACCAGTTAAACACGGCGGCCCCGAAAAAATAAGATCCAATGACACCTCCGGCAGACATTGATATGTGAATTCACAGTACCCCAGAGGCGGCAATTCTGTTTGCTTACGTATCGTCCAGATAAATATAGAAATTCACGATGCGGTAAAATTAACTTAGGAATTATTTCCGCGTTCTTGAGGAATATAGCGTATCATGGTTTGTGGAAATGTATTCTGCATCTGTTTACCTCAATATTATTAAAAAGAAAAAACATACAGTTGTCGCTATTTCCAAAAGTGGTTGAATCTTCTAATAGGGTATATATTTTGGACCACCTTGTAGCTAATTTTCTTTTAATATATGAATGAAAACAAATATAACAAAATCAAATTTTTATATAAAAAAAAAATTATTAATAAAATGTGTTCTTCGCGAGAATCGAACCCAAGATTACAGACTGCCAGTCAAGACAGTGTTGCATTGGTATCCAAAATTAAAAGAGGAAATAAAGGCGTTTAAATGTCCGATCTCTTTTCCGATGAATTTTGTGCCCCAGAGCTATCTTAAAATGTATTATTTAATAGACAAAGACATGAATTGATTGTTGAAGCAATGAAACAGGAGAATATATCGAAATAAACCAAAGCATAATTTTATATTTTGAATTAAAAATAATAAAATAAATCTTAGGTTGTTTTTAAAATAAGTTACATGTCATAGATTCGAAATTAAATTAAATTTCATTAATCACATTTTTGGAAGTTGTGAAAGAGAACTGCCTTAGAAGAGGAAAATCAGAACTAAACGATACTTTGGAATCAATGAAAAATTAATGCCTTGAGAATCACTTCCATTTATTTTTGCTGGATAATGTAGTCTAAAAAAATATTCAATACCATTACAAATTCTGCATATTGTATAATTTAGAACGATACCTAATTAATTAAAAAATTGTAAAACTCCTTTGATAAATTAACATCACCATGTGGTGACACTTTGTGACCACCTAAATTACAATTCAAAATGGCTGCAGTTGTGAGTGACATCTCATACATATGCATAAATATTACTATTGTGTGGTTCTGTCTCTCACTTTACATACAGCATGGCTTGTGATGGGTAGATACATAGATGGTAAGGATGATAAAGATGATAATGAAGATTAACATATGCTGATGGGACTTTTATTTAAATACATAACTTTAAGTCGAAATATCATTTAAGGGCATTCAAACGTTGTTACATTATAGTAAACACAACTTTTGGTTTATTCTATATAAAGATAATTATTATGATAAGTATGATATACTTATGCATAGTAGTGGTATTTGTGGAATTTCCTAATGAGAAATGTCTTCCAACAACATATGTATGTTTGTATATCAAAGTATACTATATTTTAAAGAATTTTAATTAAATATTAATAAACGTGTAGTATTTATAAGTTTTACTACACACAGAGAAAAAACGTGGTTGCAACATGATCACTGCTACTTTATTATGCTTGCTGCATTCGGGTATGGTTGTCTAACCATTAATATGGTCGCTACCATCAATGATTAATGATATCCACTTTCTATTTTATAACATATTTGGCTGTAACCCTACTGTGGTAACAAATATTCTGACTATAAAAAAATATGATAATTATGAAACTATAAAATGCTGAAAATGAGTAATTATAATTCAAATAAAACATGACTGATATTTAAAGTCACAATACTGTCTTGTTTTACTTAAAACAAATTGCATCAGTTCAATCATCCATGTAAAAATTGGTAATATATGATAATTTTTACCTGGGGGTTTTATTTTCGAAAATGCCTCATACATATAACATTGTAATTTACACTAAGCAATTTGTTGTCAAAAAAATTCATTGTCAAAAAGATTTAATATTTTAAATTCTCTTCAATAAAAGAATAATACATTTTTTAAAAAATACTTATGTTTATTAATTCATTTCTTCTAAAGTAACGACTTTCTTGTGGAATATAAATAGAATGATTTTTAAATACAAAAATAATAGAACCCAATTTTTATTTTGTGCGAAAAGGTTTTAAAACAGAATACTTGATTTTAAGAAATTTTTCTGAGATTTCAAGAACTTTTTCTAATAGAAATATTCTTAGATTGTAAGGACTGTTTAAAAAAGAAAAGTTCTGAGACTCTAAGGACTATCTAAAAAATATCTTAAAAATATCCTTAGAATCTAAGAATTTTTCTTTTCAAAACAAATCCATAGAATCTTTGTTTTTTTATTAAAAAAGTGTCTAGAATTTAAAAATTTTTTTGAAGTATTTTTCTTTAAAAAATTCCTAAGAATCAATTAAATTTTCTTGAAAAAGTCCTTAATATCTATTTTTTTCTTAAGGAACAACATATTTTAAAGAAATATTCTTAAAGTTAAAGACCTTTTTCATAGTTTCGAATCATAATATAATTGTATGGACTAAATTATGGTAAAATTATGACTACTTACTACTTTGTTATCATAATATCATAACTATATTATAGAACGGCTATGGTTGGCACAATCATAATCCCGTTTTTGGCAGATTCAGAATTCGAAATATGCTGAGAAGAAAATTCAATTTATTTTTCAAGGAAATTTCTTTAAAATAAATTTGTTGAAACTTTTGTATTTCAAGTTTCCAATTTCTGGCTTAAAGAGTTTGTACAGGCCATTCAATAGTAACTTTTTCCCTTTTTAGCCCCAGTTTTATCACGCTTTAATTATGAATTTCATGAAATAAATCTTCAGAAATTCATTTTAAATGTCAGATTTATAGCCAAAGATGTTTGGGCAAGGTAACATTTGAAGTTCTTAGCTTCAGTAGTTGGGCTGGGTGTTTAAATGGTCAATGTTTCCCTTTTAAACCCATTTTTGATCACTTCCCGGCAAAAATGAAGCTGCCAAAGAAGCAATAAAAGCATCACTACTATGGAAAAGGCATCACTTCTTTTCTGATGGTTTCATCGATGAATTTAACATTAGCGTGTCATAGGTTGGAAGTATTCAAATGTAGCTACTAGCATTATTCATACTTTACTCTAAGAAAGCAATGATAATACAATGATTAGATATTCTGATGCATGAGTGGAAAATGTTCATATACTTTGTAGTATTTAAGCTTTGATGAAAATTTATTTCACAAGAATGCAGAAAAATAAGTTTAAAAAAGCGAAATTTATGCACTGATATACAAATACTCTTTATTAAAACAAATAAATAATTCTGCATTAGTGAAAAAATTTTTTGAAATATTTTTCAAAAATTTTTATGAATTCTTAGACAAATTCTAAAATATTTTTGGATAATTTAAAAACTGGTTGTACAATTTTGAAACATTTTTAGACAATTTTAAAATATTTTTGAATAATTTTAAATAATTTTTGCACAATTTTAAAACTTTTTTGGGCAATTTGGAATAGTTTTTACACAATTTTAAAATTATGTTGATAAATTCTGAATTAAAACTGCAAATGGTGTAGTGTTAAATAATAAACATAATGAAAAAATGCACAGATTGCGTCGTCATAAATATTTAAGGCTGAAAAAATGCAAATGACTGGCCAGCTAGTTTTAATTAAGAGTCAAAAAAATGTGTTTTTCTTGATTTTTCAAAACTTTTATAAAAATTGCAAAACTGCATAAATTCTAACCCTCATGAAATTTTAAACTAAAATATAAAAAATGATTTAATAAAAAATTAAAAAAGTTCATCGGAACTATTTTCTCAGTTTGAATAAATGCTTTATTCAAAAAATTTACGATATACTATAACTTATGCTTTAGAAGTAATGAAGAGTGATTTTTAGATATGCATCGGGTTTATATCCAGATCACTGCATTTGAAATATAAACACATGAATTTTTTTGAAAGGGCCTTAGAATAACACCAAAAAATCATAAAAGAATGTCAACTGAAGTTTAGGAAGCAATGAAAGAAATTAGAGTCACAGAATGACTACCAAGTTTTTTTTGCTGGGTTTCGTTTGGGATATACCAAAAAGAACCTTATAAGTTAATTAGCCCTTGCCTCCGGAAAAGTGTCGTTTGGGCAATGTGAAGTCACACTTCTTAACCCCAATGTTACCACGTTTTTATTGAAAATTCCAAAGTGTATATCTTCAGTAAATTGGGAGAATATCTTCAGTAAGTCTAGAACCGACTATTCTTCAAAAATAGGAAATACCCTTAAGGCCGAAAGTTTTCTTGTTCTGGAGTCTTATATAGGTTCAAATTTAACTGAGGATCGGACCACTCCTTTACCTCAAACACTTGCTATTTTTTATGGAGTGACGAGCGGTTGACTTCAGTCAAGACAAGAAAACCACTCCTTTACCTCAAACACTTACTATTTTTTATGGAGTGACGAGCGGTTGACTTCATTCAAGACAAGAAAACCTTTGGCTTTCTTAAGTATCAAGCAAGTCTTAAACTAAGCAGGCTGATAAAGGTCCAATAATTTTTGTTATTATATCATTATACCCTAATAATACAGATTAACAAATCTGGTTCAAAGCAAAAAATCAGAAATAAATTTTGTTAAATAACCAAATTATTGCGTTGATCCAACATGTTATTTTTAGTGTACAATTTAATTGTAATACACTAAGGAAATTTGAAAATTTTAAAGCGATTTAATACTTACATGATGTAGTTGATTTGAATACTTTAGAGCATTTACAAAAAACCAGAGAAATTTATTTATCTCTTAAATTTTACTCTTAAATTCTTGGTTTGCATACTTTTTATTCTAAATATGTATTAAATTAAATCGATTCTTATAACGTAGATACTAAAAACTACTTATGTTCTATCTAAAAATATTTTCCTTGCTGTTTTATTCATATTGTATATATGGTGGGTTATGAATGCAATTTGTATTTTCAGGCAAATCACAAATACCCTTTAGAGCGTTAAAATATTTATCACCACAGCTTACGGGGAGAGCTTGACCATAACGGCAAATATAGTAATCACTGCAGCTCTTCAAGGAGGCTAAGATAAAACCATTGGGTTTCTCGCGACAAGCGAATCTCATATAAGTATCAATGTTGGATTGAATATTATGAGAGGCCCTATCAATTGATTCGACGGATGGAGTAGCTACATTATGGCTGCAAGCACAGGGAGATATTGTGGTTGTTATGCAGGGAGTAGTTGTGCAAGGTTTGTTGGTGGTAGTGCATGGTTTTATGGTTGTAGTTGTTATGCAAGGCATTTTGGTAGTTATCGGTTGCTTTGGAGTAGTAATGCAAGGAGTAGTAATTGCATCTGGTGAAGTTGTGGTACAGGGAGTCGTCGTAGAGGAAGTTGTTGTATAAGAAGTCGTTGTAGAAGGCGTTGTGCAAGGATTCGTCGTACTGGATGTTGTGGTACAAGAAGTCGTCGTAGAGGAAGTCGTTGTACAAGAAGTCGTCGTAGAAGAAGAAGGCGTTGTGCAAGGAGTCGTCGTACTGGGTGTCGTGGTACAAGGAGTCGTAGAAGAAGGAGTCGTTTTACTGGATGTCATGGTACAAGGAGTAGTCGCAGAGGAAGTCGTTGTAGAAGAAGTCATCGTAGAAGAAGAAGGCGTTGTGCAAGGAGTCGTCGTACTGGGTGTCGTGGTACAAGGAGTCGTCGTAGAGGAAGTCGTTGTACAAGAAGTCGTCGTAGAAGAAGAAGGCGTTAAGCAAGGAGTCGTCGTACTGAAAGTCGTTGTACAAGGTGTCGTCGTACTGAAAGTCGTTGTACAAGGAGTCGTCGTACTGGAAGTTTTCGTGGAACAAGGTTGTTGAGTTATTGTTGTTGTACACGACTCACCACTAGTTCCACATACTATAGGTGACGCACATTCCTGTCTCACTAAATCAAACATTAAATCACCAGGACATATGTTCTTCGAAATAATACAATTATCTTGACACTTGTAGTATATTTGTGAATTGTTAGGATCTAAAACATAATCTTCATTTGAAATACCACAGCATGGACCAGTACAATCAACAGATACACTAGCTTGACGTTCAATTGTTTCAACACAACCTGGATTTGTATTTACACAAATACGATTTTTAGAATCATAATAACGTGAACAAGAACGTAATAAAGATTTTCCATTTTGACATTCATAGTACTGAGAACAACTACCGGGTACTAATGATCTGAAGCCGTTTTCTTTACTACGACACAAATAACGTGCCAATATAGTGTTATCCAATTTGGACGCTTGTATCGTAGTGACCAACAAGAGGCAGGATACAACTGAAAAAAATAAAATGATATTACAAATTTTGTATCACTAGTTAATTTCTTCATAGAAAATATTTTTCAAATACTTACAAATTATGGTATTCATAGTCTTACAATATTTATTACAGCAAGACTTCTATGTGACTGTTGTAATTTTAACAATATTTTCTTCATTTATATAGGCTTGAAAAATCTTACTCTTCGTAGTGTTTATTACAAGTTATCTAAATAAATATTTTACGACATACTTTCAAGTACATATTATTATAAATAAACCAAAAATTTTATCATTGTTAAAAAAAATACCTATCAATGATTTTCAAATGATTGATAAGTAAATAATCATATTATTGTTACATTAACAGAAGAGTTACGGCCATTGAACTTAACGATGTAAAGTTGTTAAATTTACGGTGTGGTCCACAAACAGGTATCTTTTTAAATCATAAGTTATTTTAACACCGATGAAATTTTTCTGTTCGAAATTATACCGCCAGTCAGTCGGTATTATACCTTCGTGGACCACAAGGAATCTTTTTACGCTTGAACAACATTGGGAAATAATGCAAAATTATTTCCAAAGGGAGTGCTGTGTTGCCCAAACTGTTGAAAAGAAGTTTTTTTACGAAATAAAGCACCCACCGCACATGCAGTGTGCAACTTTGGGCAACAAGTTCTTTAGAATGGCTTGCAAATAATATAGACATCAATCCTTGTCCACGTTGTCGTCCGGTGGGTACCGATAAGAATGTGGCCGAAAGTGTGCACCTCAATCCAAGAACATCAACTCAAAATCGAGCTTAACAACAGGGCATTTCACGCACCATGAGATGATGAGAACATTGGCATAAAGATCAGAAAAATAATTTTTTTCTGAGGAGATGCTATTTTTTTTATCCCGGCGGCCATGTCAAAAAACAAAATTGCTGCATCTGCGAATTGGAATACCCGCACGCCATTGTTGTGAAGCCAATGCATCCACAGAGGGTGTCAGTTCGGTGTAGATTTTGGAGTGGTGGTAAGATTGGACCATTTTGTTTTTTGAAAATGCTACTGGAAACGTCATTTCAATCAGCGGCAAGCCCTACAGAAGCATGATTACAGATTTTCTATGGGCTGAAATGAAAGATTCACAGGGAAAACAGATTCAACGTGACAACCGAATTTCTTGCCAACTGAAGATTTTGGTTGCAGCAACCGAATTATTTAGTTGTCCCAACCAAATATTTTCCTGATACAAATAAAATATTTGTTTTCTATCGAAATTATGTTGCCTTAACCGAAATTAGGTTGCGACAAACTAATATATTTGTGGCTCCAAGCAAACCCTACGGTTGGCAAAAAATTCAGTTGTTACAAAGTATCTGTTTTCTCTGTGTGTGAACTTGGATAATCTTTGGTTTTAGCACCATGACACACATCTCATCAAGGAATCGATCTAAATTCTGTAATCATGTTATCAGATGTAAATTAGCTGTCTCAGAGCTGCGATTTGCGAATAACCCAGAAACGATCCATACCCTTAAGGCTAAGGTCGTCCGAGGCATTCGTGATATAGAACCAGAAAACTGTCAACAAAGTCTCGGTATATTGGACTGAGAGGATGAGTTAGTGCGAAGACAGCCGCGGCAGCTACGTGAATGAAAACTTGTTCCACAAATAATGGGAATAGTTGTTAATTCTAATAAAGCTGTATTATACAAAAAGAAATTAAGTTTAGTCCATTATATTTAATTTAAAAAAAGATACTTGTATTTGGACCATCCTTTCTTAAAATCCAAATATTTTTTGAACTTCAATGAAAAAAATCAAGTCCCATTGGTCGCCAAGGAAAAGCGAGATTAATGTCAAATTTATTTTTTACTGTTTATTTATGAAGTCTGAAGACACTTTGTTCTTTTTTTTAGTAGTTTCAACCAGTAAAACTGTACGGTTAAACACAAACAACGACCAATTTCACACACTAGGACGTTGTTCAAGTCAAAAGGATGAAAAACAGATCATAAAATTAGAGCAAAAAATAAACAGCTGGCGTTCTAATATAACCTTGTATTCGACTCTGTTCGCCTTTTTCCAAAAAAATCATGAATTAATTGTTTAAGGTTAACAATTTTTTTCCAATTCCTAAAAAGGACAAGTTTCCCAGACAATTGTGAATTTTATATTCCATGAAATCTGGAATACGGCAGATTTTGTAAACAGTCGCTTTGACATTGAGTTAATAAAGTAATTGAATAATTTTTTTTGTTATTTCCAACAATGTGAAATAAAAAAAAAAAAGAAATACATGCGTAGAGATTCCATCAAACAATCTCTTTGTCTGATACAAGATAAACAGAGATACTACGTCTGCGTCTAAAAGACAATACTTATGCATTAAAATAATTTAAAAAGAAGAAACCAAAATGTAAGATAAAAATCAAAAATCACTATCGGAAGCTGATAACTGGCGCTACTTCTTTTTTAATGATAACTTACCAAATATATATATCAATTAACTGAAAACTGTGTTAGAAATAGATATTAAAACAATAATATATCTATGAATAGTTATTTTTTTTAATTGCTATCAATTTAATTATTTGCAATGTTTTAAAACAACTATTTTAGACAATATTGATATAAAAAGAAAGTAAAATTATTGAAGAGCAACAATCGTTTCACAACAACGGTGTTTGACAAATAGTAATATTATATTATGAAAACCGTTTTTGGTAAGGCTTGAATAATTAATAGCAACATTGAACTTAATTTTTATTAATTTGTTAACATTTTTCTAGTTTTATCTTGCATTTTATTGGC
Organism: Eustalomyia histrio; assembly: GCA_949748255.1. Classification (NCBI taxonomy): domain Eukaryota; kingdom Metazoa; phylum Arthropoda; class Insecta; order Diptera; family Anthomyiidae; genus Eustalomyia; species Eustalomyia histrio. The sequence goes on from OX456526.1 coordinate 121,963,363, forward strand.
CTTGGCAGCCACATCGACCCAAGCATCAAAATTAAATAACATTTTATATGCCAAATATTTATGTCGTAATAAGGAAAGTGGTTACAAAGCCTTAGTGCCCGGTAGCTGCTCGCAATACTATGAATGTCAAAATGGAAAATCTCTCATACGATCCTGCCCACGTTATTATGACTCAGTCAAACGTGTTTGTGTGAATTCAAATCCTGGCTGTGTGGAAACATTGAACCGTGAAGTAAATGCTCCAGCTGGTTGTAATGGTCCATGTTGTGGTATGTCTGATGGCTTTGTTTTGGATCCTGTCAATTCTCAAGTGTACTACGAATGTAAAGCTAATTGTGTTGTTTCGAAGAATACCTGTCCAGGTAACCTTATGTTTGATTTGGTAAAATTGGAATGTGCTTCTCCAATAGTGTGTGGTAGTGGTGGATGCGACGATGCAACAACACCAAAACCTCCTTGTACTGCAACTACAACCACACCTTGTATAACAACTACTACATCAACAACAACTCCTTGTACAACACCACCAACAACCACCACTAGAACAACTAGCACTAGAAAAACAACAACCATAAAAACAACCACTTGTAGTACAACAACAACAACAACTCCTTGTACAACAACAACTACTTCTTGTACTACAACAACTAAAACAACAACACCCACAACAACAACTTGCACTACAAAAACTATCAAGACAACCGCAACAACTACTCCATGTACTACAACGACAACAACTAAAACCACAACACCCAAATCAACAACTACCACAACAACTACTTGCAGCACAACAACAACTACTTGCACCACAGAAACTACCACGACAACCGCAACAACTACTCCATGCACTTCAACACCAACAACTAAAACAACAAAACCCAAAACAACAACAACCACAACAACTACTTGTTCCACAACAACAACTACTTGCTCCACAACAACAACTACTTGCACCACAGAAACTACCACGACAACTGCAACAACTACTCCTTGCACTTCAACACCAACAACTAGCACAACTAAAACAACAACACCCAAAACAACCACAACAACTACTTGCACGACAAAAACTACCACGACAACCACAACGACTACTCCTTGTACTTCAACAGGAACAACTAGCACAACTAAAACAACAACACCCAAAACAACCACAACCACAACAACTACTTGCACCACAGAAACTACCACGACAACCGCAACAACTGCTCCTTGCACTTCAACACAAACAACTAGCACAACTAAAACAACAACACCCAAAACAACAACAGTCACAACAACTACTTGTTCCACAACAACAACCACTTGCTCCACAACAACAACTACTTGCACCACAGAAACTACCACGACAACCGTAACAACTACTCCTTGTACTTCAACAGCAACAACTAGCACAACTAAAACAACAACACCTAAAACAACAACAACCACAACAACTACATGCACCCCAACGACTACAACGCCAACCACAACAACTACTCCTTGTACTACAACGACAACAACAAATAAAACAACAACAACTACATGCATCACAACAACAACTTGTACAAGTACTACACCCAAACCTATTCAAACTCCCTGCATTACAACAACTAAGAAACCCTGCGTCACTACCACCAAATCAACTCCTTGCGTTACAACAACAAAAGCACCTTGCGCTTCTGCCAATAATGCGGCGGTTCAACCTCTAAATAAGCCACCTCATATCATGTTACCTCAAACTTTACAATCCAACATTGATTTGTACATGCGTTTTGCTTGCCGCGACAAACCTAATGGTTTTATGTTGGCCTCCTTGAAGAAATGCAATGAATACTATATTTGTCGCAATAGTGTAGCTTTGCCTGTTAGCTGTGGTGATAAATATTTCAATGCTTTAAAGGGCATTTGTGATTTACCCGAAAATACCGGTTGCATTCAACCACAAATCCATCAAAATCGTCATTAAAAATGTATCTGAAATAAGGAAACAATTTAAAATGATAAATAGTTGCATTAACAAAATTAATTTGAATAAATAAATAATAAAAAATTAGAAAGTTTTGAGCATTTTTAATAATATTATTTACAAAATTACATTTGACACAGTTAATAAGATATGAAGATTGCAACCGGTTTCCCTTAAGGGGAGGAAGGGGGTCAATTCAAAATTTACAAAGTAGTAATATTTATTATAAAATCTAAAAATAATTATGTCATTGTAAGGAAATACGAATAAGAAGTATACAACGGTAGTTGTTTTTTTCAAATATTTTTAGTCATTATCGAAAAAACATTGTTTTCGTGTTGTTACTTCTTCATCTGAAATTTGTTCATTTATTTAGTGGTGTAATTTTATGTTGTTCCAGTTTAACTGTAAATGCTGTTAAGAATTAATAAACATTACACTTATGAAAAGAAATATCAAATTTATGTTTTCTTAAGTTAATAAAATTTATTTAAAATTAATAATATTCCATCTAATGATAATAATTTTATTTTTAGTTAATAGCTAGCTGTCAACCTCTGTATGTATATTAACAAAATTAAAAATTTTTTGCTAGGCCGCTGCATGTATTACGATCCTGCAAAAAATCTCTTCAGAACTCAAAGTTGTAGACCAGTTAGAATATATAGAAGAAGGCAGAGCCTTAAGAAATATACTTATTAAAACGTATACTTTGCTGCATTTCTATCTTCTTGGCAATTATACACGTGGTTAAGTTGAGAATGATTTTATTTGTATGATTTCATTGATCAATTAAATGAAAACAAATAATAGCAGGTGATAGATAAGACTTTTAAAAATTGTTCAAATGCAGGTAAATTTCTGAAATAAAAGATAAAATATTCTCGCCCGAAATAATGTTATATGTTTATAAAGATTTTGAATATATAGATATCGGTTTTCATTCAATTCTGGTTCGTAAATAAGTATAGTGAAAGTAAATGGAATGAAATGCGAGACAAGTGAAAATCGAACATTACGCACTGGAAACGAATTGGAATGGAACGAAACAAAAAATTTGCATTATTGAAGTGAGTGACTTTATTTTTTAGATAAATTGGTATATAAATTACAGTTATAATACTCTCAAGTAAAACTTTAAATAAAAAACAACTTAAGCGAACTTAAAAAACTATATATATATTTAAAGAATGCAGGTCTCCATATAAACCCAGCAAAAATAAATGGAAGTGATTCTTAAGGAATTAATTTTTCATTGATTCTAAAGTATCGTTTAGTTCTGATTTTTCTCTTCTAAGGAAGTTCTTTTTCACAACTTATAAAAATGTGATTTTTAATGAAATTAAACACTTTTCAAATCTATGACGCCACAAAAAGTAAAAAATTTATTGTAGTAAAAGTTACAAGCATTTCGAACAGAGATAAATAAGCCCCGATTGCTGAATTTCCCGCTAAAATTTAACGAGCAGTAAAACTCAAACTTTGTATAGGAAACAACAACAAATGTGTCAGTTAAATTCCCAGGTAGAAGCTAACGGGAGATTGTGAAAATGGGGCAAAGGCCCGATTACTGATGTCCTGTAGAAATCTAAATTACAAATTCAAAATGGAAAGAACAAAAGATTTAATTTTTCACTAAACCATAAGAAGGGCTTTAAATGCAATGAAAAAGGATCATAAAAGAAAACTTCCACCCTATGACACCCCTATGTAAAAATCATTGGTTCCGATCCAAATTTTCACAACACCGGAATCAAAATCACTGCTTCTTTTTCTCTTCTTTTGCTACTTTTTTTTTTGCTGGGAATGTGTGCAAAAGAAAATGAACAATTTAATATCCTTTATTTTTTATAACTTCAGCATATCTGAGCGGCATGGATTCAATAAGATTACTTATTAGCAATACGTTTTCACTCAGATTATAGAATTTTGAAAAGTTTGTTTCGGTTTCTTCAATATTCCAAAGAGCTTTTAAGTGGGGTTTAAGTCGGGTAATTGTGTCGACCAATCAAGGATTTGAACTTTATTCTCTGCTATGAACTCTTTGATCAACCTCGATAGATGTTTCGGGTCATTGTAGTGTTGAAACACCCTACATTTTGGGATAACATCTTATTTACTTCTTCCAATACAAATCACAAGACTTTAAGTCATCACTGTCTTGTTCTCTATCTTTACTCTGAAATGCTTGCAGCTTCTTCTTAAAAATGTATTCAAAAATATTAAATTTAGCTGCTGTCATATTTTCCCCTCTAATATTGTTATATGCTCTGACTGCATGATTTGTAAGCAAAGATATTACATAAATATCGTCGGCTTAATATGCAAACCTGCTAAATCCACTTTTTAAGATTTTGATGCCGTGTGGTAGAGAAAGACACGCCTCGTTGACCAGCATGTAGTATTTCTTCAATTTAAGTCTTGAAGTGTGTAAAAAGGTTTGAAAAGAAAAACTACTAAATACAGTACAATATTAGTTCAGTGTTTATTACTAACTCAAACTTAGCTGTTTTTTTGGGGCAATATGGGCAGTATTGTAATGAAATATCACTTTAATTTAAAAAATACCCAGCAAAAATAAATGGAATGATTCTTAAGGAATTAATTTTTCATTGATTCCAAAGTATCGTTTAGTTCTGATTTTTCCCTTCCAAGGCAGTTCATTTTCACAACTTTCAGAAATGTGATTTTTTGAAGAAATTTAACACTTTTTGTATCTATGACGGGAAACTTATTTTAAAAACAACCAAAGTTAAACATTAATCATAGATATTTCTCTATAAATTTGACATTTATAACTATGCTTTAAGTTTAAGAAATTTAAAATTCTTGAAATCGTAGTTATTACACAGTACGACAAAATCAAACTTTGAGTACACATGATAAATGTTAACAGAATATGAAAATAAGCTTAAAATAACGAAATACGTGTCTCGGCGTTTTGCTGTAGCACGTCACAATTATGAGAAAATCGATTTCGTACATTTTTGGTTCTTTTTTAACTTTACATGTAAATTAATATAAAAAAAATCCACATTTAATTCCCTTTTCAAAACTGGCTCAAGCATGAAAATCGGTTCACCCATTCTGTTTTTATAGAACTTTTTATAATAGTATTACATTACAAGTGAACCTCCTTCGAAGTTTAAAAATCGATTTTCTCAAAATTCTGACGGGCTACAGTAAAACGCCGAGACACGTATTTCTTTATTTTAAGCCTATTTTCATATTCTTTTAACATTTCTTATGTGTACCAACCACTGTCGAACTGTGTTATTGATACAAAAAGTAAAAAATTTATTGTGGAAAAAATTGCAAGAATTTCGAATAAAGTAATTTAATAAATAAGGCCCGTTTACTGAATGTCCCGTTATAACCAATAGTCAAACTCAAACTTTATATGGGAAACAACAACAAAAGTGTCAGTTAAATTCCCAGATAGAAGCTAAAGGGGGTTTGTGAAAATGTGGCTTAGGCCCGATTACTGATGTCCTGTTTAAATCTAAATTACAAATTCAAAATTTATTTGGGAACATCAAAAAATCTCATTTTTCACTGAACCATAAGAAGGGCTTTTGATGCAATGAAAAGGAATCATAAAAGAAAACTTCCACCCTATGACACCCCTATGTAAAAATCATTGGTTCCGATCCAAATTTTCACAACATTGGAATCAAAATCACAGCTTCTTTTTCTCTTCTTTTGCTACTTTTTTTTGCTGGGTACAAATATGAAAAAAGTGTAAATATGAAATATAAGAAGTTGTTTCTCTCTCCTGTAAAATGTGCTGAAAGGGAGTTAGCAGGTTTGTGTATTAAGCCGACGATATCATTAATGCGGAAAGTGATGTTCTGGTGAAAAAAAAAAAAAAAATTAAGAATGTCAATCCAAGCGCCAATAGAGAAATGGAAAGTGTCGCATTTCGGAAGGAGTTAAAAAAAGTGTCGGCAGACCCAACCAAAATTATGGTATTTTCATAAATTGCAATTTATTTGCACTCCCGAAGAGAAAAAAATGCTGAGTCAAATAAGATCAAATCCTGAACAACAACAATAAAAAGATGAAAATGTAAACAGAAAATATCCAGGATGCGAACATCAGCCAACTTTTAGAAGAAGCCGAGGAAGAGGTTCTAAGCTGTGCCGCTTAAACAGCACGAAATAATAATATTTCTAGTACATCAATGGATAATTTTCCTAGTACGTCCAAAAATATTCCATCCACTACATCAATTTTTGAGTTCATTTTTCAGAAAAAGCTGGAAGCACTTCAGAATGACGGTAAAAGACAAGACAGTGATTATTTGTTTGCCAAATATGTAGTGGAAGAAATAAATAAGTTGTCACCGGAAAATGCAGCTGAAGCTCAATTCAGAATTTTCATTTCATGTTTTTCAGTCTAAGGAAACAAAGATTCATTTTATTTTACAACTATAAAATAAAATTTTGATTATTAAGAGGTACATATATGGTATACAAAATTATCAATTATTCTAAAACTGATGTGAGAAATAATTTAAAATTATTCTTTGATGTGTAGAATTCTATATGTGGTTTTAGCATTTTCTGTAAATTTATGTTAATGACATTTAAATGAATTAAAGCCCTAGTTAAGGTACTATTAAGAGCAAAATTAGTACGATGAGGTGAGATATTAAAGAACATAAAACGGTATTAATGAAAGCCAATCAGGAAAGTCTATTGCACCGCTAATTATATCAAAAACAAATATTGCAGACTAGAATTCGCTGCGATATTCCAAAGTTTGTAAACCTAGAAATAAACATCTTGATCGATAAGCTAAAAGTTCAACATATATAAATAATCTTAGAGCAAATTTAATAGAAACTCGCTGTAGCCTTTCTAAACGAGAGATTCAAGTTTTCCAATGGGGGCTCCAAATGATTGCTGCATATTCTAGCTTTGACCTAACGAAAGCATTATAAATTGACAATAATGTATACGGATCCAAAAAATCAGGAAATTTTTTTTTTTCAAAAATTGCTAATGCATGGTTTTCACTATGTCATTTTTAATGTCAATTTGTCCAAATTATTGGCAATTGTATGAAAACGGGTTGTCATATGGTGTCATCTGAGTTTGCAGTCAGTTATGCAAACGAACTGCCGTCTAAAATAACAGACAAGTGAAAACGTCAAATTTCAGTTTGTCAACAGATATGGCAGCATTTTTTATATAAAACAAAATTGACAACAAGTTGTCATTTTTTTTTGTTTGACGATCGCAAAGCTGTTATTTTTTTATTTTCTTTTTTTGCTGGAAAAATTAATTGCAATTGAAATTTTTTAAATAAAGAAAGAAATGGTAATGTAATAACACAAAGCGCCGCACAAGCTACATATATCCATTTGTTTCTTTTTTATCATTTTTAAATTTTTTCCACTTTTTATTGAACACAAATTAATATTTTCTAATCAGCTGTTCGCTCGCCTCATCATATTTAACCTTTGTAATGAAAACGGCGTGTCAGTCAACTGACACCAAAATTTGACATAAGTCTTTGACACGCTCTGCTTTATCGACTTATTGTCAGTTTTTAAGATGTAATGAAAACGCATATGACACAAAATGACGAGAATTCATTTGAGTCAGTTTTTGTTGTCAGTTCATTTGACATAATGAAAACCAGGCATAACATTCTATAAGCTTTCGGAAAAATGTATTTAATATGAGGTATAAACGAAATGGAAGAATGAAAAGCAACCACAAGGTCACGTGTTGATTTTACTGTTGTCGGAGTATAATTTGCAATCCCTAATACAGACTGAATAGGATTGAAGGATCTACTAAATGAAATATGTAAGCATTTAGAGAGGTTTAAGTGCAGATTATTCAAAATACACCACACAAAATGGTTGTCCAATTCAATTTGTAAATCAATAACATTACGCAATGACTCAGTTTCAATAAATATTTTCAAATCATCAGCATATAAAAGAAAATTGGATTTTATAATGCAGGGCGATATATCATTAATGAAGAATGTAAATAATAGCGGACCTAATACGCTGCCCTGCGGTACTCCGGATGTTTGAATATAAGGTCTAGACTTATATCCTTTAATGGCTACTTTGCATACTTCTCTGGATAAATATGATTTTAACCAAGTAATTTAACTTTTTTAAAAGTATGACATGAGAAACTTTATCAAAACCTTTAGAAAATACTAGAAATCGTTTTGAAAAGAATATTTAACCAAAAAATATTAATTCATATATTAACTTTTTTTATATTAACTTCAAACAAAAAAAAAAATAATAAAATAAACATATTTAAATCTGAAAAAAATTCAAATTATTATTAGAGGGAAATATTTAGTTTCTTCGTTAAAAATATCTGCAGGTGAATCGTGTTGTTTGTTTGTACAATGAGTTTTATGAATGCAGGTAAAAAATAGAAATTAAATATTAAAAACCAAAAGAAAAAAAAATATTTTTTTATTCAATGGTAAAATGATAAAATTATTAACATTGGTAAATTAAATATTAAAAATCAAAAAAAAAAAAAAAAAACAATTTTTTATTCAATTAATATAGGGAAATATTTAGTTTCTTCGTTAAAAATATCTACAGGTAATTCGCGTTGTTTGGCTGCATGGAATGTTGTTTAATTAGCAAATACCCGGCAGATATCTACATAAAAAAAATATATAAAAAATAATCCACGTATACAGTCAAATAAAATCACTGTACTTCTCATCTTTGTAGTATTTGTTGTCTCTGTAGTAGCTAGCAAGTTAAAAATTAAGTTGCTGTGGCTAGGAATTTAGTTGTAAAAGGTGGTTAAATTTTAAGGGCCGATGTTGAATGTGAACCACACCTAAACGTCAAGTCTTTTTTTTTGCATTTCATTTGACATATCTCAATTTCAGACTTACTCAATTTGAACCATGGAGAGATACACAATCGAGCAACGCGTTAAAGTTATTCAGGCTTATTATTTGCGTTCAAATCAAACTTCATTTCATGGACCTCGTGATTTTTTTTGGTCAGCATAATCGACAAAATGTGTCCACAGTCGGGAAATTTGTGAGAAAATTTCAGCAAACCGGGTTGTGAAAACACCTGTGCATGCTCGCCCAGTTAGATCTGCAGAAAACATTACTGTTGTTCGCGATAACGAACTTATTGTGGCCAGGAATTGAGGATATGACCCTGGTATACGGCCGAGGTCGCGGCGGCTATTTAGCCGATATTTTGTTCCATACATACCCTAATTGAACCATACCATATTATTATAAAAAAAGGAAATGACAATAATTTCCTAAATAATTTGTGTTTTATTCAAAATCAACATCGGCCCTTAAAATTTTACCACCCTTTAGTAGCTATGTGGCTAGGAAGCTAGGTTATTGGCTCGATTAGTGTCATTTTGTACATCCTGTATATTTCTATAGTCCTTGGCATTATAAGTGTTTCGTAGTATTTTAACGATCCTGCCTTGGCTTGCAATATGGAGTTTGTAACAACGTGCTAAGTAATATTGTCAAAATCCGGAAATTTGTAAAGTATTTCTTTTTACCGTTTTTTTACTTCTTTTTGATTTATTAAAATTTTTATTGTGACTAAAAATAAAATGATAAAGTTTATCTTTATATACGTATTTAAAGTCAAACGTATCAAATAATCAATAACATAAATCGATTGTAATAAAATATTTATGTGCTAATATGTTTGCCTTTGTTTGTTGTTATTTTTCACCCTAATCGAGGATGGAACTTTATATTACGAAAACGAAGTTTAATCTTATCTCAAAAGTCGCTATTAAATGCACTGATAAAAACCGGTAATATACTTATTATACTTTTAAATGTTTTGTTTAATCGCTGTGTTTTCGTTTTTATTATATCCCTTAACTCGCAAAAAAACGCGAGAATTTATGTAGACAAAGAATTTAAGTTGAAATTTTTTATTATAAATTGCAATACAATTTTTTGTTCATTTGATAAATATTTTAATTGTAATTAATAATCTTTGGTAATTAATAAATACTTTTACTAAAATAAATCTACAAAATAGTTATGATTTTTTTTTAATTTATACTACAAATTGCTTTAATTGTTCAAATTAAGATACATATCAATTTAAATAAACTAATTTTTTAATTGATTTTTTTTAACTTTATTTGAGTAGATTTAATAATTTTTATCTGAAAATTTGTTAAATATCAACAAAATTTATACCGAAAATTAAATTACCAACGAATTTTTTGAGTGTACAAAGTAAATATTGATGGCAATTTTGGACGAAAAATGTGTATATATTTATTAATCTAATGGAGTGTAATATTTGACTTTGCAAATATCTAACATATGTGGATATATTTTTTACAATTTGAATGTGAAACAATTATTTTATATTTCGCAGCACTCTGGTGCAGAATCAATATATTTTGAAAATAATAAGGCCAGTTCTTACTGGGGCACTGAGAATCCATGTATCATTCACGATGAGCCATTACATCTACTCAAAGCCGCAGGTGTCATCGGTCTTTAAGCGATACAGAACCACGATCAACGAGTTTTTATTGCAGCAAATTGATAATATGGGACTAGATGTGGTGCCAAAATAACGGCGCACTGCAACGTGATGGTGTGGACTTGCTTTTCGGCAAGTGGACTATCCAAAAAAATTTATGGGAAAATAGATCGCTTAATGTAGAAAAACATTCTTGAAACGAAAATGGTGTGGAATATGCAATTTCGATGGGTGTTTCGACATGGAAATGGAGTTTGTTGCTTTTGTTTTGCACAACAGTGAATGTAACTGGTTTTAAAGCTTTAACTGCGTTTTCCTCAGAATTGTAGATTTCGAAGGTTTATTTTTACTGATAAATATATTACAATTTATTAAAAATTTAAATTAAAACCCAATTTTATTTTTAAAGCTGCCATTTGGTCAAAAATTTAGTGTTTTGCTTATAACTTCCATAAGATAATACACTATATTAAAGAAATATTTTTATTTTTTTCTTCATTTTAGATGATACATTCCAGAGATATTGTGCTCACAGCAAGGCGCATTTTTAGAGGTGTTTCCGGACATCAGCTATAGTGACTTTTAAAATTATTATTTTTATCAATTATATAATTTATATACAAACTTTAATTTTAATAAATTAAAAAGTCTTCTTAAGATAAATTCTTGAAATGTCGATTTTTAGGGCCTCCTGACTGTATATTTAAACCTTACATGATTGGGGTGGTGTTTGCGGTGATTTTGGGGTTGATAGATAAGAATTTAAAGATTTTTAAAACTAAAAAAACTATTTAATATATTCATTAAATAAAAAACAGGCTAAATCTGCTATTTCGAAAACCTAATTTCAAATACTTTTTAACAAGAACAGTAAAAACCCATGAAAAATTACAATAGACCCGATTATTTGAAAAAAATCCGTCATATTTAAATTATCTTTAAAATTTAAACCTCTCATTAAAATCTGCAGCAATTTTGAATAAAAGGATGATCCGGTTAACAAATAATTCCACATATATTGAAAGTTACCAGTATCCAGATTCTATAAGACAAAGGACGGTATTAAACTCAATATGTACAAAATGACAAATTTTTTTTAGCCATGCTGCTATGATGCCAACACCATAATAAATAATGCTTTTTTACATCCTGGTATATACGGTCCTTGATAAGACGATCAATGATTATCGTCCTTGTTCAAAGTTAACTTTCTATCGCTTTAAATATGTTACTTACATGAAAAATACGATACAAAATGGCAGATTTTAACTTCGAAAGCGGATGATAATTGTCCTTTACACATGACAATTCTTACAGGGATATTAAGCACTTGTGCTTAAAAATATGGTTGTTTCACAAAGGACCGTATAAACCAGGATGGCAGCATGCCATCATGGCATCATAGCAGCATGGCATCATGGCATTATAGCAGCATGGCATCATGGCAGCATGGAAGCTAAAAATATGGCGTTTTGTACATCCTGGTTTATGTGGTCCTTGGATTTACTTCAATTCGGAATTAAAATAAATAAAAGACTTAAGAATTTTATGATTTTTTGCAAATTAGAATTTTATTGGAATAAACATACAAATATTTGTGTTAAAATTTCAAAATAAGAAAATTTTTTATAAATCATTCCATTATTTTGTTGCTTTATTGAGAGTAGTGGTAATAGTAAGGACGATGACCGGATCTTGCCGTGGTATTTGTGGTGTTTGTAGTATTCGTGGTATTTGTAGTGTTCGTAGTATTAGTAGTGTTCGTAGTTCTAGTTGGAAACCAAGTATTCGTAGTGTTCGTAGTATTGGTAGTGTTTGTAGTATTTGTAGTGTTCGTAGTATTTGTAGTCTTCGTAGCATTTGAAGATTCTGTGGAATAGCGATCCTGGCTGGGATAGCAATATGCAGTTTGTAACAACGTGCTCAGTAATATTATGAAAATCAGGAAATTTTTAGATAATTTCATTTTTACCGTTATTGTTTTTACTCTTTTTAAGATTTAATCAAATTTTTATTGTGACTAAAAATACAATGCTAAATTTTCTCTTTATATACGCATTTAAAGTCAAACAGATAAAATGATCGTTATTATGTGCTAAAGTTTTTGCCTTTGTTTTTTTTACTCACCCTAATCAGGGATGGAATTTTGTATGATGAAAACGAGTTTAATCTTATCGCAAAAGTCGTTATTAAATACACTGTTAAAAAAACTGGTAATAAGCTTATAAAAATCTTATAGCTTTTGAACAATTGCTGTGTTTTCTCTTTAACTATATCCGTTAACACTCCAAAAAAAAATCGTTTTAGGCGAAAACTTTTATACTACTTTTCGTATGCATGTTAACGTTAATAGTATTTATGTTGAAATTTTTTATTATACAATAACATTTAATAAAGTTTTTTGTTTACCTAATAAATATTTAAGGTGTATTTTATGTTGTTTACCAAATAAATATTTTTATACATTTACTGAAATAAATCTACAAAATAGTTAAGAATTTTTTTGATTGATACTACAAATTGATTTATTTGTTCCAATTAAGATACATTTTTATTTAAATAAACTAATTTTTTTAGTTGATTTGTATGGACAATTTAGAGATACCTTCACATTTGCACTTATAACTTTTTAAACGCTGGACTGATTTTGCTCATTTTCAATACAAAACTTTTCGGTGGGATGTCCATTAATCTTGATAAAAATGAGCAACTTCGCTCACGTCTTCGCCCCTTGATCACCATTTCAACAGACATACGAACAAATAGTTAGACAGACAAACGGACATCGCTAACGTATATACTTTACGAATATAATTATAGACCTATATTTTGAAACGTTACACACGGAATGAAAAACTAATAAAAACCCTCACCATATATTTTGGAGGGTATAATTAGTGTTAATTTATTAATCTTTATCTGAAAACTTGTTAAGTATCAACAAAATTTTATTTTATACTGAAAATTAAATTGCCAACACAGTTTTTTTTTTTTGAGTGTATAAGGTATAAGTGTATAAAGTTTGGACAAAAAATGTGCTAATATTCATTTATATTAAGGAGTGTAATATTTGACTTTCCAAATAACTACACCTTTATAATTTGAATGTGAAACAATTATTGCGTGAAACTTTTTATTCCACAGCAGAGTGGTGCACGGCAACTGTCTGTTTTGTTTTAATATGTCGGTAAGCCATTGAATGATAATAATACACTGCTCAAGAATAATTGTGACAAAATTTGCGCTTCTGATGTTATCTTTAAAATAGGAAATATACAATATAATTTAAAGTAGAGCACCCCATTACCCGGGTAAGAGCCCCCATCGACCGGTCTTTACAGTCTAGACCGGTTAACCGGCTAGATCAGTCTACCAGATTAACCGAGTTGTAGTATTTTTGCCATATGTACGTTTTTAATATATGTGACCTGCTCCACGAAAAGGGACCTCTGCGCCGAAAATTTTTTTTTTTTACTTTTTGAGTGATTCTTAAATGAAAAAAACGCTCTTTCAAATACCGCAAGTTTCTATGTCTTTTAGTTTTTTTACAAACCACCTGTAAAGATGAACATAATTAATGAAAAAATTGAAAAATGTGATATAAACAGATAATATATATAATATTTGAAATTTAAAAAAAATTCAATATCAAAGGTACAAAATTACAAAAATGTCAAAATTTTACTCTTTTTTACTCCTAACACGCTTTTTTGGTGGTTCTTCTGTATTTTGCTGCTTTTCACCTTTGTCTGATTTTTTTTTAGGAAGTTCTTCCAGTTTTTTTTTTGTTATTTTCATCTCCAAATTTTTTCACCATTGTAGCACGTTTCTTTATAGATTGTTTATCTCCGTCTTTGTTTCTGGTTTTCACATCAGCTTGAGCTTTTTCAACTGCAGCTGTTTTCTTAGGGAGTTTTTCCACTTTGCTACCGATTTCTTAGGAGTCTCTGTTTTGTTTTCAGTCGGTTTTTTTTGTTCTTCTTTGTTTGGTGACTGCCTTGTTTTCGGTTGATGTAAATTCTTCGGGTTTTTAACTGTTAGAAATATTTTTCATAGTGAACATCGTACAAAGTACCAGAGAGTCGAAATACATCGCCAGATGATCAGGTTGAAGGAAGAGTTGCATAACCATGCGCAAAACACGAAAAAACGAAGCGCTTTTCTCAATAACTTCTTTTCGGCGCAGAGTTCCCTTTTCGTGGAGCAAGTCACATATGTATATTGTTTTATTTAAATAATAGAAAAATTTGCTACAATTTGTATAAATTTTATTAAATTTGATATCAAAATTATGTAGTTAATTTTTTCAAAAATAAATTGACATTTTCATATAAATGTATGACAGGTACACACTTTTTAAATTTAAGAGCCAGTATTGGAATATTTTTCTTCCAAAACTTACAGTTCCACGTCATAATTACATCTAGACTATTTCTGCAAAGTTTTAGTCCAAGTCATAAAAACGTCGTACATGGGACTAAAAAAGGCTGTGGCATTTACATATAAATCCGCAGGACTTTCTAAATTTAAGAGCCAGTTTCAGAATATTTTTGTTCCACAAGCTGAACAAATTTCATGGGTTTAAATCAGAACTATTATTTCTATAAAATTTCAGCACAGGACTGAAAAAGATCGTGCCTATTTCATACAATTTTATGAAAAGTGAGGACTTTCTGAAGTCAAGAGCTAGTTTCGGAATATTTTTGCTCCAAAACTTAAATAAATTTCTTCAATTTTAAGTCAAAATTATGTCTATATTTTTCTTACATGTCTATATTGTTCCTACATGTGTAATACGAAATATGTATAAACTAACCGGGTAGACAAAAAAACAGGTGGACCGGTTCTAAAGACCGATCTTTTGTTACCTATAATTTTAAGCAATAATAAAATAGGGATAAGGTTTATTCCCGAGAGCAGAAAGCGCAATTATTATGAAAAGCGACTTTGAGCATTATGAAGTATAGAAGCCCTGCATGGAAAAATTCCAAGCAGAATTTTTTGATTCTGATCTCATATTTGTAAGTAGGAGCCTTCAAATCGTTGTATGTATTATTTTTTTTTCATATAACCCGTAATCGATCCTTCAGCTTTTGGGTTAAATTTTTTATTAGCTCCATTCACTGTGCAACAGTATTAACCCCCTTGATATAAAAACTTTTAATTAGGGACAACATAAAAATGCAAAAGAAACAAAATCAAAATTCTTAAGAATATAAGTAAATATTGGTTTACAAAAAAATAAAAAAAAAATATGTGCAGACATAACTGGTGCAAACATTTTGTGTTAAGAATTAAATTAAAAGGTTACAAGAAGGATTATATTCACCAGCGTAAACTTATTGTGCAGGAAACACTCAAGTATACAAGAAACAGTACAACTTCAAAATAACAAAAAGTAAAAATAAAAATAAGCAAATTAGTCACTGATTTCATAAACATCAGCCGAAAAGGGAGTTATAATATTTGTTAACAAGGAAAGAGAAAACGAAGTCACCCTTATTGGAACATAAAGAAAATTTTCTTATAATTATGGTAGGAAAAAGTCTAATTTTATTATGCCATAATAATATAAGCGACATCTTGTTTTGATTTCAATTATATGCCCTTTTTTGGGAATAAGAAAATCTGTCTTTGTTCAAGGCAGTATTTAATTTTATTAGTTTTTTTTTTTTTTTGCTTATATTTGTTTTTTTGTTCCAATTGTCAAGGGATAAATTAGTGGTTAAATTTCAATAAAGGCCTCCATCTTTGACGACTCGTCTGTTTGAGTATTAAAAAATAAACATTTAAAAATGCACAAAACTTTGCACAGTGGTTTTGAGTTTATTGAGCGCTTGGTTAGACGAGCTTAGTTTTTTTATTAGTATATTCCTCTAACACCCACTGGAGCATAGGGCGCCAGCTTGGAAGTTTAGTGTCAAGTTTATTACACAAAGTATACAGAAAATTTAATATGATTAACTGCTTAAGTGAGTACTGCAAAAGACGATTAATTCATATTTAATCCATATTATTTAATATTTTAATAGACAATCCATCGTTACTATCTCTTACCAATACTAAACTGGTTAAAAATATGGTTCTATTTTCTTTAAAATTATAAAAGTGATTAATGGTCCCATATAAAATTCACAACTCAAATTCAACCAGATATTTACCCTTAAAGCAAAATTTAAAAAATAATTTTTGTCCATGGGCGAATAGAAAACTATAAAATTTTATCCTTCGTTCGGCTAGATATAGGTGGTATTAATACTAAGGAGATCAGATAGCCCGAAATATTTCATACACCGTTTTAGGAATCCAAAACACTTGAATGCTTCTTTCAATACTTTAAATAAGTACATGCAGAGAAAAAACATGGTTGGGGCAATCATATTTAAAAAGCATCATATATTTTTGGAATTATGATTTTGTCCACCATAGTCGAACTATTATTATACAGTTATCACATTGTGATATTAAAACAACTATCATTTTATGGTGCCTACAGTTATATTATTATTCGAAACTATAAAAAGTGTTTTAAATATAAGAATATTTCTTTAAGAAATGTTTTTCCTAAAGAAAAAATTTGATATCAAGGACTTTTTCAATAAAACTTCTTTGATTCTATAGACTTTTTTAAAGAAAAATAATTTTAAAAAATTTTAAAATTCTAAGGAATAGAAAAATTCTTAGATTAGAAAAATGTCCTTAGATTTTTTGGATTTTTTTTTAGATAGTCCTTAGAGTCTCATAATTTTTCTTTTAGAAAAAGTCACTAGAATCTGAGAATATTTTTACTAGTAAATTTCCTTACACGCAAAGAAAAAACATGGTTGGAAGAATCATATTCGAAGAGCATCATATATTTTAGGGTTAATGATTGTGCCAACCAAAGTCGTACTATATTATGGTTATCATATTGTGATCATAAAGTATCCATAATTTTACCATAATAATTACCCTACAGTTATGTTATGATCCAAAAATTACCATATTATGATTCTAAATAAACATATTATTATGTTGAATTTATCCATTTGATTTATTTGCATTTTCTGCCTAAAACAATTTAAAAACAACATTTTTCTGGTAAAAATCTTAAATTTTAAGTCTTACAATTATAGTAGTAAACCCCGGAAATTTCACATGTTATGGGAAATGGGGAAAGGAGACAGAAGGAAGTATTACTCATAACGTTGTCTCTTATCTTTGGCTAAACTACGACTGCTGGGCGTGTGCGAAGATCTTTTTCTATGATAACGTTCACTTGGTGAGTTCTTATAAGTATCAGGTGAATAACTGCGTGATCTGCTGCGATGATTTCTGGCAGCAGTATGATGATAACTGCGTGAACGAGATCTAGAGCGTGTTTTTAACTTAGATTTAGAACGTTTTTTAGATTTCTTTTTACTTTTTGAGGATTTTTTTGATTTCGATTTTTTTGATTTATGTGATTTTGATTTAGATGCATGTTTTCTTAAATCTTCTACATCGTCATCTTCATCGACCGATGATAATGATTCGGAAGATGCACATGGGCTATCATGTTTTCTGTAATGTCGTCGCTCTTGTGTGGCCATCATTTCTAAATCTCTTTTATCTTTAGTACGAGATCTAGATCTACGTTTGCTATGCCTTTCTCTGGGTTTAATTTCACTTATTAATTCTACTTCATCCTCATCATCGGAAACATCTACGTATGCTGATTTTTGGTTGTCTCTAGATTTTGCTGTAATTAGTGGTGGTGTTGGTGGTGTGGGTGAGGGAGTGGGTGTTAAAATTGTATTTCCTTTAAGTTTTTCATCTTTTTCATCATCACTATTTGGTCCATAGGATGTAATATGATATGATATAATATGATTGCATGTAATCATAGTATACTCAAAATGTTATTACATTATGGTCTCCATAACTATATTATGATTTCTGTATTATCATAATATGATTCATATAAAATCTTTATATAAAACTGTATAGAATAATATTACATGTTTAAGGAATTTTCGAAAAAAAACCCTTAAAAAAATATTCTAATGGTAAAAAAAACTGGATCTTATTAGGTCAATTGATGAAATGTTTTAATGCCACATGAAAGGTATTTTCTATCCATCTGTTATTTGTCAGGTTTTAGTAAACAATATATAATTGCTTTTTTAAGACATTTTGGTTTTAATGAAAACAAGACAATACTCGTATTAGGGCTGTAAATGTCAAAGTCATGTTTTATTTGATGTATAATTATTCATTTATTGCTGGCAGCATTTTATGATTGCATAATTATCATATTATTTTCATAGTCAGAATTTTTGTTACCACAGTATGGTCACAGCCAATCATGTTATAAAATAGAAGGTGGAAATCATAAAAAAGTAAAATATTTACTATAATAATGATGGTAGCGACCATGTTGATGGTTAGACAACCAATAATATGGTTGTGACAACCATACCCATTTGCATCAAGCACAATATAGTAGCACTGATCATGTTGCAACCATGTTTTTTCTCTGCGTGTAGAATCTAAGTATTTTTCATGATTAAAAGTCCTCAGTATCTAGGAATTTTGTATTCATAGAAATGCCTTAGAATCATAGTTTTTTTTAATATATGAATTTTTATCTAAAAAAACAGAATTTCACTTTAAGGAAAAGACCATAGAATCTAAACATGTTTCTATCCGAAATACTAAAAATCAAGTATTTTGTATAAGAAATGTTTTTGTACAAAACAACTCTTGGATTCTACAGACTTTTTCTTATAATGTTTTATTAATATTCTGAGTAGTTTTTCCACTAGAAAGTCGTTATTTTACAAGAAATAAATTAATAAACATATTTTCTCAACAAATTTATTATTGTTTTTATAGAAAAGACTCCAAAAAATATAAAATCTTTAAAAGAATCTTTTTCAACAGTAAATTGATAAGTGTAAATTTATATGTATAAGGCATTTACGAAATTAAAACCCCCAGGTAAAAATGATTATTTATAATCATCATGATATAAACTGATACATTTTATAATCATCATGACTAAACTGATACATTTTTTATATGAAAACAAGACAGTATTATGAACGTCAAAGCCCTGTTTTATTTGATTTATTTACTGATTGTTGTCAGCATTTTATAATTTCATAAATATCGTATTTTTGCATAGTCAGAATTTTTGTTACCACAGTATGGTTACAGCCAATCATGTTATAAAATAGAAAGTGGCAATCATGAAATAATAAAATATTTACTATAATATAATAATTATGATAGCGACCATACTGATGGTTAGAACCTATTTAAAACCCAATAACTTGATTATGACAACCATACCCGAATCAGCAATTATAATATAGTAGCGCTGATAATGTTGTAACCATGTTTTTTCTCTGCGTGTACTTATTACAACGGACATCACAATGAACTATCATAGGCAATATAACTATTTTCTAGTTCCTCAAAATAATATTTTAGCTTTTTTGATCGATTATAGGTAATTCTTAATAAAAATATCCTACTAGCAAATAAATTTTTATGAATTTGATCAAAATCCAACCAATATTTTCTCTGCGTATATTTTAACGGTTAAGATAAGAAAGGGCATTAACTTTAATCAAGTAGTTTATTTTTTTCGGTCTAAACGGTCTGTATGACATGAATATAGCCATTTTTAAACCGGTTCTTATATATTCTTTTAAGTCTCAGTAATCGGTAAAAACACATCTTAATAGTTTTCTTAAAGTCGAAAAAGCCAAGTCCATATTAAATGAAAACGTACGTCAAAAATAAATAAAAACTAATTAAAAAAATTTTTAAATTTGTTTATGCTGGATAAGTGCAACTTATTAAAAGAAATCATCTAACAAGGAAGCATCGTTAATAATAATGATAGATGTAATAAATGTGACATAAGAAAAGAGGTTACCTTTGGAATGGTTACCTTTCTAGCGGCCCGATTCTCATGCTTAAGGGTTAAAATGTGAGATTAAAAATTAACCAATTATTCGCTTTAAAAATACGATGTACAAATTATTTATCAAATGGAAGGCATTTTGAGGACCTTTTTTAATAGATTACTAAAAATATTAAAAAATTAAAAAAAAAAAGTTTTGATACATTTCTTACACAATTTTTTATTACTTTTGTCTCCTCCAAATTTCATCGAAATCTTGATGAACCTTTCAACAGAGTTCTCTTGTAAATCAAGATAAAAATACAAAATTGACTATGTTAATTAAATTGTCTAATCGTATAAAATGCAATTTTGAGTAGCTGATTTATTTCAATTAGAGTTATGTAAACTTATTAACCGGTTAACCCATTTCCAGCGGATGGGTACAAATATAGAGCAATCTTGAGAAAAAATCCACCTAAATCCAGGTGAAAAGTATCTCAAATTTGTTTTCATGGACAGGTAGAGTAAGGGTAGAAATATTAAAATAATTTACTATGAAATAGTATTATACTATGGGCATTACTTAGCTGGTCAAAATTCAATAAATTTAAAAAGACCGGAACATTTTATACATTTTTGATTAAGACTAAAAAATAGAAAAATACGGCTCGTTTTAATTTGTCCCTCAAAAACCACTGTGTTCAAAATTTGTGACAAATGTTAATTTAATTTTCTTTTTTAAAGTTTAACACCCGCTGCTTTATTAGTTTAGATTTTTTTTTTGCATTACCATTTCTATGAAGTCTAATTCAAATTATTTTTATGTTTTAGCATAAAGAATTGGGATACTTAAGTTTCAGCTGTGATTTTCATATTTA
Source organism: Eustalomyia histrio (assembly GCA_949748255.1). Lineage (NCBI taxonomy): Eukaryota > Metazoa > Arthropoda > Insecta > Diptera > Anthomyiidae > Eustalomyia > Eustalomyia histrio. The sequence goes on from OX456526.1 coordinate 121,984,563, forward strand.
TTTTAATAATAAAAAAATTATCATAATATTAGTGCTATATTTTTCAGTGTTATAAAAAAAAGCACAAGTTAAAGTCTATATACAAATTGACACTTTTGACATGTTTGACATATTTTTTATTTGTTATACTTATAAGGGGTGGTAATTTAAAGGGGGGTTGAAGTATAAAGCAATCTGTAGAGTAGAATTTAAATTAATCGCATCATCAGTGTTGATTTTTTTATGTTTACCTTTTTTAAAATTATAAATTTAAGATTTATTAAGGTACAACTTTGAGAATTTATATGTAGTCAAAAACTACTTTAATTTTCTTTAAATTTTTTGAAGGCTTGTAATTTATTTCCATGTGTAACAACTTTGAAAAATTGTTCCTTAAATATTTAATTTCACCTACAACACCATATATTTATGTTGTTCTTTTTTCCTTTGAAGCAAACAAAATGTTGTTTTTTTATCAATATTTTTCCAGTTCATAGTAAAATATTTTTTTCTCTTTTTATTTCTTTACAAAGACTGTATGTAAAAGCAGAAACTCATTCTCATTTTTAAATAAAAAATATAAAGTAGACTTTCGGTATTTACTACAGCCGTATCAAATGCAAGTGAAATAAAAATGGCCGAAATTTGTTACAAATTATTTTTGGAATGCAACTCCTGGGAAAAAAAAACAGATTACCAAATTATGGATAAAGTAATAGAGGCCGAGGCATTACCTTTCACCTTACTTAAGTGACGAATTTTGTAGGAAAAAAGCTTATGTATACTCATATATGATTTTATATGACCACATATCCTCAAATTTCGGATCCGAAGATATATAGTCATATATGAGATCATGTATAGCCATGTATTGCACTATGCATGGACTTATATGACCATATATGATCATTAGCAAGCCCATGTATGGACAGTGAGAATCACTTGAATAATGAATCAATAATTTAAAATTTATCAAACAATATAAAAAAATGATAAGATTATCGCCTTTCGTTGGTCGTTCAGGAGAGGTTTTTTGAAATTTTTTTAGAATACGACGAACTATACAAACACGTACATTCACTCCACTTTCATCCCGAATTTTAGCAGCTGACATCGAAGAATTTAAGGCAAATCGGCAAATTAGTTGTCTTTCTCTGGCGGTTTTCAACGTTTTAGTACGTCCTTTCATATTTTTCCCATATTTTTTGATATTATTTAGGTAATTGTAAATTTGGCTATTTCTAGAATTTGTTCCCTTTTGGTAGAGTTAATAGCTTATCCGCGTCCCATTTTTGTTTAAATTTTAACAAAACTGTTTTATTTTCTAGGTTTTCATAGTTTCTAAACATTAAAAGTTTAAGACATGGCCGACTCGATCAAAGTCTAAAAATTCCTTATTCAAGTGATGCATTAGAAATATACATTTACTTTATACCTTAATATAGAAACAATATTGGGAATTAGAGAAACAAGTTAACAGTTTTGTTTCTTCATTAAATTAAAGATAATACCATGTACTATAGGGTCCGCCAAATAACTTTTTTTTTTGGAAAATGCTATAAAAAAAAACTACTGAATATTTTCTCAAATTTCTTTTTTTATTTGAAAGTACAATCCCTCCGGTTAATAATGGAAAATAATTTCATTCAAATGGCTGCCTCGGCTGGCCATGCAGTAGCCTACACGATTGGTCCAATTTTTAAGCACATTATCGATTGTGTGCAGCTATTGGTGAGGCTTCACGAATATTGTCCTTTAAAGCTTCAATTGTCTCTGGCTTGTCGGCGTAACACTTATCTATGACGGCACCCCACAAATAATAGTCCAACGGTGTCAAATCGCAGCTCCGAGGTGGCCAAACGACATCAGCTCTGCGGCTGATAATGCGATCTTCAAAAACAGGGCGCAAAACATCGAGTGTAGCTTCGGCTGTGTGGCAACTAGCGCCGTCCTGTTAAAACCAAATTGTTGCCAATATCCTCCTCTTAAATTTTTGTGAACAAAAATTCGTTTCCGATAACGATCGCCATTGACTGTAACGGCCAGCCATTTGAATGAAATTATTTTCCATTATTAACCGGATTTCGATTACAAACTTAGTAAATATATTAGTTCAAAGTTAAAAAAATACAATTCCTTGTTCAAGTGATTCGTACTGTATATGTTCATATATTTTTAGATTTTTTAAATCTATTTTTAGTACACCTAATATTTTGGTTTAACCAAACGGCTTTAATGTCTAATGATATTATCACTTTGGGAATGGTTAAGTTCTAGATTAAAATAAATTAAAACTTTTATCAAATTTTCAATGTTTTTTTCAACAAATATACATATCTGTGTGTAATTTATCAATGCATGAAAATTTATAAATACTTTGTACAAAATAGTTCATAGAAGTACCATAGTACTTTTAAAGTACCAATAGCACCGCAAAAAATACTATGATACCAACTTTATGCATTCATATCCGCAGTGTTGCCAAAAAAGTTTGTTCTCATGTTCCCATTTTCAAAGTTGAAATACCCAAAAATCCTTAAAAAAATGTTAAATAATCAAATTTTTTTTCTAAAATGATTTTTCGGAGATTTTGTTTGCTTAAAATTAAAAAAACAATATTTTAGAATAAAAGGTGACCTAATAAAAGAATTAAAATTTTAACAAATTCAAATTTTAACTTAATTTTTTTTTAAATTTTAAAATATACCTTCATCTAATTTTTAAATTTGATACAATTTTCAACGAATCGATTTGCAAAATTCCTTTAATTGTTTGATTAATTTTCTACTTTATTCAATTAGTATCAAATTCAGAGACACAATATGATTTTTGCTGATTCTTTTTATAGAATCAATCAAATTGATTAAATTGTAACAAATCATATAACCAAAAATCGTTCGCGAACATAATCACTAAACAAATTTTTCAATCGAGTCAAAATTGAATCATTGATATGAAGTGATTATAATTTATTCATAGATTCATAAAATTAAAAATATGAAATAAAATGAAGTATCAAGTTCAAGAAGCCAAATCCTTTTAAATGGCAACACTGATGTGTATACACTCTGATGCATACCAACACTACATAGACTATGTTGTTTTTGTAAATTTAAATAACGAGTGCGATTCTCTTTATTAAGTTATGACTCTTAATATGCTTAATATAAACAATATTTTTAATATTAATTTTTTTTGAATTTTTTTTTGTTTATGAATATGAGATGCAATTTAAATAACTGTAATAAGAGTTAAGATATAAATAAATCAAAATAGTATTACTTTTATATGTTGTCAATAGTGTTTGAATATTTTTACACCAAGTTCACAATTAATAATTTAATTGATGTGATTAAACTTTTAATTGAAAATGAACAAAAAATAAAAAAAAAAAAATTAATTGAAATTTTTTTGGCAGTAATTTTTTCTGTGGTAAAGTCGTATAATTTTATCTATATTTTTATTTCTTTGATTATGTTTTACAAAAAGTTCCTTTCTCCGGAGTACTTATTTGTACTTTTGTTTGTTTAGTTACTATATAAAGGGTTTTCCAATAGGTACTTGACAACTTTGAATGTAATTTGTGAACGCACTGTTTCACTGAAAAAATATCGCTGCCGTTCAGGCGTCCGTAGCAAACGATCCAAATCAGTCGATTCCGCGGCGTTCTCAAGAACTGAGCATCGCCAAGACCAGTTTATGGCGAATTTTGCATAAAGAGCTTGATTTACACCCATACAAGATCAAGTTGACTCAAGAATTGAAGCCGATGGACCATTTGACGCGACGTACGTTCTCTGATTGGGCTCTGGAGAAGATGCGTCAAGATGATGAATTTCATCGCAAAATCATCTTCAGTGACGAAGCTATCTTTTGGCTCAATGGGTTCGTCAATAAGCAAAATATGCGTTATTGGTTTGGTGAAAATCCACATGTGCTTCATGAATCACCACTTTATCCATAAAAAAAAAAACTGTTTGTTGCGGTTTGCATGCCGGCGGCGTCATTGGGGCATTTTTTACGTCAACAATAGCGATCGTCACGTTACTGTGAATGGCGATCGTTATCGCGCCATGATTACCGATTATTTTTGGCCCGAATTTGAAAACCTGGATTTGGACGACATGTGGTTTCAACAGGACGGTGCTACACAGCACACATTACAATCGATTTACTGAAGAGTAAGTTTGGTGAGCGTGTTATTTCAAGAAATGAACCAGTCAATTGGCCGCCTCGATCATGCGATTTAACGCCTCTAGACTTTTTTCTTTGAAGCTACGTCAAATCATTGGTCTATGTCAACAAGCCGACGACGTTGGAAGAACTCAGAGCCAACATTCAACGCCAAAAAGCGGCCGTTATGGCCGAAATGTGTGACCGAGCCATCGATAATTGGGTCCAACAAATCGACAGCTACCGACGTGCCCGCGGTGGCCATATGAACGAAGTCGAGTACCATTCATAAATGCTTTGATTGTATTTTAAGTCGATCATAAAGTTTTGGAAAAAAATCAAATGGTTTGCGTTTTGTTTAAAAAAAATAGTTGTCAAGTCCTTATTGGAAAACCCGATAGTTTATCAACCTTTTACTCTCGCTGTTCCCAGCGAACATGTAGTTACAATAACTAGTTTTGCTACATTCTTTAAGGTTTTCATCGCTGTGTGATATGTTCTACACTCGAAAAAGCAATTTAATGGATTTAACAAAATGGTGGTTTATTTTACCAAAGAAAATTGAAACCAACTTCCACCTACAATGGGACACATGTATGAAGCGCATGCAAAAGTAATATTTATTTTTTTTTTGGAGGTACTTTTTTATGCTCGTGTATGTTTATTGATATGGTAGTAGTATGTATGTGCCTTTTGAGACAAAGAGTTTTCCCACATCAGCCATAAATTTCATACTAAATTGACATGTGTATGTAGGTGTTTTTATATTTCGTTTCCATATTTTTTTTTTGATAACATATGCATGTATATGGCATAGGTTTACCAAATGCAAATTTCGAGAACTTGTAATACACAAAAATATAACAAATAGTAATAGTTAGAAATTTGTTTTCTGTTTCACTGAAATTTGAATTTTTTTAATTTTGTTTGATTGAAGTGTTAGGGTTAATAGAATTTATAACATATGTTATTGATGTTTGTTAAAAAAAGTCGGAATTATGGTCTCAAAATGCTTTTCTGATTTAATTATTTTTTATATTCTGGTCTTTAAATTTAATTCTCTTTAAACTGTCATCCTTTTTTGTATGTAGGTTTTGTGGTATGTTTAATTATATGTGGCTTAACTTTAATTACTTTTAACTCTTCCCTTTCAAATTCCTTAATCTCATATTAAGTATAAAAAAGTATTAAAAGAAACCTTTTTTTTTCTTTAAACTTTTAGGTTTTTAAAAATTTATGTAGTTCCCCCTTTAAAAACGAACTCGAATAAAAAGAAAATCTGTTAATATTCCATGTTTGTATGTGCATTTAATAGTATCCTTACAACAGCATATAATGTAATGTTCTATGGCTTTGTATTACAATGACTTTGTTTCCTGATTGAAAGGGAGGTCCTGTAGAACACACATTCACACATACATATACTCATACGGGTTTCATTCTATACATATAATGAACTTGACAATCACTCATGTGTGGCTTATTAAAGTAGTGTAAAACTTCCCTTTTGAAAATATACAACACATTAACAAAAGTTTTTCATATCCTTATAATATGTATATACAAGTACTGACTGGGGGTCTTGTTTTTTTCTATAGTGACGTTTTTTTGGTGGTCTTATTTACGCAGCATTTAACATCGTCAATGTGTGGGGTCATTATTGTGGTCTCACACATTTATGTAATAATTCCTTTGCTGTTTTGTTGTTTTTGTTGTTGTGCTATGTGAATTTGTAAACATAAAATTAGTTACGCCCTTCAGTACAGTGTTTCTTTTAAATTATTTTGAAAAGCTTTTATGTGGTCAAAAAGAAATATGTTCTTAATAGGTGTAGTTAAATGTTGTGATTAAGATTTAGCACAAAATTTAGTTAAATTCAAAAATTTAATAAAATTTTTTTTTAAATTTATATATTTACACCAAATACAATATTATGCTTTAAAAAAAATCTCAACAATTGCTAGCTGGCTCTGGCCGACATTTGGAGAAATTTTAGTATAAGGTGATGTGTTAAGTTTTGTGGTTAAATTTTAATAAATATTAAATATTGTTTTTCTAAAAATGTAAAATTAAAAATCAAGAAATTAATTTGCATTAAATAGCAAATCAATTGCTTGAAATCTTTGCCAGAGCAAATGTGGTTAACAGTGGTTGAACGAGTTATTAAAGCCAGCTGTAGGTGTATTTATTGTCTTAACGAGTATATTTTAGCCAGTAATATTTTAATAGGGGAATATTAAATTTTTCGAAAATTAGTTTGGAAATTTATATCTACATGTTTTATCAAAATCGGGAACAAACACTTCGCTCTAAAAAAAATAGTTAAAGGTTTCCCTATTTATAATAGTAAATTTTTGATATAATGTCAGGAAAATTACTCTATGGGCTTAAGTTATCATTAAAATATTTTTATCAAAAATTGCTAAAATATCAAAAGGCAGAATAAAACAGGGAAAGGTAAAAGTGGAATAAAATTTTAAGGTAGCAACAGCATTTAAAAAGTAGAAAAATTCTGGTACATGCGGAATGGTTGATCAGTGCCTTGTTTCTGTATTTCTCATATCGACAAAGTTTTCGCAAAATACATGTAAAATGCAACCTTGCTCTGCTTTCTATGGGGTGAGTCACAGGCCATAAAATTTATATAAATCTAAAGAGAATAATAATGTCCTTTATTCGTGTTATTTCTAGGAATTTTACAAAATTAAATGTGTCCAGAGCCTTAGAAGTTAAAAGCTCTAAATAATTTCCAGTAAAAATGCAATCAACTTTATCATATATTAAGTCACCCTGTATATAGTAGGGTGATCATGAATTTCTCGATGCGAAAACGTCTCTCATCAGATACAGAAACGGGGTGCTGGTTAGTTATAGGGTATCTTACGACTATTTTACTTTAGCAAAATTTATTTGGATATTTAGAAAAATCTTTTGTGTGATTTCAAATAGAGTATGACCCTCGTTTTCAGCATGCCCAAGTTAATTATAAATGATGTATTAAAATCGGGGCAGCGACTTTCAGGCACAGAAAAATCTAAAAAATACGCATTTGAAATATAACAAAAATGCATTTAAAATATAATATCCACTAAGAACCTTTATAAATCCAATAATATATACTAAAAATCAGAAAGATGTTTACACAAAATAAGATTCGAAAATATATTTAAATTTTTTCAAAAATTCTTAATTTTTGATTACACGCAGAGAAAAAACATGGTTGGGGCAATTATATTCGAAGAGCAACATATACTTTTATAGTTATCATATTATGATAATAAAATAAACATAATTTTACCATAATAAAGTCGCTTCAGTTATATTACGATTCGAAGCTATAAAAAAGTTCTTAAAATTTAAGAATATCTCTTTAAGAAATGTTTTTTCTGAAGAAAAATTTTGATATTTAGGACTTTTTCAAGAAAACTTCTTTGATTCCATGGACTTTTCTAAAGAAAAATACTTCAAAAATATTTTGAAATTCTAAGGACATTTTTAATAGAAAAATTTTAGATTTTAAGGACATTTTAAAGATTTTTTTAGAAAGTTCTTAGAGTCTCAGAATTTTTCTTTTAGAAAGAGTAGTTAGAATCTAAGAATATTTTTACTAGTTAAAGTCCTCAGAATCAAAAGAATTTTTTATTAAAAAAAGACCTTAGAATCTAATGTATATATAATTTTTATTTTTAAGACAATTTGCAGAATGTTAAAATTTCACCTTAAAAAAAGTACATATAATCTAAAAATTTTTCTATCAAAAAGGATTTTTAAAAATCTAGTATTTTGTATAAGAAACCTTTTCTACAAAACAAATCTTGGGATCTACAGCCTTTTTTTTATAAAAAAAATATTTTATTAATATTCTGAGTACTTTTTCCACAAAAGTCTTTATTTTACAAAAAATGAATTAATAATTATATTTTAAAAAAAATATATTATTGTTTTTATTGAAAAGAATTACAAAATATAAAAACATTAAATATACAATCTTTTTGATAATTAAGTTTTTCGACAATCAAATATGATTGTAAATGTCAAATACATGTTTTATGTGATTTACAATTATTTACTATTTGATGTCATCATCTTATATATAGTTCCATAATTATCATATTTTTTACATATTCAGAATCTTTATTACCACACAGTGGTTACAGCCAATCATGTTATAAAATAGAAAGTGGAAATCATGAAATAATAAAATATTTACTATAATAATGATGGTAGCGACCGATAACTGGTTAACGTTGTCTGATTTGGTCAGATATTCAACACCTGTATTTTTGACTTATTAGGAAGGTATCCCCGGTGCACCCACGGATTTCGCTGAAATTTGGATATGTTATAGAGGAGAGTGAATACGTATATTTTGCGGCTCAAACTCATGTTTGAGAAGATCGAGAGTAGGGTAAACAGTGTTTTTTAAGCAATTTGGATATCAGTTTGAAAATCGTTTAAATACACTCTTAAAAATGTATTGAAATTTACAACGATATTATGTGTATTTTTATTTAAAACCACACATTCTGCTTTAAACTAAGCACAAAATGTTTGAAAAGTTATTTAGCACATTTTTCTGTACAAATATATACGTGCAAACAAATTTGTTGTATATTTTAAATGCGATTTATACCAAAATCTCGTAAGAAAACTTTATTAATATTATTCTAAAGATTTAAATGCATATATTAGCATTAATTTGTGTTCCGTTAAGCACATAAATAGGAAATTTACACACATGTAGTATTTTAAACACAAAATTTCCAGACATTTAAATTTAAACACTTTTAGTAATTTTATGGGTATAAAGGTAGTCAATAAGTTACCTACCATTATAGTAGTAAATTTAAATAAAAATTTATAAGAGTGTAGCTTATCTAGTGGTATATCAAACATGCTCAATTGTTTATGATATTAATAAGAATACATTAATTTTAGGGTGTCTTGTATGAGTGTGGTGGGCCGCTAAAAATATATAAATTTTCCTGAGTATTACCGGTGGTATCATCTTTGTAAATGTCACTAAATTCTTTCTGGTCCCAAAAATTTTTTCCTAATGTATAGAAATATCACACCTATTGTAATATATCAATAGGTGTGATATTTAGAATCAGCTGATTCATTCTATGTGAATGAGTTAAACAAAAACAAGCTTATGGAGATACTTTATGTATGGCTAATGGAGCCTTAGAGGGCATACTTCGCTTAATTTGAATATTCCAAAGAAGAGTTTTTAATTGCAATTTTGTAATTTTTACAAAAAATAAAAGTTAACTTAAAATTATATGACCTTATTTGTGACCAGTTTCCAAAGTCTATTAGAAATGATATAAGCATATCAATTCCAATGCATGAAATTTTAGTTTTGCTGTATTATTTTTATATCAGAAATTAAACAGGTAGCAATAGTTAAATAAAAATTTATTTAAAAAAAGTATTTATATTATTTTAATTAATATGTTTTACCATGGGGGAAAATTTAATTATCTTGTTATCGCTTTTATTAAAAATTTCATTGTATGTTCAGGCTTTTTAATTATTTTTTAAAATATATTTTCCTTTATTTTAATCAACTAAAATAAATATTGAACTTGTTCATACTTTTTTGCTAGTTATTACATAGAAAATGTAATTTATTTAATTATTTTCTTTTTGCCACCTAAATGAGAATAAGAAATAAATGAAAAGAAAGGTAAAAAAGGATATTAAAATTGAAAAAAAAAAATATTTGACATCTTTGTTTAGTAAAGTTTTTTGGACGAAAATTTCTTTTTTATACTGCAACATTTTGTGATATTCTAGAAAATAAAATAAGAAACAAAAAGAAAATAAAAATAAATCTTCCAAGGCCGACTATGTGACAGCCCAAACTAGTATTTATCAAATTCCCCAAAAGTTTGTAATCGAGTTTGTCTACAGATAAACCGATTCCAACCACATTTGTTAGGTTTAGTCCATAGATTAATATAAGTTAGTATATCAAGTCTCATCAAAGTATCATGTTATTTGTGACATGTAGTTAGAGTAGGAGTGTAGTGGAGTGGGAACAACAATTTATGGACTGGACATAGCTAAAGCGTAATCGTAATCGTGGTAATGTGTTAATTGATATTATAAATTAATAATACTGTAGGGTATAAAAAGCATATTGAGGTGACAAAATTATCTTCTGAAGTCGTTTCTCCTACTGCTGTTAGTTGCTTGTTACTTAGGTAATACCATCCAAAAATGTTTTTCTTTATGTCTTATTTTTTTATGCGTTTCTCACTTACGTTATTTTATGTTATAACAGTTCGCAAGCCCTGATAAAGCAGTTAAACCGATTCCCAGATCGAAGTGGTATACTACCCGTACTCATTGGTCGGTATGCAGTCAGGGATAACCGATTGTATTTTAATGAAGTCTTGGTGGTATATGGGCATCTCGGAATGTAGGTGGAGGCAGAGGCCGCTCTTATTATATTTTTTGGGGACTATAACGTGGTGGACATGATTTACCCTAAAATGATTGGCGCTTAGTAAAACCCACTATGCCATTAGGACATAGTGTAGGGGGGGGGGGGGGGAGGTACGATCAATGGACCAACTGAAACTTCTGGACTATCTTAAGTCTAGAAATCTGTGGCCCCTCCCGCCATTGAACTTAGGTTGGGAGAGTGATAAGAATATGGTCAAACTAAATCAAGGCAGAAACCTCTACCCATTGTAAGTAAGATATAACTCTGACTGGCAGAAGTCATAGCTCCCGTTCCGGCAGTATTCACAGTCTACACTGTTGATGTACTTGATATGCTGCGTTCCTGGATTCCTAATCCTCCTACCTTAAATTGGTAAATTGCGTGAGTTTGATGGAGATTGGTGGCAGGTAGTAATACTGCTTAACGCCGAATCTCTTCCCCACTTATCGATCACCAAAGATAAGTTTGGGTAACGCTTAAGAAGGATTTTTAGGTCATCCCTGTCAACACCGATACAGCAGAAGCTAATATTCTAGACGAACATTGTGCTCTAGTAGGGCCTCCTGTTATTGATAAGGCGGGTGGGAAGGCCTACAGAGCAAACGGTCTAATAACAGCCCCCTGTGATGAGGGGTTAAAACTCTTTAAATACTGAGCTGTTGTGGCATTTAACTGGGCTGTTCGATTCCGAGCATGTAGATGAAAAATACCTCAGTAATAACATGAATGCAGATCAGGGATACCATTAATGATGTTAAAGCAGCCCCGGATGCATTATTTCTGGGCCTGTCGGATGGTGTGTCGAATTTAGTCTTCATCCAAGAGCCATTGGTACATTGTGAAAAGTTTTGCGCACTGAAACCCCTAATTGGTAGGGACGTATTCTGAATTATATCGTCATATTTCTCTAATGACCGGATTCGTGAACCGAGGACATCGTATTGGTATCCTATGTCTGTTTTACTAGAATATTGCACATAATCCTGTATTTCTCTCCATTAAAGGCGTAGTTGGGCCTACCTGATGACATGATGGCCTACTCGGATTACGTAGGGGTAGTGGTAAAGAAGTTTCTAATTTATTTTTAAAGATCACAACTCTTTACTCTTATTACAATTTCTCATTAGCATATACTCGCTTTTTACTCCAAAACTAAAAAAAGAAAAAAAAAAACATAAAAAAACTCTTTATAATTTCTTAAATTGTTTTTCCATAATTTCTTACCTATTTTAAATAAAATTATATTTAAAATTCTGGAAATAAATAAAAATAGCATACATGTAAATTTTTTTTGTTCAAAAACATGCAAATAAAGGCAATAGCATGCTAAAATAATAAAACAAATAAATAACGTGACACAGCATGACACTAAACGTAACACCAAACAACAACAGTAAAATCAACAACTAAGCAACCAAACAACACACCATTTTTTTTAAACCATTTATTCATGCAAAAAGCCAGTCTCCCAACCAACCAGGCATTCAGCCAAGCATTCAAAACATATAACAAAATAACGTAAATAAAAAGAAGACGAAGAAGTGACTTTCATTTTTTGCCATATATTTTACGCTAATGTTCAGTAGGGAATTAAAGTCAAGCATATGTAAAATATGTGTGCTCACATCCACACATAAACATATTTTTGCATATTTACTTTCTCCCACCCATACTAATGTAATACATGCATGGTATGTGTATAAAAGCCTTTTAGTAAGTATCAGTAGTAGGAGCATTATATTTTCTTGGCTAAAGGGAAAAGGATCTATTACACTTATGCTATGAGCATAAAAAGAAAGGTTTAAAAACAACAATGCCATGGGTAAAAGAGAAAACTTTCTTTCAAGTATACAATATTTATATGGAGTTTAACATTTAGTAAAACAGCGTCAACAAGAGGCCTTAAGCAGGCTGTTTTTGTTTGTTGCTTTTAGCTGCTTCTGCTGCTGCTGCTTTTCGTCAGCATTGTTATGCTAGAAATTATAGAGTAAAAATTTTTCATATGATTATCTTAAGGTAAAGTTTAAGAAAAATGTAGTATGAGTAGCTATTTAGCATGTTCGTTATAAAAGTTTTTGGGGAAATTTAAGAGAAGTATTCTTAAAAGCAGTAAATTTATGACGAACAAAAAAAGTAGAAAATTTATAGAAAACCCAAGAAACACAAACAGGATATTTTTTCATATATACTTCTATATACTCTTAAAATTTTATGAATGATTTCAACCACTTTTATTATATTCGTATCCTGCATATTTATTTTTTTTTTAGAAAAGATGTTTATATAATATATTGTAAATAAAGAATTCTTTAAAATTTTCTAAAATAGAGCTGATGCAATTAAAAGTTTAACGTGTAATAATATAAAATTACAAAAATAAAATAAAATTACAAAATTCTACAAACAGAATTTTTTTATATTGAACATCTTTGTAAATACAAAAAACATTTTTTTAAAAAGGCACCAATAATGGAATTTGAAAAAACAAAAAACTTTTTATTATTTTTTTATAACTTCAATTTTTATTTTCAAAGAATTTTCATATGAAAAATAACAATTAACACACAATTCAAACAAAAAATTTTTAGAAATCGAATTTAAATTTTAACAAATATTTTTAATTACTTAAAATTTTGTAATACTTTTTTCTGTGTATACAAGTTTTCAGCTTTCTTTTTTGATGAAATTGTTTTCCAGTTTTCAGAAAAAAACTAATTTTTAACTAATTTTTAACAAATTTATTTTGCTTACAAAATTGTGCTGATCAACACAATTATAGTGAGGACAACAATCCGAAAGAAGAGGTAGATGTCGCAGCTATATATAGTACAGTTAAAAAAGACTAAAAAGGAAGATTTTTGTGTCTATCCTTATTACAAGTATATACATACTACTGTCAAATTTTGAGTAAGTTCCGTTATTTACTTTGCGTTTAACAGCTGTTCAAAACATACAACCTGGTGGATTTTTTTTTTAAATGGAAAAAAGTGAATTTCTAGTGCTCATTAAACATTATTTTTTAAGAAAAAAAAAAAACCGTCAATCAAACAAAGGAAAAGCTTGATAAATGTTATGGGGACTCTGCACCATCGATTTCAATGGCAAAAAGTGGTTTACTGACTTTCTTTGTGGCCTTACAAGCACGGAAGATGACAAACGTTCTGGACGCAAAGTTGAGATCTTTACAACCAAAACAATTGAAAAAATTCACGATATGCTGTTGGCCAATCAGAGATTGAATGTGCGATAGATCGTGGAAAATAAAGGCATCTCACATGGCTTAGTGGTTTTAATTTTGAAAGATTGCTTGTGTATGAGAAAACTTTCCGCAAGATGGCTGCCGCGTTTGCTCGACCACCAACGGAATCGTGTGACTGCTTAGTTTTCATGGCAAAAATCCATGAAGTAGATTACGAATTGCCCCTTTTTGCCTTATTTTCCGAATTTAGCCCCCAATGACCATTTCATATTTATAGAAATGGCTCGTTGAAAAGAGATTTAGCTCCAACGATGAAATTATTGATCAAATAAATGCCTATTTTTTGGACCTCGAAAAATTCTGCTGTTAAACGTACTTGATGGGAGCTGTGTTGTATTTCATATAACTACGAGGGAAGTTCGAAAAGTCACGAACTTATTGATCCGCCCTCGTAGCTACTGATGAAACTCGAGTAGCTCGAGTATTCTAAAATACTTTTTATAGTACAGATTTGGAGATAATTTCGTTGATATTGTGTTAAAATTTTTACTTAGTCGTTCAAAAGTTTCCAGTTTTTTCTAGTCCAAATAAAGAGTGAATCTCTTTATAGTTCAATTTTTACCGAGTGGTCCCCGAATATTAGAGGATGATTTTATGGATTACTCGACTCCATTTACCGACTTGTGATAAAAAAGAAATTAAAAATTTAAATTTTGCACACATTTTTTTTTGAGAATCTTCCAATAAAATTAAATATTAAAAAATAAAAAAAATCTAAACAAAATCAGATATAAAGGGTGGTTCAAATACAAGTATCTTTTTAAAAATTAAATAAAATAAAATAAACTAAACTAAACTTAATTTCATTTGGTATATTGTAGCTGTAGATATTTCAAAATAAAATTTTGTAATTGTTTTCATCTATTGAAATAATTGGTACAAATACACATTCGAATTTATGATTTTGAGTTTTCAAAAATGTGTTAAAGGATTTTCACTCTTTGTAGGAATTTTATAAAAAAAATATAAAAAAAATACATACAAGTAAGCATTTGAATTTATGATTTTGAGTTTTCAAAAATTCGTTTTAGAATTTTCATTCTCTGTATAAATTTTATCAAATAAAGAATTACATATTTTAACATAAAATAATGGCTTTATTAGAAATAGCAAATACTTTCAATATTTATGCAACAGGATTTCATTAATGTGACTGCCGCGGCTGGGTTTACAGTAGCTCATCCTATCAGTCCAATTTTCCAAGAGTTTGTTGATGGTTTCGTGCTCTATCTCACGAAATAGCCTAAAGGGCTTAAGCGCCAACTGACATCGCCAGGAAATTTGATATCACGATTACCGAACTTAGTGCGCAAAAAAAAATTGTTCGATGACATGAGGATCTGCGTGATATGGTGATCTGTGTGACATGGTTCGCCATTCTGCAGAAACCAAAGATTATCCAAGTTCATATTTTCCAATTCAGCCCATAAAAAGTCCGTAATCTGTAGCTTTCTGTGACATTCGCTGTTGACTGAAATGGCGTTTTCAGCAGTAATTTCAAAAAAAAAAAACGGGTCACTGATCCCCCCACTCCAAAATCCACACCAAATTTTCATTCTCAGTGGATACATTGGCTTTTCGGCAACGAAGTGCGGTTTTTCCCGATCCCCAGATGCGGAAATTTTGTTTGTTGGCATAACCGCCGAGATGAAAATCCGCCTCGTCAGAAATGATGATTTTTCGCCATCAATTGGGGCTACTGTAAGGCCCAAACTATGAAGCCGAAACGAAGTGGATGGTAATTTGCATTCAATTGCTGAGTCAATTGGAACTTGTAAGCAAATAATCCGAGATCTTTGTACAAAATTCTCATTATGCTGGTGCGTGAAATGCCGAGTTAGTTCAAGACCATGAATGTTGTCCACTAGCAAGTCAGTATAACAAACATTTTGCACAAACTTGCGAACAGCGTGGTGTGTGATTCATTTCACGCACTATTTGAGCAACACACCACTCACTTTGAAAATAAGTTTGCAATATTTCTCAACGTTATTCAAGCATAAGGCGACTCAGTTTGGTCCGCGGAGGCATGATACTAACCGATAGTTAATATTTTGAACAGACAAAATCTATCAGTGTAAAAATAACAAATGATTAAAAAAGATACCTTGTAGTACCGCCAAAAATTGATATTTATGCTGATATGGAAAAACAAGCTCTATAATTTTAATACTGGGATATGGCAAATGGAAGTCGGCCAAGACATATTCTATCATCATCTTACCATTGAAAGTTAAATTTTTTTTAGTTCTATAATTAACATATTTTGGGAACATTTCCTATGATATCTTTCTTTAGTTATTGTTAGTAAAAACAATAACCTACAAATTTTGAACAGTTTTTGTAGTAAAAAATTAAAAACATATTGTAACAAAAGAATGTACGTGCAGACAACTTTTTTTTTTTAATAAAAGTCAAACTTACTTACACTCATATACACACATATACATAAATAGCTTCTACTAATAAACCAAACACGTACCACGTACATGTGTATAACAATTTAAATGAAATTGTTTTAAAAAACACACACACACACACAAAATGCACATATTAACTTATATACGTATAGTACAAAATATCAGTTTAAGTGAAAAATATTTTATGGAAATTGAAAAATTGTACCTGAGAAAGAGCAAATATTTGCAAAAGAAAGTAAAAGAAAAGCATTCTAAAAGTTAAGGTAAGAAAAAAAAAAAATATGAAAAAGTACAATATAATTAAAGTCTAAAAAACATTTTATATGCAGGATTATTGTCATACCCTACAATCAATGATGGGTTTGTAGTGGTGTTGGTGACTATCAAGAACACCAGGCTTAGATTAAACTTATATTTTTTAATAGTCGCCTCAGAATTATTATTTAAATCGACCTAGCAATGTCTAGATGCCCCATAAAATAAAACATAAATACATTTACATCAAGAGTTATTTGACTGTAAACTGGTTAAATTCTTTTGCAGCAACCCAAACATTCGATTGTTAACAAATTCGGTTTTCCGGGTGTACTTACAAGTTAAATCTGGAATTGGGTTACTTTTCCAAGGACTTAAAGCTCTCTGTAAGTAGAGTGTCTTTTACTTCCAATTTAAATAAAAATAAAATAACGAAAATGAAAGGAAAATTATTATGTTCGCGTGTGTTTAGTATATGTTTTTCTTAATATGAGTATTTGTTTGGTAACCAAATATTTTATGCCTTTTGAGACTACTAATTCTTAAGGATATACAAATGCTAATGAGTTTTTTGTCTTTATGGTATTGTTTATTTTAATTTTAAGCTGCATTTCATGACCCTGTTTTTGTTTCTTTCATTAAATAGCGTAAAAGCGAAAGTTGTTCACGTGTCTGTTTGAAAAACATTTAAAAGGAATTTCAGCGTTTTTTTTGTTACATTTTTTTAGTACGTATATGTAAGCTTAAATTTGTCTTTTTTTTTTGGGTAAACGTCTTTTACGATTTTTGTGTTTGATTAAGCTTAATATTACTTGAGCGGCATTTTTTTTTAATATTATAAATTAAATATTTTTAAATTTTCTTCAACCCTGAAAACTCTAAAAAAGTATTTCAGATCTTTCATTAATGACCATACGCGGAGAGAGAAAGAGAGAGAGAGAGAGAAAGAGAGAGAGATAGAAAGAGAGAGATAGAGAGGGAAAGAGAGAGATAGAAAGAGAGGGATAGAGAAAAATTATTGGTATATCAATATAATATTTTAATTAGTATCTTATTTTTTACTGAATATTTTTAAGTCAAGTATGAATTTTATTATAATAAATAGGATTCTAGTTAACATATACTTTTTCAAATTTAAACCAATATGTCAACACCAAAGCTCTTCATTTCGCATTTTAAAAATAATTAGCATCACATTTATGTTAAAAAAAAACAAATAAATTTTGATATAAAGGCTGTTTCTATTTAATTTATTATTATTTCAGCTTAATTCATTTACTCATAGGCCACTAAAAATATGAAATAACTTTTGAGATTTAAAAAAAAAAATATTGAAATAATAAATTACATAAAAAATTATTTATAATTAATAAGTGTTTCCAATTCGGAATCGATTAACAGATTTCTCGTTTAATCGCCTCTGTTTCGGTTAATGTCGAACAAAAATTTTTAAACTCAAATAATTATTCAACCTGAATAATCGATTAAAATAGATCGAATAACCAGATTAATTTTCAATATGAATTTTTCTGTTATTTTTCTTAAAACTTTCTAATTTTCCTAACTTTGGCAAGAAAATCGTAGAAAGGAACGTCAACTAAAGTACAATCAAATTATTTCCAAATCGACTGAATCAAAGCAAATGTTATATAGGCTTTAGGAAATATGACACAACAATTTTTATTTCTGTTTCAATTTCTCTAAATAATAAAGGGTGTCCCAAGAAGAACGCAATTTTTAAATTTTAAATTAAACACAGATATTTAAAAAAAAAATCGTGAAACTTTATTATATCGTAAAGTAGACAGAATGAGGTTATGTATGGAACAATATATCGTGCAGATGGCCGCCGCGGCTTTGCTGGCATGCACGCGATCTTTTAATGAAATTTTCAATGACCGTTTTGCATGAATGCTGCGGTATTTCATTAATGCAGCGTCCAATTTCCTCTTTTAAGGCTTGAGTCGTCGTTGACTTATTTGCGTAAACCATCGACTTCAAAAAACCCCAAAGAAAAAAATCTAATGTTGTTAAATCGCACGATCTAGGCGGCCAATTCTGATCTCCAAAACGCGAAATAACACGACCGGGAAATGACTGATGCAGCAATTAATTGTTTTTCTGGCTGTATGACATGTGGCGCCGTCTTGTTGGAACCACATGCCCTCCACATTCATTTCTTCAATTCTAGGCAAGAAAAAACTGGTTATCATTTCACGATACCGAACACCATTGACTGTTTGCGCTCGACCTGCCTCATTTTCATAAAAAAAGGTCCAATGATTCCTCCAGCCCAAAAACCACACCACACAGTGACACGTTGAGGATGCATTTGCTTCTCGTGAATCACTCGAGGATTTTCCTCACCCCAAATGCGACAATTCTGCCTATTGACGAAGCCATCAAGATGAAAATGGGCCTCGTCACTGAAGATGATTTTATCGGCATTTTCATGTTGTAAATCAGCATTTTCATGTTGTCTCTCCAATACCCAATTAACGAACTCCCTTCGCTGTCCATGGTCAGCTGGCTTCAGTTCCTGAGTCAATTGAACTTTGTATGCATGAAGATGCAAATCTTTCGTCAAAATTCGCTGCAAAGTGGATTTGGAGACACCAATTTGCTGAGCTCGGTGTCGAATTGAGGTGGATGGAGTTTGAGCGACATCATCACGTACAGCTGCGACATTTTCGGTCGATCGACCTGGTCGATGGCGCGTTGTTGTCTTTACATCACTAACAGACCCAGTTTCGGCAAATTTATCCATTAATCTCTTTACAGTTTACTCTTTTGGAGCATTATTGTGACCCCAAATTGATCGCAATTTGCGAACTGTAGCCGCAAAATTTTCACCATTTTGGTAAAACAATTTCACAATGAGAATGCGTTGTTCATTCGTGTAGCGCTCCACCATTAACTAACACCATTAGATTTTTTTCTTTGGGGTTTTTTGAAGTCTATAGTTTACGCGAATAAGCCGACGACGACTCAAGCCTTAAAAGAGGAAATTGGACGCTGCATTAATGAAATACCGCAGCATTCATCCAAAACGGTCATTGAAAATTTCATTAAAAGATCGCGTGCATGCCAGCAAAGCCGCGGCGGCCATCTGCACGATATATTGATCCATACATAACCTCATTCTGTCTACTTTACGATATAATAAAGTTTCACGATTTTTTTTTAAATATCTGTGTTTTATTTAAAATTTAAAAATTGCGTTCTTCTTGGGACACCCTTTAGGTAGTAAATTTCGGAAAAAATTTTTAAGAATTTGTTATTGAATTTTTTTGAAGGCAGCTCTAGCTTATTTAGGCATTTTTATTTTATTTTGGACAGTGTCATATAAAGAAAATACAAACTTTATGGAAAAAATGTCCCACTTCGGTAAAACATTATCTACACTGCGTTTTTAATGGTTTAGTTCCACTGAATATGTCTCACATTTTCTTTTTAAAACTCGTCAGATTCCTCTGATAAAAAATCCAAGATTATAAGGCATGGATGATTCTTTAAAAACCCTCAGGATGCTTTGAATTGTCTTAAACAAACACTTTAGAAACCAATGCAATTGACTTAGCTTAGCAACTCTTTGTGTTCTTATTGATGAAAGATAATACATTTATTTCGCATTAAACGATTAATCAATCAATCGCAAATTTTTCCGATTAATCGACCCGAATAACCGATTAATCAATTTTCTTCAATTTTCGAATAGTGACCTAACCGATTAACCGGCAGGGTCGAATAATTGGAAATACTATACAAACATATTTATTTTTAAATCTGGAATATTTAACGTATGAGTAATATTAATTCAAACATAGTAAAATAAAGCTTATACGTATTGGTAACTGTTGCACTACATTTAAAATATTCAATTTATGTTGTAATATATATAAAATATTTGTATATTGTATATATACGAAAAATATTTTTGTATTTTTAAACATTGATTGTTATGAGCGCACTAATAATATTAAACATTTAATTTTAGCAACAAAGTGTGCCGTAGCAGGTTACGTTCATCGGGTGTGCTAGTGGTACCCTGACGTGAGGGTTTGTTGGGGAAGTTTGTCGTCCTAGGTCAATTCCAGAAGAATTTATCGGGTATTACGCAAATGTCCTGTAAGTACTTACACTAATTCCTCCTCTCCACAGCTCTACGTAAATTCTTTTATCACAACTGAACTCAAATATTATCATTTAACTACGAAACCCATTAAAATTATAATAAAAAAATTACATTAAGATAAAATATTGGTTGCAATGGAGGGTTGTTATTGTATTTGGAATAATCATAATCCATTAATGAAGGCAAAATAGTTGGGAATAAAAATGATCTAATTAATGATATTTCTAATCAACTTTAAAAATAAAATTCATATAGTAATTGTGTACAGTAGAATCAATAATTTATGTAGAGAATGAAATAGAAAATTGGTACAATCTATTAAAAATATACTGAAAATATGGTTATCCTGATCAAATATAGCATTAAATATGGATTTGATTAGTATCAACCAAATTGTGGACTTATTGATTATGACTGGTATTCTTAATTGAATTTTATACTATATTTGGTTTCCTAAGAAATTATTTTAATTCAAAATTAGCTTTTAAATTGAAGGTTAGTACTCCATACTTTATTTTTTAATTAAAGTAAAATATCCACGTTTAAATAGCAAATATATTCAAGAAAATTATATTACTTGTGGTGCAAGAGTACATTCACAATATTAGTCGAAAATACAATCAAAAAGAGGACTACTGTATTTTCATTGTATTCTGCCCATTTTGTTGTTTAATAATCGACAAAATGTAGTTTGTTTTTCAAATTGAATTTTCTTTTACTTGTATGTAATTACAAAGGGAAACACAAAAGTATATATTTTTATTTTCTATGTGTGTACGAGTCTCTTCAATAGAAAATGTGTATTTTAATTTTTCTCAAAAAATATTTATTTATTGATCAATTTCTATTCCCCCCTTAGATATAATACACTTGTGCCAACGTATTTTTGAATCCTCGAAGCATTTCTGATATGTACTTTTTGGATCTCTTCAATTTTGGAAACAGAAAAAATTCGCAGGGGGCCAAATCTGGTGAATTCAGTGGCTGAGGCATGTTTACGGTATTCTTCTCGGCCAAAAACTTACTAACAACAAAGTTTAAAATTCATGAGCCATGATATGCCGACATCCTCTGCAACTTCTTTAATAGTGATTTGACAATTCACCATAACAATTTGCTCCACTTTCTCAATATTTTCATCTAAGACGAGCATCGTCATTCGCATCTCCTCGACCTTCTTTGAAAAGCTTATACCAATTGCAAATATTTTTCTGACTCAGAGTACAATCACCATAAGCCACTCTCAACATTTCAAGTGTTTTTCAGCACTTAATTCCATTTTTTACAGAAAATTTGATGCGAATTCTTTGATCTACTTTTTCCCACAGCAAAAAATATCCGAACAAGCAAAACACGTCTAACTGTTATGTCTCTCACAAACAAACTAAACCAAACACAAGCAAACTCAACTAAGAACAGATGTTCGAGATAAGTGTGCCAACATTAAAAAAAGTCGCTAATCGAATGCAAGTAGCTCGTGAAATTTCAAAATTCACCTTTTCTATTGAACAGATCCCGTATGTATGGTTGAATTATTTCTTGTAATTTCTATTGAAATAATTTTTATATAAGAAACTATTTTCATTAAAAAAAGAAAATATATGAATTTATATTTTTAGAAATATCAACTTCTACTAAATGTCTGTGTTTCTTTATAATTCGTCTTTGAATGACTGGTTGAAATAATTAAAAATATATTTTTATGAATTTTAATTTAAAAAAAAAATTCTACAGGTTGGTTAAAAAGTTCCTGCGCTCACCAAGAGATGGCACTGCTAGCTCCAAACTTTTTTTATCTCAAGTTGGTATAACTGTCCTGAGAACACATGCAAAGTTGCAAGTCATTCTGTCAATTCTTTCTTTGTTTACAAGCCATTTGAAGTTGACGTGTCATTGATTTTTTTTAATATGGAAAAAATTTAATATCGTGCAGTCATTAGATTCTTTGTTTTGAACGGTTTAAAAGCAAAGGAAATTTATGAACAATTATTAGAAGTGTTTAAGGAGTCCTCACCTTTAAAACGCACCGTTGAATTTTGGGCTGGTGAATTTAAACGTGGTTGTATCAGCCTTGAAGACGATCCACGCGAAGGACGACCAAAAACTGTAACCACAGCAGAAATCATTGAGCAGGTACATAATATGGTTAGTGAAGATCCAAGTTTGACTAAGCGTGAAATTACTAATGCCATAGGCATCTCAGACGAACGAGTACTCCATATTTTACATGAAGAATTACGTATGAAAAAACTGTTTGGGAAGTTAGTGCCGCACACATTAACAATTCAACAAAAACTGGATCGAAAACAAATTTCTTAGCGTAATTTGGAGCGTTTTAAGCCGAATAAAACCGACTTCTTGCGTCGTTTTATAACTATGGATGAGACTTGGATCTACCACCATGATCCTAAATTGAAACAAGAACGTTTACAGTGGACTGAAGCTGGTTGTTCAGCTCCAAAGCAGGTGAAGTCACAACGATCAGCAAAGAAGGTTATTGCATCAGTTTTTTTGGGATGCAAAAGGAATTTGGTTTATTGATTATCTTCAGAAAGGTAAAAAAATCAACTCTGAATATTATTGCAGCCTTTTATATCAGCTGAATGAAAAAATTCGTGAGAAAAGACCTGTTTTAAAGAAGAAAAAGATCATTTCTCATCAAGACAATGCACCTGCTCACAAAAGTGTTTTGACGATGGCTAAATTCAAAGAATCAAAGTACGAATTGGTTGAACATTCACCGTATTTACCAGATTTGGCTCCCAGTGACTACTATCTCTTCAGAAATCTTAAACAATTCCTTCGTAGAAAGCATTTTTCGTCGAATAAAGAGGCCATAGCAGCCGTAGACGGTTATTTTGCAGAGCTTCCGGAAAACCATTATAAGGATGGGATAAAATTATTGGAAGATCATTGGAACAAGTGTATTGATCTTCTAGGAGATTATATTGAATAAAAAAATATATTTCGTAACAAAAACAGTATTCTTTCATTTCGAGCGCAGGAACTTTTCAACCAACCTGTACAGTCTGTAACGGAAAATATATTGTGATTGTATGTACTATGGATCTGAATGCCCAGGTTTGAAGGCAGAAAGGCAGATGTCTTAGCCGCCAGAATTCGATAGTCAACAAGGTAAGAGAAAACAAGTGATAATGTTTTCCGAGTGTATGTGCATTATTTTCATTTTATTTGATTTTAATTTTTATGTATATTAATCTTATTATGTAAAGAATAAGAACACGAAAATTAAATATTTTTTTCTGTGATTTTTTTTTTGGGAAATTCCATAACTATCTTCAAAATTATTACTTTCATAATAGTTTTAAATACATATTGATTGCTTGCATGTTTTTTACTGTTACTTCCTTCTGTAAAAAAAAAATAATAATTGATACGTTTTTCATTTCAAAATTGGCAAAATAAAATTTATTTATAAATTTATAAATGCCACTATGAACTCTCTTCTTTATAGATGCCATTATATATGATTTATATTATTTGCCATAATTTCTATTAAATTTTCAATTTTGCCTTTTTGTGTACTTTTGTTATTGAAAAATTGCCAAAAAATGAGAAAGTACTAAATCTAAAGAAAAATATTAAATAAACTTGTTTACAAACTGAATTCATAAACTCATCATATGAATGTACAAATAGTTCTTTACACTGTTTTTTTTTTCTTAACAAAATCCATAGGAAATCCCAAATACTATACCAAATTTGTTTCCTACATTCAATGTAAAAAGTGTTTACAAGCAATTTTTGTTTTTCATTATGTTGTTCTCGTTCCTGTTTCAATAAAATATAGTAAAACAATAAACTTAAATGAAATATGAATATGTTCTATGACACGTATAAGGGCTCAGAAGCATCTTTCTATAACAAATATCATCATAATTCTCAGCTCCACAGGACAAAAATATAAAGCAACAGGATTTTACTATATCTCTACAGTAATGATGTATATGGATATGTGTTAGAGACACTCATAAAAATATTTAGTTATTTGGAAAAATTTGCAACGTTTGCAAAAAATTTAAGAAAGATTTGTTGTAATTCCTTAAAAAATTTATGTAAAATAAACAATTAAATATAATTTCGGGTGTTGCTAAGGAAAATATGGTTATTGTTTTTAGTTATCCTACATATTTTGTATTTTATGAAGTATTTTATTATTTGTTGTTATTTTTTTTTTGTATTTCTGGTATCCTTCATTTTAGATTTCGTTTGTATAATTTTAATAAATATTTTTTTATGTTATCTGTATTTTGTCAAAACATATAAATTTGTCATTTTTTATATTATTATTCTTTCTTTTTGTATCAATTGCATTTAAGAATTTTAGTAGTTTTTTTATAACCTAAAGGTCGAGTAACTTATCTGAATATAATCTTAATGTAACAATATCCAGTTATTTTAATGCAAATTTTACCTTCGGTTAAGAAAGCAAAGTTAGACTTTAATTTTAACCATAGATAAAATTTGCATACGAATTTCTCTGACAAGTGTAAAATTGAGCATAATTTTAGACAAGTTAGCCGACCTAATCTTATAAACAAATAGCAAATGATGATGCTTAGTGCAGTTCAAAAATTTAAATTCTATTAGATTTGTTTATATAAAAAAAACCTTTAAATTACATGTTTTCTTATCTTAAAATTAAGAAGTGCGAAAAGTTAATTTTAATAATAATAATTTTCTTCTACAAGATTTTGATTCCAGGCTTTTAACTTAAATCTTTGGAAAATTTTTTAGAGTAAATTTATTTTTTCGAGTACATTTCAATATTGTTTTGAAAATAAAAAAAAAAAAAATAGAATGAGTTCTTTAAGATATCTGAGCCATGGCAGACTCGTAGAAAAATGTCATATTTTGATAAGTTTTTGTTGAATATTCGTCAATAAAGTAAATCACGGCGTTTTTTGTAATTTTTTATTAAAAAAAAATCAATATAGTGTTGATTATTATTTTGTTGATTCTTTTTTTGCACACACCACAGCTCTTAAAAAATATGTTATATTCGGTGGGCCGCTTTAAAATCTGTATCGCGCTTAAAAGTATGCAACATACTACAGTGTTTTAGCTCATATTCCCATTTTACAAGTTGAAATACCCAAAAAATTCCACTTCAAAAATAATGTTAAATTCTCAAATTTGTCCTTAAGCTTTTTTTAACTTATATTTTATCAAAAACTATTTTTATAGAAAAAAGGAGGTTTTTCAGCTAACAAATTTCGGGGTACTCAAAAATTTAGTGGACAATTTAGAGAGTTTCTGACGAAAACGATTAAATTTTTAAGGTTTCCAAATTGTTTAGCAAATTAAAAAAAGAGGTTTCAAAAATATTTTTTTTTAGAATGTGCAATAATTTGAGGTCATTCAGAAATATTTTTTAAGCCCTATTTTAAGGCATTTTTTGACTTGTTTTATTAAAGGATAACCATCAATATGGTCGCCACCATGCTGGTTATAGTAAGTATTTTAATATTTCTTGATGTCCACTTTCTATTTTACAACATGATTGCCTGTAACAATTCTGTGGTAACAAATGTTCTGACTATGAAAAATATGATAGTTATGGAATTAAAAGATGATGACAACAAATAATAAATAATTATAAATCAAATAAAACATGACTTTGACATTTGTAATCACAATGCTCTTTTATCTCATTTCAGTCGCCCATGAAAAATTTATAATACATGACAATTTTCACTTGGGAGATTTTATACTTATAACATTATAATTTACACTAATCAATTTATGGCCGAAAAAAAATATTGTCATAAAGATTCTATATAAAAAATTTATATTTTTAATTCTTTTTCATAATAAAGTATATAATAAAAATAATTTAATATGTGAAAAACGTTTATAGAATTCAGGAGTTCCTTTGTACCAAAAAGTTTCTTATACAAAATACTAGATTTTTAGAAATTTTTCTGATAGAAGCTTTTTCATTCTATGGAATTTTTCTTAAAGTCAAATTCTCAGATTTTACAAACTCTTTCTTAGATAAAAATTCATATATTAATAAAAAAAACTTAGATGCTAGGGCCTTTGGGGGAACAACAAATTTCTAAGATTCTGAGAACTTTTTTTCATTAAAAATACTTAGATTCTAATGAATTTTTCTAGTGGAAATATTCTTAGATTCTAAGGACTTTTTCTAAAAGAAAATTTTGGAGACTCCAAGGACTAACTAAAAAGATCTTAAAAATGTCATTAGGATCTAAAAATTTTTCATAAAATCTATGCTTTCTATTAAAAATGTCCTTAGAATTTCCAAATCTTTTTGAAGTTATTTTCTTTAAAAAAGTCCATAGAAGAAAAAAAGTTTTCTTGAAAAAGTCGTTAATATTAAATTTTTTTTTTGGAATAACAATTCTAAAAAATATTCTTAAATATAAAGAAATTTATCATAGTTTCGAATCATAATATGTTATAACTTGTTTTATTTTATTATCATAATATGAGAACTATGTTATAGTTCAAATATGGTTGGCAAATATGGTTAGTCTAAAAATCCTATGCCTCAAAAATCTGTCAACAAATCGAAGTGGAAATACCCAAATTCATGTCCCTTACCTGGCAACACTACATATTGAAAATACCGTTTAGGACCAAGATAAACCAGAGTCACCAAAGTGGGAGGGTTGCCAACCAAAATCCCACAATTTACATATAAAATTCCAGCAAAAATAGTACTGCCATATAAGCAATATAAACATCACTACTGTGACAAAGGCATCACTTTTTTCTGATGGTTTCATGGATAAATTTAACATTAGTGTGTCATTTACATCAGTTCCATATACTTTATCAGAATACTTATTTTAGTGTTTAAGTTGTTAAATATTTTAAGGCTACATAAGGTGGAATCCGCATTAAATACAACTCTCCAAAGTGATAATTTAAGTTTTTCTAAAATGTGGAGAGACAAAATAACCGGATTCGGATTTTATATTTTTGGCCCAATCTTAAATTTTGCGGGTGGAAATTTTGTATACCAAATGGCGAATTTATCGATTTTTTTCTGTATACTTGTTCCAAGGCAATTGTGGGTACATTAATTCCTGATATATTTAAAAAAACTATTCCAATTATATATAAAAACTATTTAAAAGTTAGAAAATACAATCTAAATATTTCCGAAATGGTATGGGTTCTGGTTTTAGTGTATATATTTAAGTAAAATTTTAAACAAAAGTATTAAAAAGATTACTTAAGAAAATAATGAAAGATATTTAAAACTATTTTATGATTAATATCTTTTAATTGGTATAAAATTATATTTTTAATATAATTTGAATAACTTCTTCAGAGAGAAACAAAAATACTCAATAATGTGTGATTTAGAACCTAGAAGAGGAGTGATTATAAATATACGAATTGGGTTAATATTTAAATCATTAGTTTTTGAAAGTTCCTAAGAATAACTTACAAAAATCCAGTAAATGAACACTAACTGAAACTAAGGCAACAATAAATAAAGTAATGACCAAAGAATCACTGCCTCTTTTTTTTTTGCTGTGATATATTGGGGGAAGAAATCGGGAAGTAACACATTACAACTCTTCGCTATTTTGTTTACTCTTGGCACTTTCACAGCATATATAGAAAAATATGCAATGTTTTTCGTTAAACTGTCTTTTATATCTACCCAGCAAAAATGAAGTTGCCAAAGAAGCAATAAAAGCATCACTACTATGGCAAAGGCATCACTTCTTTTCTAATGGTTTCATCGATGAATTTAACATTAGCGTGTCCTAGGATGGAAGTATTCAAATGTAGCTACTGGAATTACTCATACTTTACTCTAAGGAAGCAATGATAATACAATGATTAGATATTCTGATGCATTAGTTGAAAATGTTCATATACTTTTAAGTATTTAAGCTTTGATGAAGATTTAATTCATAAGAATGCAGAAAAATAAGTTTAAAGAATCGAAATGTATGCATTGATATACAAATACTCTTTATTAAAACAAATAAATAATTCTGCATTAGTGAAAAAGCATTTTTGAAATATTTTTCAAAAATTTTAATGAATTCTTAGACAAATTTTAAAATATGTTTGGATAATTTAAAAACTGGTTGTATAATTACGAAACATTTTTAGACAATTTTAAAATATTTCTGAACAATTTTAAATGATTTTTGCACAATTTTAAAACATCTTTAGGCAATTTGAATTAATTTTTACACAATTTTAAAATTATTTTGATAAATTCTGAATTAAAACTGGAAATGGTGTAGTGTTAAATAATAAACATAATGCAAAAATGCACAGATTGCGTCCTCATAAATATTTAAGGCTGAAAAAATGCAAAGGACAGGCCAGCTAGTTTCAAGTAGAGGTTAAAAAAAATCAGTTTTTCTTGATTTTTCAAAACTTTTATAGAAATTGCAAAACTGCATAAATTCTAACTCTCATGAAATTTTAAACTAAAATATAAAAAATTATTAAATAAAAAAATCAAAAAATTTTATCAGAACTATTTTTTTCAATTTGAATAAATGCGATATACTATAACTTATGCTTTAGAAGTAATGAAGGGTGATTTTTTAAGATATGCATCGAGTTTATATCCAGATCACTGCATTTGATATATGAACTCATCAATTCTTTGGAAGTGCCTTAGAATAACACCAAAAAATTATAAAAGAATGTCAACTGAAGTTTAGGAAGCAATGAAAGAAGTTATAGTCACAGAATGACTACCATTTTTTTTTGCTGGGTAACTAATAAAACTAATATTTTTCAAGTTTAAGAATTCTATTATATGTCATACTGAATATCAATTAATTTAAAAATAAATAAGAAACTCTACCACTAATACATACATATTAACACGTAATACAGAGCATTTTCAAAATAAATATTAAAACACCAATTCTCTACGCTCATTTGATAAAACCTCACGAAACACTTATAAACCAAACTTCCCACTTCCATAATTAAACAGACACTGGGGGTGAAAACAGGAGCATAAACATAAAAGTACATTTTTAATGAGGATGTGTTTGTTTTTTTTTTGGTTAAAACATAAACAAACATATAAAATACACTTTAGTTAGAACAGTCATATAATGTCTGTACCAAGTTTGTTAAACGAATTCCTTCCGGTAAGAATTATGCTTAGTTTTGTAAAAATTATGTATTTTAACAATTCAAAGTAGTGTTTATGTGTATTATGCTGCAGATTTTTGTTAATTTTTCAATGGCATTATTTACTTTGGGACTGTCGTTTAAATTTACTCATGTTTTTATATACATATGTTGCTTTCCATACCAATTGTTCTAGTAAAAAAAAACAACATATTTTCTCAATGTCAAACTTACACTATTTATAGCTCTATGAACATTCTAAAAAATGGATGTAGTAGGCTTTAGCCCTCGTTAATGGAGTTAGAAAGTCCAGGAAATATGATTACATCAATAGAGGTTTTTATGCAAAAAAAATATTTTTATACCCTCCACCGTATATGGTGAGGGTATATATCAGTTTGTCATTCCGTTTGTAACTTGTCGAAATATAGATTTAAGACCCCATAAAGTATATATATTCGTGATCCTTATTCTATTTTAATACGATTTAGCGATGTCCGTCTGTCTGTCTGTTGAAATGCCGATCACGATGCGAAGACGCAAGCGGGGGTGCCTATTTTTACCCAGATTATTGAACATCCTCCCGAGCAGCTTGGTATTTAAAATGAGCAAAATCGGTTTAGCGGTTCAAAAGTTATGAGTGAAAATGTGAAGGTACCTCTAAATTTTCCATACAAATTTGTACAATTTTTTTGTATCTATTTTTATTTTATTTTCTGTTAAGTAAGTAAAAATGTTATTAAGTCTTCTTCTTGTTCGATTACATTTATTGTCTTACATACTATGAGAATAATAACAAACTTAGAGCTATATGTGTGTTGCTCTAATAACTAAGTTAACGTAAAAAGCAGCATTGTTAAAGTCGCTAACAGTGCAGACCTCTGTAAATAACATTACTTAAACTAAATAAATAACGTTACTAAAACTAAATAACAAAAGTTCTGTTACATAAATTGACAAAACATATTTATATTACAGTTCATGCAAAATTTCGTATATACGTATATCATCTTCAGCCCCTATGATTGCCGGAGGCTGGGCTCATATAGAATGAGGTAAGGTCCAGAGGAGCTGGATCGTCGTTAATACGTCCATTAATTATACCGACAGGAGAAAGATATGTAAATCCATCCCAGATGGTGGTTTTCTCGCTTTCGTATATTTGGCTGACAAGCATATTATCGTGTAGCGCAAATTTCTCAACAAATCTGACTTGCAACGACATGGATTACCTACAGAAGGGTAGAACATCGGCATTTTCATAGATGTAACTATTTGAAAATCGTCTTATGAAATCTTCATAATTTTTTCCGATGCATTTTCCTAATATCTCCAATTCTTTGGCTACTATAGGAGGTATAGTAAACCAGATTGGGTTTTTCTGTTAAGCTTTGCTGGTTTTTCGTTTCATTCCATAAAAT
Organism: Eustalomyia histrio; assembly: GCA_949748255.1. NCBI lineage: Eukaryota > Metazoa > Arthropoda > Insecta > Diptera > Anthomyiidae > Eustalomyia > Eustalomyia histrio. The sequence continues at coordinate 122,015,779 of OX456526.1, forward strand.
ATATTATTTGTTTTTGTAACCAAAGACATTTATATCTAAAGAAAGAGCAAAATACATAATTGCTTTAGTGCCGCTACTTTTGAATAGGTGGCGCAGAATCACAGTAAAACTATACCCTGCCCCATGACGATATAGCCTTGGATTAGGCTTTCAATTAATTTCAATAATTTATTCAGATGTTGCTAGTAGACTCATTACATAATTTTAAAGGCAACTTTTCAAATGTTTGACGTAATAAAAGCATTTGTTTCAGATTATTATGTCAAAAAATAAATTTTCATAGAGGAAAATTGTATTTTTTTTATTCCATTTGTATTTTTCAGAATTGGAGGATTGGCAAATGTATATTTATGTTAATTTTTTCTTTTATAAAAAAATACACATAAATAAAGTGCAATATTGTGCTCTTAAACATCTAAATGAATATTGATTTAAAAAAATAAGGTAAAATATGCACATAAAACATATATTTTTTATAGTTTTTGGCAATTATTCATTTATGTTACGAACAAAATAGAAAATAAATAATACTCTACTGCATATTGTAACACAATATGGCTAATAGAGACTAACTGTGCAGCAGAATATGCCTAATGGAGAGAATGCACCTTCTGATGGGCCATCTATTGACAAATAGTTACAACTCATGTTCTTTCTTTAAAAAATTAATTTCTTTGCTGTATTCTCTCCATTAGACAAACACACTTCATTTTTTTAAAGAAAGAACATTCGTTGCGCATCAGAAAGTGCATTCTCTCCATTAGGCATATTCAGCTGCAGAGCTAGTCACCATTAGCCGGAACAAAATTGAGTATTTGACAAAAACTTTGCTTTTAAATGTGTTTTTTGTGCAGTCCATGGTTAAAAAAACTAGTGAAAATGTAAAGGTGCCTCTAAATTGCCCATACAAATTTAGTACAATTTCATATTTTCTCATATTTTTTCACCAGTCGCTTAGCAGTAAATTTTTTGTATTCACCTCACACATTTTTTCACCACTAAAATTTTTTTTCACCACAAAAAATATTTTCACCTTAAAAATTTTTTTCACCTTTAAATTTTTTTTTCCAACAAAAAAGTTCCTTCACATCTAAAAAAGTTTTTCACCTCAAAAAATTTTTTCACCCACATAATTTTAATTCAAAAGTTTTTTGTATTATTTGTATTAAAAATAGAAGAGAACATCTTTTTAGGATATTGGTGGAGGGTATTCAAAGATTCGGCACAGCCAAATTTAGCCCTTTTTTACTTGTTTTTATTTAAATCCGTTCTAATATCTGTAAAGTTTAGTATTTTTTACTTATAAAAGAAAGTTCAAATATTGTTAATCCAATTTATAAAGTTTTTGCGTAGTACTCGACTTCGTTTCGGAGAAAATATTCGTTGAATATTGCTTTCCTCATTTATTCAGTACAAATTTTAACATTTGTTCTAGGACTTGGTACGTATACATAATATCGTATTACTCATACGCAGTGTAGTACTAATTGGGTATAAAATAACCAAGTTAGTTAAATACAAAAAGAGAGAAAATGCTGGCCCAAAATGATACCACCATTGAACGCAAATTCTGGCTCTTGAATAAGGATCAGCTAAACGAGGGTGAAAACAAAAATAAGGTGGCATAAAAAAAGTTTTTTAAAATAAAATTATAAATGTTTATTTGTAATTTTTTTGGTCATGTCGAGTTTCGGATCTAGGCGGTTATATATTCCAACGAGAGTTTACTCAATAAGTTAAATAGACATACAGTGTACAGCAAAAGTCACGGTACCTTAGCTATAAAAAAATACGTAACAAAGGATATGACATTTATTTTTGTCTAATGTGTTAGCTTATTTATTTATATTATTTATATTAATCATATAATTATCGAGCACTAGCAACAAAGGATATCGCAGGCCATGCTACCAACTAGCATACCAGGGCGCTAAAGTGTTAATTTATAACTATAACAAATCAGAGACATTTTTCGCCTATATATATATCTAAAAAAACATAAGAGATCATAGTTATTACATATTTTTGCGCAGAAACAGTCATGGTACCCCTGAAAAAAATGACAAAAATTTATTAAAATTTTATGATTTTTGAACTAGATTGCTTTACCTAATACTTAGCTTCATCAAAAAAAAAATTAACCCCGCCTAATATATATATATATATGTGCAGAGCACATATTGCGGGGACGGGTTTTCGTTCCACAAGTTACTATGAAGACATTTTGTTACTTTGGGGACTGTCCTTAAACTTTTCATTATTCTAGTGTTTACTCTGAAGACATTTTACTGGACACAGCGCATTTTTTAGGGACTTTTTTGGCTGTATATACAGATGTCTTCAAAGTATGGGCAATGCATATATATATATATATATATATATATATATATTTGTAAATAAAAAAAACTTTTTGTTATTCTTTTGTTACTTAAATTTTTATTTTCAAAGAATTTTTTTATGAAAAGTGACAATTTACAAATATTTCAAACAAAAAATTGTTAGAAATCGAGTTTGCTGGCATTGAGGACTAAAGCTTTTTTGTGTAGTTTTAGTATATTTGACCCCATTCTGTCAAAAGTATTTTCGTAAGCTAAGTTTTTGTGTGATTTCGTTTACGTTTTCTAAACTTGATTCGTCCGAAAATATTACTTTTTCGAAAAGTCGCTTGCTTTATTTTATATTCCGTAGCGAATCCATACGCTTTTTTATGTTTTTGTGAGCATTGTAACCGGCCCACAGAACAGCTTTACCCAATGATTTCTTCAACTCTGAAGATATTTTAGCTGCATTTCTTTCTTAAAAATGGCTTCAATTTTTTGTTTATCTTTATTATTAAGTAATGGTGGACGGCCTATTCGTAGCAACTCTTTTTTCTCTTTGGAACTGATTTATAACATTTTTTTTATAACTTTATCAGTTTCGTTGTTTGATTTACTTATTTCGTGACTATTGATTCTTATTTTTCGTTCTGCTATTGCTAGCTCTTTTCCCTACATTTTAAAAATTACTTGACTTCACTTCATATCATAAACAAATGCTTCTTGGAAAATTTGTAAGTACTGTTGCGTTTTTTGAAGAGAATTAACCAAAGTCATAGATATGCCAACAGTTTTGCTATAAATTTTTTTAGACTAAATTAAATATAAGACCGTCTATGACTAGGATTACCATGACTTATGATGTGCTTAAATACGGAACTATATTGGTCTACAATTTTTATAATTCTTATTTAGTTAAACAAATGAAATATTTTTTCGATTTGTGGTAGTATACAAGTGAATAGACAAAATAAAGATAACATATTTTCTCTTCTATAATTTTTGAGAAATTTGGGAGATTGATTATTTTTACCGGGGTACCATGTTTTTTACTGTTCACTGTATAAAGGATTTTTTTTTTCAATTCAATTGATTTATTAATTTGCAATTTTTAAGCCCATAGAGCCAATTAATCTAAATTACAAAATCTCCTTAAAATTTAGCAACACCTTATATAATGTATAAGGTATTAATAAATATCAGAGTTAAATAAATTATAAATAATAAAAAAAATAATATTAAACCAAAAACTCGCCAGTAATAGATTAATAATTTATTAACGTCAATACAAAACTACTACAAAACTACAAATAATTAATTAATTCCATGCACAAAATTAATTAGTTTACCTTTTTGGAAACATTAAAACTTTTTAAAACTCTAGGAAGGGAATTATATGCTCACAAAATATGATCGTTTCAACATTGGGGTTAGTTTTGGATACAACAACCGTGAATTTCGTGTTGATTTGCTAAATCTAAAATTTTGCAAAAGAGTGGTAGGAAATTTATTTCTATATAACTTAAAGAAATGAAGTAAAATACGGACCTTAATAAAACTCTGGAAAGAACAACCCAAAAATCTGTTAACATAAGAAGATATATTATCATGACATCTCAAGGAGAAAAGATATCGCATGACTCGATTAAATAGCAGCAATAACTTTTTTTAATTATAGCTCAGGGTTCCAGTATAAACTGCCATGCAAAACCAAAAATGGGCATTAACAATGCATGAACAATGCGGGTTTAACTTCTAATGGATGACATAAATTAACATTATATAGCTTTCGAAGAGAGAAGATCACTCTTCGCGCTAAAAAATCCAAATGGCATCAAAATTTAAGTTGGCTATCTATAACCACTCCCAAACACAACTGATTATCTACAAATTCTATTGATTCACTATCAACAATAATGGATATTTCATTCCTAAACGAGGATGACAAAAAAAAAAAACACTTTTAGTCTTAGTAGCATTAATAACAAATTCATTACGTCTCATCCAACTTAAGGTTTCATCAACATAAAAATCAATATTCGATTTAAGGACATCAATAAATTGTGGCTCACTAGAGAATAACAATTGCAAGTCATCCGCAAAAGCAAATGGCAAGCAAAAATTACCATAAAAAATATCAAATAAGTCATTCAAAAACATAATAAATAATTGTGGACCCAACACAGAACCTTGAGGTACACCAGTCAGCACCTGAAGAGTCTCACTACATATACCATTTATTAAAGTAAATTGCCGACGGTCACAAAGATATGATGACAATAGACGGCATGCACTTGATGACATTGAAAATTTTGTATTTAGTTTTTCAATTAGTTTCGAATGAGAAACTCTGTCAAATGCCTACTTAGGTCGAGAGACAATAAAACTGATAATCCTCTTTTACTTAAAGTAGAACGTACATTATCCGTTAAACTCAGTAAATCCAAACTGACAATTATGAAGCATACGATGGAGTTTATCTATTGAACATGTTGATCCTTCATCAACCCCTCTACAAGTTTTGATAATATAGGAAGCAGGGAAATAGGTTGCAAATGTTTTGTAATAGGCCTTACCTTAGCCAATTTCCACCGCTCAGGAAAGCACGATGTAGTCAAAACACAGTTCACAATATGCAAAATGTGGTCAACTAAAAAAGGAAAAACTAATTTTAAAAACTTTAAAGAAAATCCATCAGATCCTGAAACATTTGACTTAATTGCTGAAAAACCCAAAACTAAATCATCAACGTCGACACTACGAAAAATAAAACCATCACAGTTATCAGTATATAATATATCCTGACGTTGACTATTATTAGCCTGAGTGTTCACAAAATAATGATTCAATAAATTAGCATCCAGATATGGGTTAAAAAAATTTAATTTAAAATAACACAAATTTTTGAAATTAAAATAAATTTTTTTTTTTCCAATTGAGAGCATATTTAATGGCAATTAATTATTTAAATACTTAAGTCTGATGACTAAAATTCATTCTCTAGTATGGACCAATTTATGAGCAAAAGTGGTGAAAATTTTTAAGTTTTTTAGACTGTAAATGATGTAATTTTTTCTACTGCCCTACATTTGCAATAAACTGTGAAACGCAAGTCATTTTTTATGAAGTTTTTTTTTTTGTTCAAGATAAATCATTTCGTAAGTCTTTAGTCTTTTATTTTAAATAAATGTTCTCAACCTTAAAAAAAAAAAAAACTCTTTATAACTTGATTTCTTTTTACGTCAAAAATTTTGAAAAGAGAAAAAAGAAAAGGAGATCTCTTGAGTTGTATCGTCTTAGTCTTTTTAAATTTAAGAATAATACAAAATATTCCGGAAAAATACTCTCCAAAAAAAATATCGTTTTGAAATCGATCGATGCAGTTCTGATTATATTCACGTTTATTAGTGGCTAATTACATATAACAAACAAATAAGACCTGATATGTTATAACATTTAAGTAAAAATATTATATTTTGTCTAAATTATAGAAAAAACTTTTGTCTTGCAAACAGCATTTAGAAAGTGTAAAAACTTTTTTTATTTGTAGACTTTTTAACCTTAAACTTTTTTTAATAGGTTGAATAAAGTTCATCAAATTTTGTAATAATTTGTACTTTGTATAAAAAATAAAAGGCCATAAAGCTGCTAAAAATTTTCAAAAAATATCTAACATTATTGCTAATGGCTTTATCCAAATTTTTCTATCTAAGCGTATTAAAAATGGCTATAAAGGTCATAAATTGAATAAATAGGCAACACTGATGCTGGCATAAATTTTGTTGGAAATAACTTGATCAAAAAAAAAAAAAATTCATATTAAAAATGCTTTTCCACACAAAAAAAAGGAGAAATAATTATAGGGTGATCCATTTCGAGGTTCCCTACTTAAAAAAAAAAATTCAAATTTAATGGGGAATGTTTATTATCATTTGAAAGAACATTCTTTGGCATTTATTTTTTGAAGATTATGTCTATCACATATTGGCCGTTGCTACGTCGCAGATGGTCCATCCGTCGAGTCCAATTTTCGATGACTCGTTCGAGCATTTCGACTGGTAACTGGCGAATGACACGCGTGATGCTTTCCTCCAAGGGTTGAATCTAAACGGGTTTGTTCACATAAACTTTAGACTTTACATATCCCCACAGAAAAAAGTCTAACGGTGTGATATCACACGATCTTGGTGGCCAATCGACCGGCCCAAAACGTGAAATTATGTACTCACCGAAGTATTCTCTCAATAAATCCATTGATTGATGCGATGTGTGGAAAGTAGCGCCATCTTGTTGAAACCAAATGTCGCCGAGATCACGAGCTTCAATCGACTTTTCACGGTCTTCGTGTACACTCTCAGCTAAGGCCGCTATATTTTCTTCACAGCGTGCTGGACGTGGTCTATTAGGTCGAATATTATCCAATAATAAATGCTGGGTCCCAAAATGAAAAAAGTTTCTCGAAATGGATCACCCTATATATAAAAAAGGTAAGAATAATAAAAAAAACGAAAAAAAAAGTGTGCCTTTAGCCGAATTTTAAACATTCTGACATACTTTTTTTATAAAATACGCTACTAAAATTTTCGTAAAACAAATACTGAAAAAAAAACGCTTTTTGCAAATGCTGGTAAAAAGCCTAAGTTAATATTCCGCACTAATTATTTTTTAATTCCACGGCTATATAGTGTTTGCCAGTACTTGAGTTTTTATACCATTGGCAATCTCTTACTGGGAACTATTCGATTGAAGATTAATTGAATATTTGTGGTAAACAATATTTAAGGAATTTTTTTTCCAAAATGAATCCGAGTAGTGCACTGTAACTCTCTGAATCGATAGGAAAATATAGTGATTTTTATAAATTCTACAATTATCTAAAAATTCGTAATAGTATTAAATATTATTTTTTTTTTAAATTTTCCTAGTCCAATTTCTATAATTTTTCAAATTAAATTAAATAATAATAAATTATGTACTAATATTAAGCGCTAAATTGGTCAAAATTTAGCTATTTTTTGCACACTTTTTGGAAAAATACAAAAGTTTTCCATTTTTTTTTTGTATCATTTATTACAATAAATATTATAAATGCGAGAGTGATATGGTATAATTTTTCCTTTAGGAATGCAGCTGGTATGGAAAGTCCCATATTAATGTATTTTATATTTATATTCACAGTTGTGTATATTATTTTAACAAAAATCATAATTTATATTATTTTTATATTCATTTCCGGTCTTCATTTTTCATATATGTGGTTTTTGTGGAATTTTGTTAATGTGTTGTTTGTTGTTTTGTTACAGGAGAAAATTATTACTGTATTTTTTTAATTACTTAGTTATTCATAAACCAAAAAAATTAAAAAATGTAAAACATTTTAAATTAAAAAGTAGGTAGATAAGTATTAGCCTAATGGAATGCAATTCTCTAGTCTGGTCCGCTCCGTGCTTCATTATTATTCTTAGCCTCTTATGTTATTAAAGGTTAATATGTCATATCTAACTCACAACTTAAGGGCAAAAAATTTACATAAGAAATAATTATCGTTGATTTATGGAGTTAACCTGAAATTTCCTAATGAACTGAAATAAATTAAATTCAATTGTTTTTTCTGGTCCGCCATAGTAAAGTAAAGCTTTAAAAATATTTTAAACATATCAGTATCGTTAGATCGCTTATAAAAATGACTTTGCTGTACAAAAAATATAAGTTGTAGAAAAATTTACTTTTCATTATATAACCGCTTGTTTGATGGTGAAATTCTTTGCTGGGACAGTGTTGTATGTCGTTAATTTTTTATTTATAAATTCGTTTATCTTAAAAGTGCACACATGTAAATTGTAATAATACTTGTTGAGATAAAAAAGTGTTATTACGTGTTTAGTCTAAAGACAACGTCTAACACGAAATACTTATTATTGAGTCATTTCCTAAAAGTTTTTACATGTATTATCCCTTTTCTTAATATCCACTCCTCACCTGTTTTTCTTGTGTCGTTTTTTTATTAACATTAATGTCAAGTCAAAACACGTATATTTGTTGGATGCTGTAAATATTTTTTTTTTAACAAAATCATATTTTATTATAAATTTTTGTCGGTTTATTATAACATAAATTTAAAATTCTGAATTTTTCTTACAAGGAAATTTCCCAACGACTACATGTGAAATTGTATGAAACTCGGATAGGTGGTAAGAAATAAATATGTAAGGTTTTTCATTTTTTTTTGTATGTGTCAACTCGTATCTATGTGTCCTCCTAATGCAGTTTTACAATATCAATAACAACTGTCATCAGTTTTGTTTTCCTCTGTTTCTATTTAAAAACACTTAGAAATAATTACTGATGGTCCATGTTCTTCTATTGGGACGAAGCCTGTTGAATTTGGTTGAAATCATTCCATATTCAGACTTACCTCCCATAGAAAGTACCTTTCTGAATTAGGATTAAATGATCATGAACGTTATATTTATGAGACCTTAAATAACGCCTTAAAAATTTAGTTCGTACTTGATCCTATCTCCCATATGAACCCGCCTTCGCAGTATTTGTTTAAATAAACTTTTTGGGAAATTCCTTTCTACATTTTTCAACTCAGGATCATGGCAGTTGCTGGTACACTCACAATATTATTTCGTTAAAAAGAACTTAAAATACATATTAAATTAATGGAAAATCAAAAAGATGACTACTGATTTTTCAATATATTCAAACCATTTTGTTGTTTATTTTCAATCATTGTTCAAATAACCAACAAAAGTAGTAAAAACAATAGAAAGTCGTTTAAAATAACCATCAATTTTTTACTGACAAAAAGTTAGAAAAAACTACTTTTGTGGTTTGTTTTTCAAATTGAAAGTTTTTTTATTTGTATGTAATAACAAAACAGAACACAACACATGCAGATGTATATATTTTTATTGGCCTTGTGTGTATGTATTTTTGAATAATTTCTTATAATTTTTATTGAAATAATTTTGTATATATACAAACCATTTTGGTAAAAAACAAAAAGGAATTTTATGAATTTCTATTTTTTGAAGCAGAAAACATAAAATTTTACATTTAACTGAAGATATCAACTCCTACTGAATGTCTGTAAATTTTTATAGTTTGTTTTTTGAATGACTGTATCAGTCATTTCTATGAATTTCAATTGATTATTCATTTAAAAACAAACTTTACGTATTACTTTTTAAATAAACTACAATCGGTAACGGAAAATATATTGTGAGTGTATTTACAAAATTTCTGAAATTACACTTGTTGTGTGTCATATAGTCGACTATTATCTTTTATTAGTTTTTATATAAGTTTCTTACTTTATGATACCCTTTTTTATGGCCAATTAAGAAAAATATATGTATAAAAAAAAATCAATCAATAATACATATCAACTAAATTAATCAAAAATACAGTAAAAATAGGACTACTGATTTTTCATTATATTTAGCACATTTTGTTGTTTATTTTCAATTATTGTTTAATAACCGACAAAAGTAGTAGAAGGTTGTTTAAAATAACCATAAATTTTTAACTAACAAAACGTTAGAAAAAATACTATTGTGGTTTATTTTTCAAGTTGAAAGTTTTTTTATTCTATATGTGTATGTATATTTAAATAATTTCTTGTAATTTTTATTAAAAGAGTTTTTTTATTTAAACAAACTATTTAGAATTAAAAAAAAACCTATTGTAATAATTTCAACTTCTGTTTTTAGAAACAGAAAACAAAATTTTACATTTATCAGATATATCGACTACTACTGAAAGCCTGTATTTTGTATAGTTATTTTTTTGAATGTCTGATTTAAATAGTTAAAAAATATATTTCCATAAATAACAATTGATTCTTCATTCATGTATTACTTTTTAAATAAACTACAGTCGGTAACTGAAAATATATTGTGAGTGTAACTTATTTACAAATAGGTCAAACAAATTGAATTTTTATTTTTAATCAAATTCAGAAGATTTTCTATCGATTTTAACAGTTTTGGTTTGTTTTAAGAATATATTTATTGAGGTCTGTCTACCTCAATTATTCAATACAAATCTTAACGTTTGTTCTATAATCATTGAGGCCATTATTGCGTATACGCGATATCGTATTTATCATACGCAGTGGGGTGCTAATAGAGTTGATTTAGTTTAAATTGAATATTTAAATTGGACATAATTTAACGCATGTTTTTCCAAAACAAAGCTGTACAATCTACTGAACTTTCTATCGAAGCAAATAAAAAAAATTATATTTTTAAATTAATTTAGTTATATATTACATTAAAAATAGTACAGGCTGCGCCATCTTTTATATTGCTGTGTTAATAAAAAAACATTCGATTTTCATGTGTGATATCTTTATATAACTCTTTTCAATTAAGTTGGATTACGTTTTGAATACAAAAGCAACCAAATAACCAGCTTTATTGCTCAGGAAAAAACTACCCTTTCTGCTGTAGTTTCCAAAACTTTTTTGAGCATCGAGGGTGGTATAGCAATGATTTCACCACGAATGTTTGCCTTGAACTTGTCAATAGTCTGAGGTTTCTTACCGTATACTTTACATTTCAAATAATCCCTCAAAAAAAGTGCGGAGAGTCAGATATGAAAATCTGTCAATGTCGACATTCTTTTGACATCACACGTCCACTGAATTTTTGTTGCACGTCCAGGGAATTTTCGTTGCAGTTTTATAAACTGCATTGTTTGATTTGCAGTATGACACGGTGCAGCATCTTGCTGAAACCATTAAAGCTCCATATCACACATTTTCGGCCAGATGTAATGAGACAACATCCAGCGATATTGCTTCCCATCGACAGTTTCGCCTTCTCTAAAGAAAAAAGGCCCAATGATAGTATTGACGCAAATGCCGGCAACGGTATGCAATGATATTTCCACGATATCGTGTGGATTCTCCGTTCCCCATTAGCTGCAGTTTTGCTTGTTAATGTCCCCACAGAGTGTGAAATGGGCCTTTCAAACAATTTAGCATATCAAAGATATATATTTAAAAAGTACTTTGAAAAATTTTTATTTAAAAACTTTGAAAATTCAGTCATTGGCACCACATTTACCTTGACCTATCAAAAAAAAAAAATCTCTCCATGAAGTTAAAGTAACTCATGACTTGTTCATCTAAAATTAAAAAAATATATATTTTTATTTCAAATATTAGATGTACAAAGCTCGTACTTAAAGGAAGGATAACATAAAAAATTCAAATTAGATTTTTTGGCGGAGTTGTGAAAAAAAGTTCCCCCATCTGTTGCCTCATAAAATAAGATTTGATAAAAAGAACAAAATCCTATGTTACTACATTATTTTGAAGAAGTGTGCAAAATCTTAACAAGATCATCTCTAAATCTAAACCCTACATACAGTCATAACCGTTCATTGTGGAGAGCTACTAAATCTTTTAAACCACCTATTGAAAGTAAGTCACCACTTCGATGTGAAAATTGCAGTTGGGCTCGCAGCAACGAGGAAAAAGCTCTAACCTTTGCAAATCACCTTAAGATGGTGTTTAGCCAAACCCACCTGCAAACAATTTTCAAATACCAGACCTTGTAGATGCAAACTAGAATGTAACAAGTCCAATTTATTTGAATATAACTGATCTGAAAGAGGTAAGAGAGAATGAACTTAACACCAACAAATCTCCAGGATGCGACCAAATTACACCGAGAATGAGCTACCATCCATTGTCATATCACAATTACTTTTTATTTTTAATGCCACATTGAGCTTTGGCTATTTCCCCCTTACTTGAGAAACTTCAAGCATAATAATGATCCCAAAATCGGGTAAGTATAGAACATATCCCTCGTCCTACAGACCTATAGCCTATTGCCATGTTTATCAAAATTATTTGAGAAATTAGTGCTAAGGAAGATCTTACCATATCTCTCCCATCACGGCATGATACCTCTACACCAGTTCGGTTTTCGCAAAGATCACACCACTGTTGAACAAATCAATCGTGTAACCGATCAGATTAAAAAGGCTTATGAGGATAAAAAGTGCTGTTCTGCCATATTTTTTGACGTAGCTCAAGCTTTCGATAGAGTCTGGCATGATGGTCTACTACTTAAGATAAAGAATTTTCTTTATCTTTATCCTTTCAACTTTCATAAAATAATTGAATCATATCTAAGTAATAGAAGTTTTCGTTTGAAATACAAATATGCTACAACGAATGCTTATCAATACATGTGTTTCCCAAGGAAGTGTTCTAGGATCAGTATTATGTACAATTTTTACGTCTGATTTATCAACCGATCAGCACTTTATAACATCAAGATTTGCAGACGATATAGTAATACTATGTACACATAGTAATCCTACCACGGCAACCCGAATACTGCAGGAACACATGAACCTTGTTAAAACTGGCGTATTGAAGTAAATGAACAAAAAAATAAACATATAACATTTAGTCTCCAGTTGTCCTTAATAGTGCTCCCATACCACAGTCTTGAGAAGTTTTATACCTGGGCATTCACCTTGATCGTTGCCTCACCTGGCGTGCACATCTAGTAGCTAAAAAAAGTAAGTCTCTGTTATAAGGTTCTCCTGTATAACAGCATCATAAAGCCTATATGGGCATATGGTACTCAACTATGGGGTAACGCATATAAGACCAACATTGAAATTATTCAGAGGGCGCAATCGAAAATACTTCGTACAATCACAGGTGCCCCGCGGTATATCAGAAACGAAAACTTGCATAAAGATTTAAATGTTCCGATAGTAAAGGAAGAGATCGCAAGTTCGATGATTAAATACAAGCAAAAACTGTTACTTCATCCAAACCCACCCGCTAGAAATTTGCTTGTCACCAGAAGTTCTTCACGCCTTAAACGAAATGATGTCCCTACAAATTAAAAAAAAAAAAACAAAATCCCTTCAAACATAATGGAGATGCGCATTCCTTATTAACTTAGATTTAACAAAAGTCTGAGTCAGAGTGTTTAGTTTTAAGATTTGTTAACTTATTGTTAGTGCTCCATCTGAGCAGATCCAATAATTTTATAAATAAAGCATAAAAAAAATTTCTTAATTATAATTCTCTATTACATATACGAAATTTATCGACGTAGAAGTTTTGGTTTAGTTCCCTTGTTAGTAGCTTTCAATGATGTCAGATACATTTTCTTTACAACGGTATTTTTATGGAAATTTTAAAAAATTCTTTAAACTATAATAAAACCAAGCATGGGACAGGTTCTAGAACTGATTCCCGGAAGTTAAAATGTAAGGTATCACTTTCCCAGAACCAATTCCGTAACTGGTTGTGGAACCAGTCCTAAAGCAACCTGTTATAGTTTGGGTAAATCGAACCTATTGCTGATGGGTCAAACATCATACAAAATAACCGGTTGTAGAACATAAATTTTACCTCTTTAAATATAAAATATTTTAAACCCCGTTTTTTTTTGTCGTAACTTAAAAATAAAATCATATTTCTTTGGTTTTGCTTTTAGGTTTGCAATTTAAAAGTAAATGTTTGTGTTTTTGTGTATCATTGTGTACATGTGTTTTTAAGTAAATAATTGAAATTTATTACTCTTTTGTTAAAGCTTTTAAAATAAACCGCTTATTGTTATTATTGCTACTACTGCTATGGCTACTATATAAATCTTATTTTATTTACAAAGAATTTAATTAAATTCAATTTCAAAAAAGCCATTCATATATTTAACAAATCATTATTTAATTGATAATAACTATAAAATTTGAAAGACACTTTACAATACAATGTATAAAATATTTATATTTAGAATAAGAATTTATGACAAAATGGTCACAAAGAGAATAATATTCATATAGATACAAATGATAATAATACCTTGATTATATGAATTTTTATAAGAATAGTTCCAGAATTAGATGAGTTTTTTTTTATTAAAAAAGATTATTAGAAAATAAATTTAGAAATCTCATTAGAATATAAAATTAATTAGTTGAATTTCTATTGCAATTACCAAAATTGTATCGTTATTTAAAATATTTAATTGTATGTAGAGTTCTTCATCAGAATAGCAGAAAATATGTGCAATTAACCGAAACATTGTCACATCATCAAAAATATTGGATGATGTGCCCAGTTCGCGGCATAAAAAATTGTTATTTTAAAAATAAAAATATCTACACTCTAAAAAATGATTGTAAATTTGCTACTATAAAATGGATAAATTTTAATGTAGAATAACGCATAGTGAGTAAATATAAACACTTAATGCGTAAGATAAATTTGTGCACACTTTATAAACACGCATTCAATATAAAAATAGCCACTATGTGTTTGAAATTGAACACTTTGTGCCTAAAATTAGTATTTTGTTGGTAAATTGAAGTTTTACGCACAAAATATGTGAATGTACTAACTATTAATAGTAATAAAAGTATTGACATTTATACAATTAAAATAATTTAAGAAAAATTAAAATATTTTAAAAATATAAAGAAAAATAAAAAATAAAATCAAAATTGAATCCAATAAAGACATATGCTGCCACATTTCCGGGTGAGTTATTAAGATCATACAATTGGACAAAGAAATTGGTATCCTAATGAAAAATGTTTTCTATAAATTATCTAGAAAAGGGCACCGATATCGACGCCAATCTGTGAATTGTTTTTATCACCATTAAACGGCAAATAGTTTCTAGCGTCTAAAGTTGCTGAAACTTTACTTAATTTAATTAATCTCTTTGATATACGATCGGTGGGGCAACACATAGCCTAATAGAATTCTTTAAGTGCTATATAGAATTCTTTAAGTGAAGGTCATTTTCCTTGATGAAAGGAATTATGCGCATTTTTTATAGTAACAAAAATAAAATACCTACAATACTTTCGGAGAAATTACTGCATTTTGGATATTAATGCATATCATTTTATTCCATTATTTATAGAAACATACATGATTTAAAAAATTCTTTTACTTTTTTGAATTTTTTACTATAAATTTAAAAAAAAAAATTTTACGCATTTTATGCGTAATAGTTACTGTTTATTTTTGTAAATGTACTGTTACTATTTATTTTACTATTTATTTTCAAAATTTCTTTTAATTTTTACGCATTTTCAAAGTATTTTTACCCATTTTGTGTTTACCAACTTACGCATAATGTGTGTACATTTTTCATTTACGCACACAGAGTAAATTTACCCAACTTATAGTAGGAGTACAGTTTCCTACTATATCTTGGGTAAATTTCAACAGAAGTTAATTAGAGTGTATTTTATATATATAATATGTATATTTATATAATATTATAGCCTATAAATAGAAAAATAATTAATTTTAATAATAAAAATTTGGAGTTTGTAAATAAAATTATTCATTATTGTAAGGATTTTATACCAAAAATATGAAATTGGGAATTAAAAATAGGGAAATGGATCCAAATAAGGATACTATTATCCAATTATTGGTATTTCCAAAAAACTTTACCAATAAAATTCGTTTAGAAATTTTCTAAAGTAAAAGAAACCATTTATTTAGTGAATGTACTAGAAAATTAGTCCAATCTATCTAATTTATTAAAAAATTGTCGATATTCAAAAGTGATAACTACAAATACTGTTATCCTGATCAAATATACCATTAAATTAAAGTTTTAGTTGAACCAACCGAATTGTGGATTGTATTGATTATAGAAACTACTAACGATTGGTATCTATAAAGGAATTTTCTCCTAAATTTATTTCCCTAAAAATTATTTAAATTCAAAATTAGTCATCAAAATTTATAACTGTTTGTGTGCTAGTGGGTAGAGAACTAGCCTAGTACTCCTTATTTCCCAGCTCAAATCCAGGTAAAGGCAAACATTTAATAATATTTATTTTTAATTAAAATAAAATATTAAAATGCTTAAATAACAAATATATCAAAGAAAAATAATTTAAATTGTGGTACACTAAGTAGGAGTGTGAATTATAAATTTGGATGCCTCGGTTCAATACCGGAATAATCTAAAAATAAAATTTTTCTTGAAATAAAATTTTGTGGAACGTAATAATTTTTATGTGGAACATAAATATTAAACTGTACAACTTAATATTAGATTTTACATTTAAAAATAAAATTTAATATGAAGATAGTTGTCGCAACCGCCAGAATTCTATTTGCAACAAATTCGGTGGCCACAACTGCTACTGTTTTCTGGGTGTTTAATTACATCAGTATTAAAAATTTATAAAAGTGGTGGTAAATGGTACTACAAAAAATCGGTTGTCAAATAATTGGGTTGCAACTATAAAAATAGAATAAAATATAAAATGAAACATTAATAAAAATAAAAAACCTTTAACTGCTTTCTTGGTTAAACCTCTATTTCGATTAAAATCGTTACAAATAATTTAAAACTCAAATGATTGTTCGACTATAATAAACGGTTAAAATACACCCAGAAACAGTATCATTTTTGGCTATCGAATTTGTTGCCAATAATATATTATATTTTTAGTTGTGAAAGCCTGTATTCAGTTGTCGAATTTACTATTACTTACGTTCCACAATATTTTATTTTAAGAAAATTTTTATTATAATTGAGTTTTATAAATTGTTGATCTGTTATTTTGTATGTGAATATTATAGTAGGATTCTAGATCATATAATCATATTCTTTTTATAAATTTTTTTATTGTAAAGAAACATGAAAATTTTTATTAGTAAATTATAGGGAATAAAAATTGAGAAATTCCACAGAGCCAGGAGTAGAGAATACTTAGTATTTTCGGTTGACGCTACCCAACCTTCTCAATATCCATGCTCTTTTTCTCCCTCTTGGTCATTGATTGTTGATAATTGTCTATTTTACATTGAGTGTTTGGAAACAAATTAACAAACTTGAAAACAACAACACAATCAACGAAATTTAACAATATATATATGTCCTCTATATTTTACAGTTTTTGTTATGAACTTTAATTCTTGTTTCTTAACAAGAAAATAATTTATAAAAAGAATATGATTATATGATCTAGAATCCTACTATAATATTCACTTGAGAAATTTTATTTTAAGATTTTTTCGGTATCGAACCTGCTCATTGCCTTTGATGTATTTGATATTTAATCATTTCAATATTTTAATAACAAAAATTATTTTTTTAAATGTTTACTTTTTCCGGAATTTAATCTCGGAAATTCGAGGTACCAGTACACCACAAACATATATTTTGATGGTTCATTTTTAATTTTAATTAATATGTAAGGAAATTAAATTTTATTTAAAATTCATTTACCAATTCAAAGCATTGGTGGTATCTTTAATCAACATAATCCAGAATTCTGTTGGTTCTACTGAAACCCCAATTTAAGGAAATATATTATCAGTATAACCGTATTTAAAATATCGACAATTTTTTAATAAATTTGAGAGAATGTTCTAATTGATTCTAATGTACCTAATTACTAAACGAATTTTATTTTTAAAGTTAATTAGAAATACTAAGACTTGGATAATAGCGTTGCTTTTTAGTTCCTATTCCCACTTTTTAAATTCCAGTACAATATTTTTGCTTTATTAATGGATTATATTTTATTCCAAATAAAAAATCATCCTAACACAAAAGTGTTAATTGTTTTTTTTCGAATCGCAAACAATTTATTCTCTGTGTAAAGGTTGATTAATTATAAGTATCCCGTTAATATGTATTTTACTTATTTTAAAGCATTTTTTTATTTTTTACTCTAACCAAGCACTAGCAACGAAGGTTATTGGCTCATTATAGCGAAAACAGACCTGATCCTTTAGTGGGAATATAATCCACAACCCCTGCTTTGATAAGCTAGCACGCTACCGACTAATTTACAGGCGAGTTCTATTAAAGCATTAGCAGTAGAGTTTTCATCGGCCTTTTACAAAGCCGGTTTAACGAAATCGTGTTTTAAAAAAATATACTAAATCCATTAAAAAGATGTCTGAACGGTTTTAAAAATTTAAATAGCCGAAAAACAAAACTTATATGTGTCCATATCAGATTATATATTTCACCATACATAATATATCCATATTATTATATTTTTTGCGATTTTCTCGTCACCCTGTATCACACCCTGTGTTAAAACAGAGTGAATATAAATATTAGTTTCTCCATTTCAGTTTTGGCAAACATTTTATTCCAATTGGGTCAATTGTTTAGAAAATCTATAATTATTACGTATACTTTATATTTAATTACAAATGTATAACACTCATACGCTGTGTTTTTCTTTTTAACCCTTAATATCTTCTTAATGTCGTCACATGACAATACAATTTTAAGAAACGATATATTCAGATATGAAATTGATATAACAGCAAAGTTAAAGCATAAGATAATAGCCTCAGAATATTATGTAGTTAACTATTTGTAGTTTAATAAAATAGTTTTCCGTTCCATTTAAAAATAAAGGAAAATACATTTATTTTTCAAAGAAATATCTATATTAACTTTTTTATACATTTATTCGAAATAATTTACTATCATTTGCCGATTTTTTTCAGTTTCATTTATTTTTTTCATTTGTTTGAAATTTAATAAAAAATTACCCACAAAACGGAAACTTGTGATTTATTTGTGACCGTAACAGTTATTACAAATTTAAATTTTGTTTGCTGTCCGTTTCAAAAAAAAAAAATATTCAAAAAATTTCAATTTGTTTTTTTATTTAAATTGGTTGTATATATACAAAATTTTTCAATACAAATTACAAGAACTTCATAAACACACATACATACACAAATAAATTCACACAAAAAGTGTTTATAGCTTCATATGCATACATACATTTTGTATTGTACGAGTATATTAAAAAAAAAAAAAAAAATACAAAAACGGAAATAATTTCAAATAAATGAAAAAAACATTTATTTTTTAAGGATTGGTAGGTAAAATTTTGACATTTATTTTAACTGATTATATCATTTGTTTCTTACGGATGTGTCAGTTGATTAATCAACATTTAAAAATAAATAACAAATGGCATTTAATTTAAATGAAAATTAAGTAGACCGGTTTTTTAATGAAATATCATTTCTTTTAAATGATATTTTCAGTTATTTTAACTTAAAAACTTTTTTAAGTGTATAAATCTTTGGCTATAACTAAAAAAATTAAAAAAAAAATAAATTATCAATCTAGTTTGGAGTATTCTGTTCTCACTAGAGGGGGACATACGAAAGAAAGTTTTGTAAAAAACAACACTTTAGAAGTTATGAATACGAGGTGCAGAGTTCTTAAATCATTTCTGACGCAAATGTTATACAAATTTGACATTTCACTGTATACAATTTACATGAAACCGACCAACTGATAGGTATTTCTTAAAAATATTACAAGAAAATTGTAAGATTTTTGTGCTTATATAGTTATTGTTACTTGATTTTTGTTACAGCTGTCAAAAAACTTTTTCTTTCTTGTTTAATGTAAAAACCGAAAAAATCGCAACCGTTTTAAAAACAATTTTTTGATATCCGCCCTTTTGTAAAATTCAAAAAAATCTTTTACAAACTATTTAAATCCAGTTTTGATAACTCTATTCAAAATCTAATATTTTTATATTTGGTATCGCTAAATATTTCCGAAAATTTTGTGCTACGTATATTAATAAATTTATTGTATAATTTATTTTTTAACAATATCTATATAATATTGTTATGTCAATAATATCACAGTCATTGATAAAACATTTAACAATAGAATAATAGAAAAATTCCGCCAAACATTTCTGATATCATTAAAACTGTCAGAAAACAGACTATCATTTTATAAAGTCTATACTCGAACAATAATGATTTGTGAAAAGAAATCAAACTATAGAAAAGATGATGCATTTTAAGTATCATTTTTTATATTTTATTAAAAAATTTCACCTGAATAAATATATTTAATGATTTGTTAACATAAAACATTACAATTTATTTCTTCAAGATAACATCACAAATTAAATTTCTTTTATATGCTGCATATTTGTTAATAATTTACTTTTTATCTCTATAGTTCAAATCTTATCTTGTCATTTTAATAAATTAAAATTATTTAAGTAATTACATTTTTGTATTTAAAAATTGTATTCAACATACGAGTTTCTATTTAAAGCCAACCCCCTTTGTGTAGCTGACTGAAGTTTATTCAGACGTCTGTATCGTAAGTCATCTTATGTAGTATGTCATTAACAACCTGTCTCTTATAAGGCAAATTATGTTTAATATATTAAAATCACACCTTAAAACTGACTGCTTTAGTGTTTGTTTTGAAACATTGTAACTGCTTTAGATTTTTTTCTTACTCATTCCATGTCATTTGCCAGTCTTCTCTAACCATTTTCCAAGCCTTGTACTTTATGAGTATCTTACATAAAGTTTCCTACTGCTAATGCAATGAGTTTTACTTTGTTGGTTATTATATTTTTAAGAGAGGGGTGAAAAATTGCTATTACATTTTTAATGTTCGTACTACTACTGTCAAATGTCAAAAAATAACATTTGCGTCTAATTACAAATTCAAATTAAATCTCATAAAATTATATGTATGCAGGAAACAAGATGGTTAAGATTTAAAAATTAGTAGGTAGATTATAAAAGGAAGGGAAGAAGAAAGAATGAATTTAAGGATTTTAAAAAGTTATGTTTTATGAATGTTTTACAGTGACATATAAAAAAACAAATAAATAATAAAATACGAGGGGCTTCCTACTTTTATTGTATACAACTAATTTTTATTGTATACGGGCGGATAAATAAGTCCGTGACTTTTCGAACTTCCTCTGTAGTTATATGAAATGTAACACTGCTACCATCAAGTACCACCTGTTAGTAGACTACTGTCAAATTTTGTGCAAGTTCCGTCATTTACTTGGCGTTTAACAGCTGTTCAAAACATACAACCTCGTGGATTCCTTTAAAAATGGAAAAAAGTGAATTTCGAGTTCTCATTAAACATTATTTTTTGCAAAAAAAAAACCGTCAATAAAACCAAGGAAAAGCTTGATATATACTTTGGGGACTCTGCACCATCGATTTCAATGGTAAAAGTGTGGTTTACTGACTTTCGTTGTGATCGCGCAAGTACAAATGACGCTGAACGTTCTGGACGGCCAATTGAGGTCAATACACCCGAAAATGTCGAAAAAATCCACGATATGGCCGATCGAAGAGTAAAAGTGTTTGAGATTGTTGATGCCATAGGCATTTCATGTGGCAGTGTGGTTTCGATTTTAAATGATCAGTTGGATTTAAGAAAGCTGTCTGCAAGATGAGTGCCGCGTTTGTTCTCCATTCAACATAAACGTAATCGTGTGACAACTTCAAAGGATTGTTTGGAGTTGTTTAAAAGCAATTCGAATATATTTTTGCCGCGTTTTGTAACTGTGGATAAAACAAGGATCCAATACAACACTCCGGAGATCAAGCAGCAGTCTAAGCAATGGGTTTTTCCGGGTGAACCGGCTCCGAGGAGGTCCAAGGTAAGTTTGTCGCCAATAAGGTGCTGAAACAATTTTTTGGGTTGCACGCGGGATAATCCACAACGATTACCTTCAAATGGGAAAAACATTAAACGGCGAATATTATGCCAACTTATTGGACCAATTTAAAGAGGATTTAAAAAAACGACCCTATATGGCCAAGAAAAAAGTTATTTTTCATCAAGATAATGTACGGCTGCACACGTGTGTAGTCTCAATGGAAAAATTCCATGAATTGGGCTACGAATTGGTACCTCATCGAATTAAGCCCCCAGTGAATATTTCCTATTTCCAAACCTTAACAAATGGCTCGGTGGAAAGAGATTTAGCTTCAACGATGAAATTATTGATCAAACAAATGCCTATTTTGTGGACCTCGAAAAATCCTATTTTTTTTTTTTTTTGGAAGAGATACAAAAATTGGAGAAACGTTGGACTAAGTGTATTGAGCTAAAAGGAGATTATGTTGAAAAATACCAATGCAGCAGAGAAAAAAGAGCTACATTCCTACTAGCTGAATAAAGAAGCCACAGGCGGCGGATTCGCGCCGTTGCCCAACAACATTTGCCGCGTGAACAACTGTGTTTGATTCGAAAAGTCACGGCTTTATTGATCTGCCCTTGTACTTTGTATTTTTTTTTGTTAGTATTGGCGTTTTTTAGACAAAGTACCATAACAAGAAAATTGAATTTACTTGAGAAAGTTTTCGTTGGATGTTTTGTTTTACTATTTTTAAGTTGGCTTGAGTCAGCAAGGGTGCCTTTAAATTCTTTGATTGACCATGGAAGATAATGCTCCATCTGTAAGAAATGTTTATAACTGGTTTGCAGAATTCAAGCGTGGTCGATCTTCCATACGCGATGAAATTCGTCAAGGTCGTCCAAAAATAGCTGTTATTCTAAAAAAAAGTTGATACTGCGCTGTGCGGCTGCAACAATAGAAAACAAGTGGAGAATTCATTTATTTGAATATGACAACAGATTTTTGGCTACCACAACAAAAATTCGGTAGTCATAACGGAATAATTATTTTGTATCAATCAAACAAAGCGCTAGACTGACCTATGACAAATCGGGAATTGTAGGGGTCTCTGCGGATTGGTATTACTGCATTAGTTGAAATTTTACATAAACATTTATATTTAAAAAAAGGTATTTACTTATTGGATTCCACATAAATTAATAGATTTTTAAATTAAGTGCTTCTGCAACAATTGATGATTGAAATCAAGAAAATATTCAAATTATGACCCATTCACCATACAGCCTAGACCTGGCACACAACGATAAATTAAATGACCTATACTCCGATACTTTTAGTTTTAAATATTTTAATATATTTTGGAGGAAAATATATAATTTTTTCTAGGGATCTTTCCCCTTTAATAAAATTATTTTTCCAACATTCTCATAAATTAAAAAAATTGTGCCAATCTTACGACGAAATGGGTATAGCTAAAACCTTGCTCCCAGATAAGATTTACTGGTTTTTTTATTTTTCTACCACGCGCAAATATTTGCAACGAAAGTGGTTACGAAAACCAATAAGTTCGGTTAGTACAACAATATTCAAATGTGATTCCAGAATATTTTTGCTGTTACAACCAAAATTAAAATATTTTAAGAGAATTTGGATAAGGGAACCAAATTCGTTCTCAGAAATTGAAACATTAACATTTGGAATGGCAAATGTCAATTTGTGCTACAAAAATCGAAGATGGTTGCCAAGGGTAATTCTATAAATAGATGAAAAAAAGCTCATTTGTACGAGTAATCATTCACAAACGGTAAAAAAGGAATTTCGCATATTCATTTTCCTTAGAGTCTGTTATATACAAGCCTGTTCAAGACCATGAGTTGTTTGTGAGTTGAGTGGTTCATAAGGAGGCTGACGATGATCTGGTCGATCAGATGGAAAGTGTGCTCTCCTTCTAGCGCTGATCATCACAGTTTTTTCCATATAATAAAAAAATTAGTATTAAGTATTCATTCAACATTAAATTATGATCCCGAGGCTGATAAAATTTAAAAATATATAACTAATATTTATTTAAGGGTTTTTCGATATTCATTATCACTCGTATCTGAGGCGATATTTTCTGAAGAGAGTTTCTTTTAGCTATATTTAAAATATGTTAAATAAATAGCACCCCTAGTTCCATGGTATAGGCACTAAGTGTATAAACATTTTTGTTTTTTCGAACTTTGTAAACAAATAAATACCAATTTTATTAGTTTAAAGCATATTTTTATGCAAACATTTTTGACTCCTTATTTTAACCCTTAAAGGGAACTCTTCTGCCCAATAAAATCGCGTTTTAATGGGAAATTCGAAAAATTTTTAGGTGTTGAATTAGCCAATACCCCAGTGAACAAATATATTATATGTAAGATTTATAGACGAAGATTCTTGGGCAGGGAGATTTTCACCCCCTTTGCCGCTCCACGTAAAAATTTCAAAAATCCCGTCTTATGGTATGTTTACGCCAAAGCAGGAAACTTTATCGAATAAATAAATCTGAATTTTATAAATTTGACACATATTTTCATACAAAAATTGGAAAATTTTTAACCAACATAGTAATCTTTACATTAAAAATTGGGATGCAAACAAATACGTGTGTCTTAATTTATTCTCCTCTATAACATGTCCAAATTTCATCGTAATCGGTGCTTTTGTATGAGTAAATGTGTGCACTACAGGAGGAACCTACGTGCTAAATTTAAAGTTTGAACCAGGCGATTAAGTAGAGAACTTTAGCCTTTTTGGCCTCAGTTACATTTGATTTGAAAATTACAAAAATATTTATGTTTATATTCGAACAAATATTTTACATAATAATTTTTTCTGTTTTTTCTATCAGGTGTAGAAAATGCCTGTAAATATATATTATTATGTAAATATCAATAATTGTAAAATTGTGCGTTCAGTTCATAATTGAAAATGAAAGTAACCCAAACTAAATACTCCGATTTTGATGAAATTTGGATATGTAATCTAAAAAAATCTTAAATCGACCTGTCTCGGCTTTTAGTAGACTTTTGAGAAGTGTACTGCCATATTTTATTCATTCCCATGTAAATATCGAAATATATATGAGCATACATGATCATTTTTGAACTTGTAGATTGGAACCAATATGATAATAAATGATATCATATATTTTCACATATCTTCGGATCCAAAATTTTAGCATACAGGTTGGTTGAAAAGTTCCTGCACTCACCAAGAGATGGTACTGCTAGCTCCAAACTTTTTTTCTCATTCTGTCAATTCTTTCTTTGTTTACAAGCCATTTCAAGTTGAGGTGTCATTGATTCTTTTTAATATGGAAAAAATTTAATATCGTGTAGTCATTAGGTTCTTTGTTTTAAAGGGTTTAAAAGCAAAGGAAATTTATGAACAATTGTTAGAAGTGTATAAGGAGTCCTCACCTTCAAAACGCACTGTTGAATTTTGGGCCGGTGAATTGAAACGTGGTCGTACCAGCCTTGAAGACGATCCACGCGAAGGACGACCAAGAACTGCAACCACAGCAGAAATCATTGAACAGGTACATAATATGGTTAGTGAAGATCCAAGTTTGACTAAGCGTGAAATTGCTAATGCCATAGGCATCTCAGACGAACGAGTACTCCATATTTTACATGAAGAATTACGTATGAAAAAACTGTTTGGAAAGTTAGTGCCGCACACATTAACAATTCAACAAAAACTGGATTGAAACCAAATTTCTCAGCGTAATTTGGAGCGTTTTAAGCCGAATAAAACCGACTTCTTGCGTCGTTTTATAACTATGGATGAGACTTGGATCTACCACCATGATCCTAAATTGAAACAAGAACGTTTACAGTGGACTGAAGCTGGTTGTTCAGCTCCAAAGCAGGTGAAGTCACAACGATCAGCAAAGAAGGTTATGGCATCAGTTTTTTGGGATGCAAATGAATTTGGTTGATTGAAAGAAAGGTAAAACAATCAACTCTGAATATTATTGCAGCCTTTTGGATCGGATTGCTTGAACATCCACCGTATTCACCAGATTTGGTACCCAGTGACTACTATCTCTTCAAAAATCTCAAACAATTCCTTCGTGGAAAGCATTTTTCGTCGAATGAAGAGGCCATAGCAGCCGTAGACGGTTATTTTGCAGAGCTTCCGGAAAACCATTATAAGGATGGGATAAAATTATTGGAAGATCATTGGAACAAGTGTATTGAGCTTCTAGGAGATTATATTGAATAAAAAAATATATTTCGTAACAAAAACAGTATTCTTTCATTTCGAGCGCAGGAACTTTTCAACCAACCTGTATATGAATCATATATGAGTATAAATTTATATATATTTTATTAATTTTTCCGAGAACTATATTTGACAAATAAATTAATTCAATGCAGCTAAAAGTACCAAAAAAAATATAATCCAAACTTCTGCCTTTTGACCCTCGAGATGTCCAGAAATTTAAGATAGATTGTTCTTATATTTTTTTCTTCCATCACATACCCAAACTTCATCAAAATCGGAATATTTAGCTTGAGATTATTTCTTTGGATGCCATTCTCTACTAGCAATTTAAACATGAATAAACATTGAATTGTCATTTTGTTATTTCACATAAAACTTAAATATCATAAAAATCACTACTTAAGATACGATTTCAATGACGTGGTTAGTGGAAAAAACAATATTTTTTTAGAAGAATTTCGTAGATTTTTTCTTTCACCCTCTTAAATAAAACGAAATCCAAATAAATTTGTTTCTTCATCATTGAGTTTGTTTTATTTATAAAACTAAAGGACTTGTTTTTTGTGAATTTTACTTCTTCAACAAATGTCCCTTTATATTTATTTTAATAATCTTTTATATTATTCTCCAATGTTATTTCCCTTTAGCTTAAAGAAATTGGGGAAATTCTATGATTTTTTTTTTTTTTTGCTGAGGTTTGTTAATTTTTGAAGTGTTATTATTTGGTTAGAAAACATCTAATCTGCGATGGTTCGAAAATGGGTATGAAAGCGCTTAGGCTAGATATACAAATTTATTTGTATGAAAACATCCCATTAAAAAAACATTTTTTTTCCATTTTTCTTTTCATATTGAATTTTATTTTTCGCATAAAAATTTGTAAATAAAAATCAGAAATTGGAAAACCACGTTTTTTGGTGTCAGTACAAACAGTTTTTTTTAAATATTTTACAAATCTTCATTTTCAAGGATTTTAAGTTAATCTAAACGCATTATAAAACTCACGGTTTCTCTCATTTTTAATAAAAATTGCATTTTAAGTTAAATTTTTTTTACCGTTGAATGAACTTTGCAGCACAAAAACATAAAAATATTTATATAAAAAAGTTTGCGTTAAAGTCACGGCTCTATGCGGTCATGAATGAAATTCATCATAATGTGTGCGTTGGCTAAGTTTTTTTCTTTATTTTATTATGAGTTTTAAACATTTTTTATAGTACGTTAAATTTTGGTAGATTTTTTTTTGTTGCACAAGGGAGATAAATATATAAAGTGGTCATTTATTTGGAGTAAATATTGGTTAAAGAAAAAAAAAAAGATAAATTTAATGAATCTTTTTTCAGTTGAGTTTTTTTCTATATTTTTCAAGATAACGAGGTTAGTTAGGTAGAAATAT
This sequence comes from Eustalomyia histrio, assembly GCA_949748255.1. Classification (NCBI taxonomy): domain Eukaryota; kingdom Metazoa; phylum Arthropoda; class Insecta; order Diptera; family Anthomyiidae; genus Eustalomyia; species Eustalomyia histrio. The sequence continues at coordinate 122,043,202 of OX456526.1, forward strand.
TTAAAGCTTACAGAAACAAAACTAAAATTTAAATTTAACATATTTTTTAATGCAAAGACTAACCAAAAACATATGACCCAATCAGGAAAGTTTTGCAATAAAATTGTTAAGAAAAAAAATTCTATATTGATACTGAAATTTCAATGCTAATAAAATATTCCCAAGTACATTACAGCTAAACAATTTATATTTCAATTAGGATGTTAAGTCTTTTTAATACTATTGTTATCCCATTTACACAAGTAATTATATATTTTAAAAATTTTATTTTAGCCTAAAACCTTAGAAGCTACATGCTTTTTCCTAGAAATCGTTTAACCGAACTTTGCGACTCATAAATTTTAGCTAATTGTTCCTTTATCACATATTTTTTTTGCTACAAATTATTCAAGTGTTACTTTAGTTTATTACACTTCCTTATCAAAAACTTATTTTAATCTTTTGCAATTATTATTAATTTTCAACATGTTATGCACTTAAGTTAAAACAAAAAGTCAAAAATAAACTTTTCCACGCGAATGTAAGTTTACTGACACTATTATAATATAAAAACACACAACTGAGAAAAGAGAGATTTTAGCATATTTGTTCATTTACAAATTTAATAAAAGAAGAAGATACACATACATTCAAAATTATTCATATACATATACAGTTGCATAAATACTGCCATGTTCAGGGAATGTTATAAACACAAGCATTGTTGTAAATTTAGAAAATATTTTTGGTATTGAGTGCGATATACAGGTTGGTTGAAAAGTTCCTGCGCTCACCAAGACATGGCACTGCTAGCTCCAAACTTTTTTTTCTCAAGTTGGTATAACTGTCCTGAGAACACATGCAAAGTTGCAAGTCATTCTGTCAATTCTTTCTTTGTTTACAAGCCATTTGAAGTTGACGTGTCATTGATTTTTTTTAATATGGAAAAAATTGAATATCGTGCAGTCATTAGATTCTTTGTTTTGAAGGGTTTAAAAGCAAAGGAAATTTATGAACACTTGTGAGAAGTGTATAAGGAGTCCTCACCTTCAAAACGCACTGTTGAATTTCGGGCTGGTGAATTTAAACGTGGTCGTACCAGCCTTAAAGACGATCCACGCGAAGGACGACCAAAAACTGCAACCACAGCAGAAATCATTGAGCAGGTACATAATATGGTTAGTTAATATCCAAGTTTGACTAAGCGTGAAATTTGCTAATGCCATAGGTATCTCAGATGAACGAGTACTCCATATTTTACATGAAGAATTACGTATGAAAAAAACTGTTTGGAAAGTTAGTGCCGCACACATTAACAATTCAACAAAAACTGGATCGAAAACAAATTTGTCAGCGTAATTTGAAACATTTTAAGCCGAATAAAACCGACTTCTTGCGTCGTTTTATAACTATGGATGAGACTTGGATCTACCACCATGATCCTAAATTGAAACAAGAACGTTTACAGTGGACTGAAGCTGGTTGTTCAGCTCCAAAGCAGGTAAAGTCACAACGATCAGCAAAGAAGGTTATGACATCAATTTTTTGGGATGCAAATGAATTTGGTTGATTGAAAGAAAGGTAAAACAATCAACTCTGAATATTATTGCAGCCTTTTGGATCGGATTGCTTGAACATCCACCGTATTCACCAGATTTGGCTCCCAGTGACTACTATCTCTTCAAAAATCTCAAACAATTCCTTCGTGGAAAGCATTTCATCGAATGAAGAGGCCATAGCAGCCGTAGACGGTAATTTTGCAGAGCTTCCGGAAAACCATTATAAGGATGGGATAAAATTATTGGAAGATCATTGGAACAAGTGTATTGAGCTTCTAGGAGATTTTATTTAATAATAAAATATATTTCGTAACAAAAACAGTATTCTTTCATTTCGAGCGCAGGAACTTTTTAACCAACCTGTACATATGCATTACCTTGTACGATATTATCGTTATTTTCTTCATTTGAGAAAACATAAAATAATGAGTTACTAATTATTTATTACGTATTGCTTGATTTATAAACGTAAAGAAATATTTTTTTGGATACATACACTATTTTGTATTTGTATATATGTTTTAACATGACGAACGAAAAAACGAAGCGCATCAATGCATTTACATTTTTAACCATCACATTTTATATGCGTCAAAATTTTAAGTGAGTTGAGTTCTCGGTTGGCAACCAAAGATCCAGCGTTCGATTACCAACGTGACCTTCTTGTATTATGTTCTCAGCTGGTAACCAGAAATCGAGGACTTAAATCAAATGTTGAGCAAAAATAAAATTTTTTAACCAGATTAATTTTTTATGAAAATCTTCATAACATTATATCGGGGCTCATTGGCAGTAGAATTCTTCTGTAAAGTAATATATAAAGTAATGAATGGACAAATATGGCTATGCATTACTTTACACAGTAGTTGGTAATGTGTGGGTTTTTTTCTGGGAATGTACATATACCTTGCAAGTCGAATATAGAGTGCAGGGGTTGTATGATATCAACCATGCCAAAAAGAGAAGGAGATGTTTTAACCTGTTAACTAGTTTCTAAAAAATAGTACTATTTGTTTTGAAAATAAAAAGAAGAAAAAAGTTATATTACCTTATCATAAAACTAACTATAACCGGACTTAGCAAATTTATGTATCACACACTTGGTTCTCCTATTGTATAGTATTTATGCCAAAAACGATTAAAAAAAATTCAAATACTCGAACAACCAGAAAAAAAATTTCATGCAATTTGATCAAAACCATTTCATTTTATTTGTAAGGATGTTATATTATTTCAAAATATCTACACAGAGAAAAGAGATTCATCTTGACAACCGAATGTATTTCCAACGGAATATATTTATTTATTTATTTATTTATTTCAGTCTATGGATACAATATTTCCTTACAGACTAGCATTAGAAAAAATAAAATTAAAAAATTAAATTAAAATATATTATTTAATAAGTTTTTAAATATAGAATGAGATATACTTATGTCTAATTGATCACAATACATATTAAATAACCTCATAGATCTATTAAGTGGTTCATTTAAAGCATAATCAGTTGCATGTATATTAATATGAAAAAATTTATTAAGATTTCTAAATGTTCTTGGAGGAACATGTATTGGAATTAAATTTAACAATTCAGTCGAATCAATAACACCACAAATAATACCATGCAAAAAGGTTAAGGCAGCATATTCTAACCTTGATCTTACAAAAGATGTATACACAACTTTTTTTGTAAAACGATCAAAACATTTATCTAAATTGCGGCGTATAAATGCAAGAAGAGAATATGATTTGGGAATAATAAAATTTAAATGACTTGTGAACGATAATTTAATATCAAAAACCACACCCAAGTCCAATATTTCATCCACAGATTTTAATAGATATCCATTCATTCTATATTCAGAAGGAAGAACATTGCGACGTCTATGAAAAGACATTCGAAAACATTTAGAAAAATTAAACGGTAGACCATTACGATTTGACCAGGAAATTGCATTATCTAAATCATCCTGTAGGTCAGAAATATCCCTTAGAGAAAAAATTGTCTTAAAAATTTTCAGATCATCTGCATACATCAAAAATTGGGAATTTTTAAAGCAGTAACTTATATCATTAATAAAAATGTTAAATAATAAAGGACCTAGTATGCTACCTTGAGGAATACCAGAAGTTGGAATGAAAAAATCGGAACAAATTCCATCTACAGATACTGTAGCATACCTGTCAGTTAAATAATGCCGGAACCAAGTTAGCATTTCCGAATGAATGCCAATCTTGGAAAGCTTTAATAATAAGAGTTCATGTGGAACCCGATCAAAAGCTTTGGCGAAATTTGTGTAAATTGTATCAATTTGAACACCCTTTTCAAATGAAGAAATACAAAAGTTAGTAAAAACAGACAAATTTGTGGTTGTAGATCTTCCAGCCATGAATCCATGCTGTGACACGGAATTAAATCGTTTTAATTGAAAAAAAAGTTTATCATATATTACGTGTTCAAAAACCTTAGCAACATTGGTTAATTTCGAAATGGGTCTATAATTAGCAATATTATTTTTACTACCACTCTTTAAAATAGGAAAAATAGTTGTAAATTTCCATTTCTGAATAAAATAACCAGCCCTCAAAGATTTATTAAAGATTATTCTGAGAGGCAACAAGAACGAAGAAAAGCATTTCTTTAAAAGAAAAGATGAAAGACCATCATTATCGCATTTAAAAGAATTTGAAAGTTTTGCAATTCCCGAAGCAATATCTTCATCCGAGATTTGCAAACAGCCAAAATCAAAAAATGAAACAACGTCATCAAAATCACGTTGATTAATAGGAAAGGAATCTACAGTAAAATTAGATTGAAAAAACATTGCAAAGAGGTTAAGAGAATCTTTTAAGTTGTCAGAAGAAAGATCATTATATAACATAAGTGATGGAATTGTAGAAGTAGTTCTTTTAGAATTAATAAAACTCCAGAAACTTCTCGGATTGAATTTAATTGATTCATTGAAGCTCATCAAACATTGACTATACAAAAATTTATTTAAAAAATTAAATTCTCTTTCGTAATGAAGAAAATTTAGCTTATCGCTGGTATTATTTGAAGCATTAAATTTCTTGTAAAATTTATTTCTTTAATTTCTTTAAACCATTAGTGTACCAAGGAAGTTTGTACACTTTAGGATTAGATAAGGGAACATTATTGTTAATAATTTTTTGAACATTAGATAAAAATATATCATAGCCAATAGAAACAATTTCATTATTCAATAAATTAAACCAATTTAAATTATAAATCATGAGATTAAGAGCATTAAAATTACAAGCATAATAATTATAACGTATTTCATAATTACAAATTTTACGAACATACTCATAAAATTCAATATTAATTTCTAAAGCACAATGATGAGCATTAGAAGGAGAAATTGGAAAATTCGGTTCAACAATAGAAAACTTTAGATCAGAACTGATAAAAACTAAATCCAAAATTTTATTTAGTCTATTAAAAACAGAATTTATTTGAATTAGATCAAGACTAAAAGCTACATCAAGAATGTCCATTTCAAAAGACTTATTTATGTTATTAGGCAAAAAGAAATAAGAGTTAGGGATTACAGACCATACAATATCAGCTAAATTAAAATCTCCCAAAACACACAATCTGTCTCCATAATTAAAGCTATCAGCAAGACTGGATATATTCAAAGAATGACCAGAATACAATTCAACCGAACTGCGAGGTGGAATGTAAGAAACACAAATATATAGATCATAAGTAGCAGCTTTAACAGAAACACACAGCTGATCCAATTCAGAATCCATATTAGGTAATGTAATACATTTGCAGCACAGCGATTTTTTTACAGCTATTAGGACACCACCACCTTTACCATGTCCAGTTTTTAAAGCATCCCGATCCTTTCGAAAAACAACATATAAGAAGGGATTAAAATATTCTTCATCACAGAAATCTGATCTTATTGGTTGCAGCAACCGAATTATTTAGTTCTACCAACCAAATGTTTTCCTGAAACAATTTCAATATTTGGTATCAACCGAAATTCTGTTACATTTACCTAATATCAGTTGCGACAAACAAATAAACCGGTAGCTCCAACCAAACGATTCGATTGTTTCAATCAATTTGGTTTCTCTCTGTATAGTTCATTAATAATGTAAAAAAATTGTATTGGGAATTAGAAACAATCCCATACTTAGAATATTATGTAGTTTACTGTTTGTAGTTAAATAAAAAAAGTTTTCAGAACAGTTACAAATAGAGAAACATACAATAATTTTTCAAAGAAATATTTAGTTTAATTTATTTATACCGATTTCTTTCCATATTATTTATTTTTTTCATTTGTTTAAAATTTATTTTTTTTTATATTCATTATATGTATATATTACATTTTGTAGATTAAGGCCGGATTTTTAGGATGTGGTTTATCTCTAAACTCAGTTTATGGCAGTTTGTTACTTGAATACAGATTTTGAAATTTGTTTTAATTGATTTTATTTCAAAGAAGACCAAAATTTTATGTAACGAAAAGTTGTTCCGACAAATTTATGTAAATAAACATGGAAATGGCAGATAAAATTCGTTTTCGGTTTAACTAAACCTAGTTTAACTCACATCCAAAAACTAGGCCTAAAATACAAACGAAAAGAAAAAAAAAAACGGAAACAATTTAATATAAAGGAATAATCAGTTATTTTTTACGGTATTGGTAGGTAAAATTTTAAAAATTTTGTATTTGTTTTTTGCTGAAAGTTAAACAACTTCAGTAAAAAGCAAATAAACAACACTTAAAAATAAATACCAAAAAGCATTTGATTTAAATGAAAATTTAGAAGATCTTGTCGTAAATAAAATATCTTATTTTTAAAATGGTATTTTGCGTTATTTTAACTAACAAAATATTTTAAATGTATAGTTCAATTATTTATCCTTATATTTGTGCTTCTTTCACTCATATTGTAAATAATTTTTCCAAATCCGCATGTAAACTTATATGTTCATATCTTGTTAAAAGGTCACAATTCGCTTCTGTAGGAGACAGGAACTCTAGTTACCAGTGGTGTTCCACAGGGATCTGTAATTGGTCCCATTTTATTTATTATTTATTTAAATAATTTTATTAATGTCATTGATAATAACTCTTTTGCAACATTTTAATATGATGATGATGTACATATTTTATCTTCTGGTGAAAAGCAATTCTTTGATGTTTTGAAAGCGAACATAGAGTTTTGTTTTGATTTTGACTTCTGTAATTTGAATGTATCATTTGGAGGTCTTAAGATTAATTTCGTCACTGAAATAAAGTGTTTGGGTGTTTTTTTGTTTTTCAAAGTACATTGATTACGTGTGTGCTCGTGTGAATGCTAACTTAAGGTGACTGTGGTCTCTGGACTTATGTTTGCCTTTACGCTTAGTGGTGTTCACGGGTACTAATAGTGTTTTACTTAGACGTCTTCATCTTACATTTAATCGTATCATAAGATATGTTAATATATTGAGAATAAGGGAGCACTTCATTCCTATTGTATTAGATTTTGTTGGTATGTCTTTTGAAAATTAAATAAAATTAAGAATTTTGTTACTGTTTCACAAAGACTAATTGTCCCAGTTATATAGTTATAACTCTAATTTCAAAAGATCGAGTAGAAACCCTCAAATAGTTTTCCATCGTATAACTTCATCCGTTTATGAAAGATCTTTTAATGTGAGAATAACTAGAATTTGAAATTTATTACCTAGAGACCTTAAAACTTTGGTTTTTTCAATGGCTACGTTTAAACGAAAATTAGTGCAGTATTTCCGTATGTAACACCCTCTTTAATTCTGATAACTGTAATTTTATCTTTTCTTTGATTTTAATTGCTACATTATGGACCTTGAATTTTAAATTTTATTTTATATTTTAGTTTTGCACTCAGAAAAAAGATTGGTTGCAATTCGATCAAAACCATTAACATTTATTTATCTTATTTTATTTAGAACAATCTGAAATCCATTATTATACCAAAAATATGGGAATTAAAAAGAGGGAAAATGAATTAAAAAAGTGGTATACTATCTAATTATTGAAATCTACAATCAACTTTACGAATAAAACTCGTTTAGAAATTGCGTACAGTAGAAGCAACCATTTATTTAGTGAATGTACTAGAAAATTAGTGCAATCTATCAAATTTATTAATAAATTGTCGATATTCGAAAGTGGTAACTAAAAATGTGGTTATCCTGACATTTAATTAGGATTTAAGTTGAACCAACCGAATTGTGGATCGTATTGATTATAGAAGCCACTAACGATTGGTATTTGTAAACGAATTTTCTGAAATATTTATTTTCCTAAAGAATTATTTAAATTCAATATTAGTCATTAAAATTTATAAGTGTTTTTTGGCTAGTAAGAGTGTGAATTATGAATCTGGATGCCTAAGTTCGATACCGGAATCTATATAACAATTTTTCTTTAAATAAAATTTTGTGGAACGTAATTTTGTGGAACGGAATAAGACAACTGAATATTGGCTTTTACAACTAATATTATAATTATTATTATTTCAGTTTATTAAGTCAATGGAATATTTAAAATTTCCTTACAGACTAGATACAACATGTATTATAGTTAAAAAAAAAATTACAAATTAAAAAATTCAAAAATTCAAAAAGTAACAATTTAAAGGGTTCTTTCGAAGTGCAAAATTCAATAACATGGTTTGGATTTTTATTGAAAGCAATTTTATTAATAGAATTTATATCATTACACGCTGAATTTAAAATACTATTTTGGGTATAGTTAGTGCGATGACAAGGAATGAAATAGTTGTCGTAACCGACAGAATTCAATTGGCAACAAATTCGGTGTACACAACTTATACTGTTTTCTGGGTGTAGGCATTTTATATAGATATATATTTTTTTTATATATTTTTTTAGTAGTATACAAACCATATTTGGGCCAGAGGGCTTGGTTCTTGAATATTTGAATAAATAAAACATGATTATAGAAAATAATTCTGTAGAGTTGAATCAACTATTTATTAAGAGAATGTACTAGAAAATTTAAAAATATGTCGCATTATATTTATCAAATTTATTTAATACAGGAAAGTATCTTTTTTTTTAATTTTTTTCACAAAATTTCCACTGTTTTAAATTTAAGAAGAAATTAATGAAACTTTTCTTCATAAACTGAGGAACATGTTTTATTAAATACTTTCATATTACATGGAAAAATGTAAAAGTGGATTCACTTAACGAAAAGTCTTATTAGCTTTTTTATTCATTTTATGCAAATAGTACATTTTCATCATGAAGATAATTTTTTTGTTTTCCTAATTTAAATGATCAGATCTGAGGAATTTTAACAATAGTGGATTTAAGGAAATTTTTTAAAGTTTTTATTCAATAAGACCTTTAAATTGCACTGTAAGTAAAATTTCAACTTTCGAAATGACACAGAGCCGTAGAACACAGTGGTATACTACGTTTTAAAAGATCAAGGTAAAATCAATAGGTATTGCATTTTTAATTTTAAATTGTCTCTCAAGAGATTTGAATTTACACAGATCCAAATTTTATATTTTTTAATTCTTTTCAGTACAAACAATAATAAATTTTTTAAAAAATATCTTAGTTAATTTATTTCTTGTTAAATAACGATTTTTTTTGTGGAAAAAGTAATCAGAATATAAATAAAATTATTTTTTAAGAAAATGTCTGTAAACCCAAAGTTGTTTTGTACAAAAAGGTTTATTATGAAAAATACTAGATTTTTAGAAATAATTTTACATTCTATAAACTTTGCCTTGAAGTCAAATTCTCAGACTCTGCAAACTGTTTCTCAGATAAAAATTCATATAATATTGCTAAAAAAGACTTAGAATAAAAAATCTTAGATTCTGAGAACTTTTCACCATAACAAAAATATTTTGATTCTCAGGACTTTTTCTAAAAGAAAAATTGGTAGACATTAAGGATGAATAATTTTTTAGAATTTTTCTATTAGAACAAGTCCGTAGATTTTATGTTTTTGATAAAAAAAAGGTGTTTAAACTTCTACATAAATTGCCAAAAATTCAATCAAATTCATTTTTCCAATATATTTTTGTAACGTTTCAGGTCCTATTCGTAGGGTCAAATAGAGCAATTCTAACAAAAATCAATACAATGCATGCTTGGGCTTATGTGATTCCGTGTATATATATTTTTTTTATCAAACTACCTTTTAAATATGCGACTTTTAAAGTACCAACAAAAATACATTTTCAGATGGATATATATGGCATTTTGTAAATCGACTCAGAAGCTTTTCTGGCATTTTTAAAAAAATATTGTTTTTTTTTTTTTGTTTTATTTCAATAAAGACCAAAATTCTTTACGATCAAAAGTTCTTTCCACAAATTTATGTTAAACAAATTGCTGACAAAATTTCAATTTGGTTAAAAAAACCAAGTTTAACTGATATCTCAAAAACTTGGTATTAATAAATGTTATCCAGCTAAATAAAACACATTTATGTGTAAAACTTCTGTTACTGCATACGTTCCATAAAACCTAAAATATTTTATTGTAATTCATTTTATTAACTTGTGCGCTGATATGTATGTTTTGTATCGTCAGAAATATTTGTATGTTCGGATTTATTTAACAAGAACACAAAACACCACAGGATATTGTGTTATATGTATTTAATTGTAATTTAAGCTGAGAGAAAAAAAATCATAGAAATTTTAGTTATTGGGGTATAAAACAATATAGCAATACAGTAAGTTAATGTATGTGTGTTATTTTTTATGTATGAGTGTAATGAAGTAATAGTAATTGTTTAAACCCTTATTGTAACTTTAACTTCAACATATGCTTTTGCATTTATGGTTACTGCCGTTTATGTTAGCAACAGTTCTATATTTTTTGGGGGGAAATATTGTTTTAATTTTTGTATACATATTTTGCGCAAATAACAAATGAAAAGCAAAACTTACAAAATTTTTAACTATTTCTGACGTTGCAAATTGTATAAATGTAAATGATATATATCGTATATATAGTTTTTGCTTTAGCTCCCTAAATGCACTTGCACATATACATAGTTGTAAATATGTGTGCACTCGAGTGTATGTTTGTTTATGTATGTGTGTGTCTGTCTGTAAAGGTATGTTTACACATTTAACAGTATTTGGTTTGTATAAATGTATAAGTTGGTTACACTTTACTATTTCTTGCTCCAATAAACATGCAATGAAATACTTCAGTGTTTGCTTGCGTATATTGCACTAAAAGAAATATTAAAGAGTAAAGTGAAACAAATCACTAACTAGTTGAAGCAAAAACCAAAATAATGGTTTGATTTTTTTATTGTTATTATATTAAGGATCATCAAATACAATAATTGGTATTAGAATTTTGTTTATTTATATTTTTTTCTTAGTGTATTACAAATTGTATTTAGCAAATTCATGTGTGTATGTGAGCTTCAACATTATAATTTATTTTTGCTACTGTACAGTTTATATTGTTTATATAAATCATAAAAAACATGCATACACAGTTTTGTATATTTTTGTAACAGCATATTTTAATGTTTTTGAAATATTTAATAATAAATTGTTTATATATAAATAGATTTTGTAAATAAACATTTAATGGGGTTACTGGAAAAAGCAAAGAAAAAGTTTAATAAAAAAATTTGTTATTTTACCGAATAGTTAAAAATGTACTCTTACCACTTAACTCCTTTGAACTGAAAGTTTATCAAATTAATATCACACAAAAGGTGTTTAAGATACCCATTTTAAGTTACGTAAAATTAAAAAAAAAAAATTGAAATTAAAAAAAAATTACAAACGCTATTTTTCTTCCCTCTATTACATATCAAAATTTCATCAAAAAAATTATACCTTCCTCGTGGAATAATATTCTAAATAAAATTAATAAATTTTTGGCCTAAAATTATAAAGTTTCGCTCACACAGGTCCATTGAAACTTTTTATTAAATTAATGCAGTTTTTTTATGAAATTTTATAAAAAATTTTATTTAAATTTTAAGTTGGTCAGGTTCGGGATCATAATTAAATGTTAAATTCTAAGAAATAGAAAACATTAATTTTCAATAACTCTCAGAAAAGATGGTTAAAATTGTGAGGATCAGTGCTAGAAAAAGTGCCACACTATCGACCTTAGAGACCAGCCCATCGTCAGCCTCATTCTGAACCAGCACCCAGAACAACTTACACTTGATGAAAATTAGAGTTCTCTTTTTCATATTATCATTTAATTATGATCTTAAACCTAACCCTTTCTACATAAAAATGTCAACTGACAGATTAACAATGCATACAATATTAACATACCAAACATACACACCCAGAGAAAATATTAGTTGCAATTCGATTAAAACCTTTAACATTTATTTGTGAGGATTTAATTTTATTTGGAATAACCTAAAATCCACTAATAAAGGAAAAATGTTGTATTGGAAATTAAAAAAAGGAAAAGAAACCAAAAATCAATCCTATTATACAATTATATGGTATTTCTAATCATTTAATTTGGGTTTCAGTAGAAGAAACCGAATTGTGGATTGTGTTGATAATAGACGTCACTAATGATTGATATTGATAAACAAATTCTATACTAACATTTATTTTCCTAACAAATTGTTTAAATTTAAAATTAGCCATAAAAATTCATAAGTCTTTGAGGTGTAGTAGGTAGAGAGGTATCTCAGTACTCGGAATTTCCGAGTTCAAATCCTAGAAAAGGCAAACATTTAAAAAATATATTTTTTTTTAAATTAAAATAAAACATTCAAATATTTAAATGGCAAATATATCAAAGAAAATTAAAATAAGTTGTGGACTAGTAAGCAAGAGTGTGAACTATGAAGTTAATTGCCCAGGTTCGATACCGGAAAAAATTAAAAATAAATTTGTTTGAGATAAAATTTTGTGGAACGTAATAATATTTCTGTAGATTATAAATATTAAATTGTACAACTGAATAGTGGCTTTCACAACTTAAAAATATAATTTAATATGAAAACAGTTATCGTAAATGCCAGAATTCGATTGGCAACAAATTCGGTGGATACAACTGATACTGTTTTCTGGGCGCAGGTACCATCCAATGTATAATCTAACAGAAGAAGTAACACAATTAAATATACCAGCTTCAATCATGATACCTTTCTTCTTAAGCTTAAACCGCGGCAAATACCGAATGCACACACAGAAAAAAGTGCTAACCATATTGAAAATTGTATTTTGGTTGCGACAAAGAATATATATACGGTTAGCACAATCATATTCAAATATGACTTTTGAAAATTTTTGGATGTTTCTACCAAGTTTCTGATGTGTTAACATAATTTTTTTGTGGAAACCAATATCACTGTACAACAATTTATAACTTTTTGCAAATTTACGGATTTCTTACAATGGATTCTGGTAGAGGAGACAAAAAAAAAATATACGTGTGTCGGTATTTTGAAATATCACATCGGTTTATTTTATTTTAAGAAGTTTAAAATTTCCCCCATTTGGCCTATTTATTCAGCATATCGGTATATGAAACTATGTGTTCGTTACATCTGAGGTGTAGAATATGATCAGCAACTTTGTAGAAAATATTAATGCAAGTATTTTTGTGGAACATATTAACCCTCGAACTCCCCCACATTGCTGTAATTTTTGGCTCTAATCTAAAAAATCGTTAAAAACACCGATTATGAGGGGGGAGGGCGCGAATGAAATATTCTACAAAAATGTTGGCCATAAAATTTGACCACACTTGAAGCCCAAAACTTAACACAATCATCAAAAACCAGTCAAATTCAAGATAGCTCGTCAGATTTGTAGTCAGATTTTAGGATGTGACTCATAATATTCCAGCAAAAATAAATGAAAGTGATTCTTAAGGACTCAATTTTTTTTTGATTCCAAAGTATCATTTGGTACTGAATTTCATCTTCCAAAGCAGTTCTTGTTCACAATTTAAAAAATGTGGTTTTAAATAAAATTAACACTTTTCAAATCTTAAGACGGATAACTTATAACAAAGTTAAACAATAACCACATACATTTACATATAAATTTGACCTTTGTAGCTATGGTTAAGTACTAAACTGTCGTTATTTTGAAACAGGTTATCAGGTTTGAGTAAATTGTATTAACTTTTAACTTACAATTTACAAAATTTTAAGTTCATCAAATCGTATAATCAAATATAATAAAGTAATTTAACAAATAAGGCCTAATTATTGAATGTACCGTTATAATTTTTCCAACAGTCAAACTCAAACAACAGGAACATGTATAAAATTCCATAAACTATTTTAATTTAAGTTGTATAATTGTTTTTTTTTTATTTTCTTTAATTTATTATCTTAATTCGGATGGATACTTTTAATATTAATTTTTATGTAAAATTCATTTATATATCTGAACCTTTTTATTGTATTAATACCATTTTAAAATATAAAAACATCAGGTCTACTTCATCGCTGTCATTACAGCCATGGAAAAATCTGAGTAAGTTAATTAATTTGTTTATCCTTATCTTTGATAATTAGATTTATAAATTATAAATTTTGACTAAAATCAAGGGTGAATAATAATTTGATACCATGTTTTCATCTACAATTACTCTCCTACTTATCTTTCACTATCCTTCTTTCAAAATGTGTAACGACCTGGCCAAGATCCCCCCCGTTTTGCTCTGAGCACGGTCGAGCATTTCTACTGGTCAGAGGCGATTTTAGTTACAAACAACAAATGCGTGAGTTAAATTCCCAGGTAGAAGCTACCGGGACATTATGAAAATGAGGCTAAGGCCCGATTTGTAATGTCCTGTTGAAATTTAAATTGAAATATATTTGGGAAGATCAAAAGATCTTGTTTTTCACTAAGCGCTAAGAACTGCCTTAGATGCAATAAAAAAGGATCATAAAATAAAACATTTAACCTATGACACCGCTATGAAAAATCATTGCTTCCGATTCAAATTTTCACAATATCGGAATCAAATTCCCTTCTTCTTATTATCTTATTTTGCTTTTTTTTTGCTGGGATGTAGGTCATCCCAAAATCTGACTAGAAATCTGATGAACAATCTTAAAATTTTGTCTCCTCTACCAGAATTCATTGTCAGAACCCCGTAATTTTTTTTTTCGTGTCGTACTGTGTATTCAGTTGTATTAACAGATTTCAGTCGTAAAAACTGAATTTCAGCAGATAAATGGCAAAATTTTTGTATCTGCGTCACTAGTCATAACGCACAGTTTTTTTTAGAGCTGCAACAATGCATCTGAAACCAGCTCGTCAAAGTTATATTGCGAAAATTCCAACGCCAATCTAGAAATTCGTCAAGTCGGCCTTTCTATACTATTCAATCATTTCAAAAACAGATAATCCATTATTAACTTAAATTATATACCTCTGTTTTCACCTTATTCAATCGCGGGGATGAGTATGCAATCAACCATTTTGCAGTCATTTATTTTTATAAAAATATTGAGGCTGTTTATTAAATATAAAAGATATTTCATTTACTTTGTAAAGAGAACTTCATTAGTCTCGGAAAAACTTCATTGATGCTCGTCCAATAAAATTTTCTCTTTGAAAATACTAAACTTCCTTGTAGGGTGTATAAAATATAAATGATTTCGCCAAAGAATTTAACAATTATAATTCATGTAAGACACAAAATTACCCACGATTTTCTTTGATTTTTCATTTAAAAGAACAAAGTTTATAATGTTTTTTTACGGCCAAAAACAAAACTTTATGCTTAAACAAAAGCGTAAAGTCTATGAAAGGAAGTAAAAGTCAAACTAATTAAGGTCACGTGACCCATGTTGTGTTAAGCAATTTTCTTTTTAAATATATATATATATATTTTTTCCATTCACAACAACAGAAGTCCAGAATTAGTCTAGCGAAAGAAAGATATTCACGACTATTTGCTTATGCTGTATATACAATAACAATACAATGTCATACAAAATGTCATGTTATTAACGCACATTTACACATGAATTTGCACTCGAAAGCTCATAAGAATTTTTCATCCTCAAGTGTTATTTCTTTTAACTTTTTTGTGATAACAAAAAAAACTGAACCCCTCCTTTTAAGGAACAAAAAACTACATAAAAAAAGTATTCCAGTCAAGGAAAATTGTTTTGGTCTGGAAAAGTGTACAACATTTCTTTGTGTATAAAAAAATGAATTAGCATTTTCTTTTGTATAGGTTTGTGAAAAAAGTCTGCAGCATCTTACACAAACATACACACCCACCCACACACATACCCACCCACACACATTTAGTTACACACAAAGTAGTCGTCAGTCAGTACACATGAATTACGCTGGACAATGTGCGTACAAATTATGTCTACAACATACATTTCATTTTGAATTTTTCTTTTTTATTTTTATTCATACAAAACAACAATTACGATTTACATGTAGTACAATTTTTAATAGGCTGGTACTTATTTGTTATATGTATCAAATGGAAACCCTATCTTAAAATAAAAAAAAAAACTGAGGAGAGCTTTAAAGAATTAAAAATTAATAAATTATTTTATTAGATTATGAAAAATAAATTATAAATCACCGAATAAACAAATGAAAAGATTAATTGTGCGAATTATTTTTCGCCAAATTTTTCTGGAATTGTTGAAAATTTTATTACTTCTGTGATTTCATTGAAAGTATGTTTCTTACAATCATATTAAGTACATATTAAAGATCAATCAATCATATCAAAGTTAATTGGCTCTAATAAAAAAAATATATATTCATTTCTTTTTAGAAATTGAATTATTATTGATGAATGAACTATTTTTTTTAAAGGTCTGTTTCAGGGGTTTCTTACCTTTAGCATCTAAAATTTCTCAAATGGATTTAATGTTAGCGAATTGAAATAAGTAACTAAATGCAAAATTCCAAATTAATTTTTATTATAGAGTTCCAATACTCCCAAATAATTACCACCCTAATGTTCATGTTAATAGTATAAGAACAACAATTATTATATTTGTTTAACAACAAAAAAGTGCAACTGACAATTGTCAGGCCCACAAAAGAACCCCAAAGTGCGTGACTTTTTGAACGACTGTTCTGTGTTGTTAATGTACGGTAAGTGACTGTGTGTGTGCGTGTATTTATGTATGATTAAATGAGGTTAATTTAATGGAAAATTAGTTGTGTTTTTCATTTTTTTTATGATGGTAATAATTATGGAATGAGATGTAATTTTTGAAAATAAAGCTATGCGTAAGTACTACTTCAAGGAAAGAAATTTAAAAAAATAAAAGTTATCTTTAACTTTAAATTTTATACCACCCGTCGCTTGCAGGGGAATTTTTGACGTCAAATTTTGAAACTTTGTATATACTGAGAACACTGAGATTTTACGAAATTTGGATATGTAATAGAAAAAACTCTAAGAACATTCTGCCCCACTTTGGTGATTTAGGTGATGAAACAATGGTAGGATTTTGAAATTTTGGGGTACATTTATGTTTGGCATCATGTCTGAAACTTTCGAAAGTCTTCATAAGACTTGTGTTAAATCAATATATTCGGCAAAAAAGGCATTTTAATACACTTAGGGAAGAAAGTTTCATCAATACTTAATGATATTTATGGAGTTTTCATAAATATAATGAAAAGTTACGTATAATTTAGGTTAAATATTTCATAGATCATTATCATTTCATATAAGAAAAATTGAGTAACTTTAGAAAAATATTTTCGCCATCAGTATACTTCTTCGTACAAAGAGTTTCAAGTTAATTAAAATTTAAAAACGGAAAATTCATAAAAAAGGACCAAAAACCTTTTAAAAATTCCTTTTTTTGTCTATAATTAAAATACTTGGCAAGTTAAAATAATATATAATACCATTTAAATTAAATGATATTTCATTTAAAAACCGGTCTACCTACTTTTCATTTTAATAAAATGTTTTTTGTAATTTATTTTTGAATGTTGTTTAAATACCTGGCACATCAGCAAAAAATAAATGATTAATCTGTTAAAAATAAATGTTAAAATTTTACCTGCCAATTAAGTAAAAAATATCTGATTATTCATTTATTTTAAATTGTTGACCTTTTTGTATTTTTGTTTATTTTTTAATCTACAGTCTATGGACACGTTTTGTGTGAATGCCCATATGTGTATGTGCACACAGAGAACAGAGTCACCATGACAACCAAATTTCTTGCCAACTGAATATTTTGGTTGCAGCAACCGAATTGTTTTGTTATCCCAACCAAATGTTTTCCTGATACAATTAAAATATTTCGTTTCAACCGAAATTTTGTTGCATTAACCGAACTTCGGTTGAGACAAACAAATATATGGGTGGCTCCAACCAAACCATTCGGTTGGCAAAAAATTCGGTTGTTACAATGAATCTGTTTTTTCTGTGTGTATGTGAAGTTCTTTCAATTTGAAAAAAAAAATAAAAAAATAAGTATAATTTTTGAATATATATATTTTTTTTTTGAAACAGTTAGCAAAAAAAAAATAAATTTGTAATAACTGTCACGGAAACAAATAAGCCACAAATTTCCGTTTTGTGGGTTAATTTTTATAAAATTTCAAACAATTAAAAAATAAATGAAACTGAAAAAAACAGTACACCATAAAAAAAAGTTAAAATAAATGTTTATTTGAAAAATGAAGGTACGTTTCTCTATTTTTAACTGAACTTTAATCTTTTTTAATAAGATTTTTGTTTTCTATAAGATATCAAAATATCATCAAAAGCGGAGCATTTAAATTAAAAGAAAGGCAACCAACAAAAAGTCGTATTTCTTTTTTAAAATATAGAACTATTTATTTTGTATTAATTTTTAAAATATATAAAATTTCATATTTATATATATTGTCAATATTTATATATTCGTGTTAGCTTTATTCTTAGAAAATATAGCTACCCAGCAAAAATGAAGCTGCCAAATAAGCAATAAAAGCATCACTATTATGGCAAAGGCATCACTTCTTTTCTAATGGTTTAATCGATGAATTTAACATTAGCGTGTCATAGGATGGAAGTTTTCAATATAGCTACTACCATTACTCATACTTCACTCTAAGGAAGCAACAATAATACAATGATTAGGTATTCTGATGCATGAGTGGAAAATGTTCATAAACTTTGTAATATTTAAGCTTTGATGAAAATTTAATTCATAAGAATGCAGTTGAATAAGTTTAAAGAAGCGAAATTTATGCATTGATATACAAATTTTCTTTATTAAAAAAAATAAATAATTCTGCATTAGTGAAAAAGCATTTTTGAAACATTTATCAAAAATTTTAATGAATTTTTAGACAAATTTTAAAATATTTTTGGATAATTTAAAAACTAGTTGTACAATTTTGAAATATTTTTGGACAATTTTAAAATTATTTTGAACAATTTTAAATAATTTTTACAAAATTTTAAAACATTTTTGGGCAATTTAAAATAATTTTCAACAATATTAAAATTATTTTGGTAAATTCTGAATTAAAACTGGAAATGATGTAGTGTTAAATAAATTACATAATGCAAAAATGCACAGATCGTCATAAATATTTAGGGCTGGAAAATTGGAAATGATAGGCCAGCTTGTTTATATTTAAGGTAAAAAAAATTAGTTTTTCTTGATTTTTCAAAACTTTTATAAAAATTGCAAAACTGCATAAATTCTAACCCTCATGAAATTTTAAACTAAAATATAAAAAATGATTTAATAAAAAATTTAAAAAAGTTCATCAAAACTATTTTCTCAATTTCAATAAATGCTAAAGATTCAAAACAAATATACGATATACTATAACTTATGCTTTAGAAGTAATGAAGAGTGATTCTTTAAGATATGCATCAGGTTTATATCCAGATCACTGCATTTGAAATATGAATACATGAATGTTTTTGGAAGTGCCTTAGAATAACACCAAAAAATCATAAAAGTATGTCAACTGAAGTTTAGGAAGCAATGAAAGAAGTTATAGTCACAGAATAACTACCATTTTTTTGCTGGGTATTTTTAGCTCTTTGATAACAAACAATATTTTCAAGAATTTTTTTTCTTAAACACAAAGTTTTCTAAGTGCCAACTTGGAACTTAGAAAATAAATTGCAAGGAATGTAGCAATAAATAAAGTACAATTTTTCGATTTTATTGAAAAATTTTGGAAATTTAACGGTCTATGTTTAAAATTTACTGACTTGCTTTTAAATATTAAGAACTTATTTAACTATTTTTCGAACTTTTAAAAACTTTTTAAGAGTTGAAAACATTGCTTTAATTTGTTTTTCGGTTGGCTCTCTTAAAAGCATTCACGAATAATCAAAAAATTATATACAAATTGTTTCTAATTTGCCCTATTGTTTACTAGAGCGTATGAGTGTTATAATTGTGCGTAACTAATTAATATAAAGTATACGCTGCTTTGCGTTAAAAAATAAATTCATATAATAATTTTTATTTATTTATTTTTTATATTATTTAATTGTTTCCAAAGTAGAATATACCAAGAAATAAGAAAGAAAAATATATTTGATAATAAGTTTTTTCTTCAACGATATTCTCTATATATAAAAGAATAAAATGACAGACTGGCTGTCTGGCTGAAAAATTCACACACCCAACATCGTTCAGAACATACCGCTGAAACTAGAAATTTTATATTAAATTTGGGGTTTCCTACTTCGGCATAGACGTCTGCTATGACGGAAAGGGAAAAGGAAAAGTCTATCCTAAAGGATTGACCAAAATCATTTGAATATAAAGCTAAAATTTAAAACATCTGTGTATAGAAAATTATTACCAAATTATTACCATTAATTGATAATAGAAATTTTATAACTATTATATGGAACTTAATATATGTATTCCTAGGAGTATGGGCTAATTCATTTATTAGGATCCTTGTGGAATGTTAGAGACGTGCATAAGGAGAAAATCTGAAATTCAAAATATGTATGTGTTCCCTGTAGTATAGTCTACATAATTTACTACTAAGGTAATGGGGCCTTGAATTAATATGGAGATTTTTTAAAATTTAATGATTTATTGTGCGAAATTGGTAAGAAACATATTAGGGAAAGTATTTTTCATCTCTGGCAATAAAAAATTTTCGGATTCCAGCTCAGAAGGTCTACTCGCCTTTTGAGGCAATTCAATAATGGGACAAGCCACTTGTCATCGACCGGAACAAGTAGTAATAGGGAGGAGTAGTGTCTGGGGAATACGGCGGCTGGAGTAGGACTTCTAAAAAGATCTTGGCCGGTCTTGCAACATGTGACCGAGCGATAACATGCTGTAAAATCACTCTGTCATTCCTTTTTTTCTATTCCGGCCGTTTTTGCTTTAGTACGCGGCATGGGTTGAGCCTGAAAGCTTTCTCTTGTGCTCAGTCATTACGATTTGAGCAGCTCCTAGTAGATAATGCCATTCTGGTTCCACCAAATATAGGACATAAGTTTTGTACCATGAATGTTCGGCTTTGCGAAGGATGTTGATGGCTATCCGGGCAAAATCCAAGACCTTATTCGCTAGTTACAATACGATGCAAAAAACCTTTCCCTTTTTTTGGCGTTCGACGTGCTGTTCACAAGCGAAAAATCGCCGATCACCGTCGTGTTCATATGAAACCCAGTTTCCTTGCTATTGAATCAATCCATCGGCTTTAAGGTATTGACTGACTGTAGACGCATCCACTCCCAATGATTCTGGAAACTATTGAAGCGTTTGGCATTCGGCCAATTCTTCTTCTTCAAAGTTTTTTGGTTGACCCGGCCATTCTTCGAGCGACCAAAACCACTTCCAACACGATTGTTCAAATAGGGCATGCTCGCCGTAAGATTTCACTCAGATTCGATGGCTCTCCGCTGCACTTTACTTCATACTCACCAGAGGTGTTAGCGGCAAGACATTAGAAACTGGAATATTGGTGTACATACTAGTGGCGGCCTTTTGTGTAAATTAGTCATTAATCAACTACTGTCAACAAGGCAGTAAAAATGGGGGCTCAAAAGGCAAAACTCTTTCTTAGCCTTTTGTAGCGAATTCTGGAAATTCAAAAGTATGTCCCTTTGGATATGGACTAATTTACTGAATATATATTTTTGTTAAAAAAGGGAAAAAATGCTCCGTTAATCACCCAGCCCAAACAGCAGGAGTTTGATATTGAAATTTGCCTTAAAGATTCATTCTTCGGTGTAGATATCTAGTAAGATGGGATTTTTATAAAGTTTTTCGATGAAGAGTAAAAAGATAAAGAGGTGAAAATCACAAATTATAATAAGTATTCCGGGAGATACTGGTTAATTTACTGATAATATTGTTTTTAAATTTTTCTGTAAAACCGTGGTATAAATATGTTTTATTTATTAAATGAGAAAAACCCTTAGAGAAAATATTTCAATTATATTCTTTACCTATAAACAGAGTTACGATTAAAATATTTTTGTTAATGTTTTCTTGTAAAATTTAAACCAAGTAATATTATTGCTTTAAAGTTTTTAAATTTTTCATAATATTTGACCCAATTTTATACTAATCTAAGTGCAAAGCAACTTATGTCATAAACTTTTTTAATAATAACTGTTAAAAGATGTAAAAAAATAGTATCTCACAAAACAAGAAGTAAAAAGCGAAACTCTGCCTTCCGTTAAAACTTAAGCATATTTCCTACTTAACAAATTTCCTCTGATGATACCGCTTACTACTCCGATACCTAAAGAAAATATATGGGGAATATACAAAAATGTTTGTAACAAATTATTTTTAATATTTTTCTTTATGACAAAAATGTCGTTTTTGTCTTATTAAATGCTTATATTAAGGCATACAATATTAGTTCGGGTTAATCATTTTCCATAAATGGCTAAATAAATATAACGAATTAAAGTTGATCTCCGATCCCAAAACACTTAAGAAATAAGAGGCTTCTAAATTCAGTTTCAACGTTTCTTGAAAATAATTGTAATTGGTCATATACCTACATAAAAAACAAAAACAAAAAAGATAAAATATATACATATACTTTAGAAGAAGAATACAACTTATTACTTACATACATACAAAAGAAAAAAAAAGAATTTGTTTAAACTTTTTACCTACAATATAGCAAAACAGTGTAGTAGTATGTATTAACAATCATCTAAAGTTTATATGCCATTTGGAAATACACCTACAAGACACAAAAGACCAAAAAAAAAAAAGAAGAAAAGAAAGATGAAAAAAGAAATACACCGGTGAAATATTAACGAATTTTAAAAAGCCTTAAACTAACAATAAAAATAAGAATCTACGATGACAAGTCATATGGCGTGATAATTTTGGCAAGTACAGATGTTGATACATAGGGTCAAAAAGTGACTCCAGTTTCAAAACTTACATCAGCTAAAGGAAGCTGATATCCGGAGAACTTGTTACAATCCGAAAGATTAAAATAACGGATTAGATTACCTAATCCTACATCCGATATCACTGACAGATTGTCCAGTATATGATCTCCCTTTTAGTCGGTGACCAGCCAGGATAGCCGTCATTTCCGAAACATCTCTCCTACTCCTTAGGCATAGGAGAGATAACCCAACGTCTCCTTCACACCCTGTATGCCACAGCTACGGCTTGCGCACCCGCCCAAGTATGTTGCCCTATTTGCCTAACAGCCTGTGACTAGTCAGCATGGCCGTCATTCTTGAAAAATTTTTTCTATTCCCATTGAGTAGATATTAAATGCGTCCCTTATTTTAGTCAGTTCACGTGAACCTGTCGGTCCTACCAGTGTCCACGCCATCTGAAGCTTGCCTTCCGGAGGTAGTGCTGGAAGATACTACCTGTAATGTCGAAGAGACATTTGAGGCAGAACCCGCTAACTCGTCTACACGCTCATTACCGTAAAAGTCTACGTGATTAGGGACACATCAACCTAATCACAGACTGGCAACTTATCCTAAACAGTTATTCCTTACACTGGCCAACGAAAATAGAAGATGTAATACACGAGTTCGGGGACATAAGTGCCGCCTGCCTCAAACACACTATTATGATCAGGTATCCTGCAGTATCCTCGTATATCACAATCGCCTGAAAAGTTCCCACAATTTATATTTGAAGCATTGATGTATACCCTGAGTTCAAATCCACTTGTTGTATCTCTCCTGTCCCATTCCTATCTGGAAGGAAAGCTGACCCGAAAGGGTATACCGAAGTCAATTATAGGATGAAAATAGTCAGATTGTATACTGAGCTGAGAAGACAGCTGGTTGTCTGTATGTTCTGCTAGCAGTACAGAAAATCGTGCTGCACTGTTAGTAAAAGCCGGAGGGGCAACTCCTGTACAAGACTGTACCATACATTAGAGCCGTAAGTGAGCATTTGGCGTACTATTCAAAACATCATTTTTGGACTTAAGCACCATCTTGAACCAAACATCTTTCTGCAGGAATATAAAAAAACCCGTCGGCTTCCTACACTACGCCTATCGAGGAATCTTAAAATCAATTCTACGATAGGCTCGAAACTAATACAGTGCCAAGATATTTAGCATGTTCGCAGCCTCAAACTCGCGGCAGTCACAAGCACGATTTGGCCCTAGTAGTGAAATGAAACATCCGCATAAGCAACTACTTTAATACCCCGATTTTCTACACTCAGAATATTATGTTTTCCGTTTCATTTAAAAATAAAGGAGCATACATTTATTTTTCAAAGAAATATCTTTATTAACTTTTTTATACATTTGTTCGAAATAATAACCGATGTTTTTCAGTTTCATTTATTTTTTTCATTTGTTTGAAATTTAATAAAAACTTACAGACAGAAATTTGTGGTTTATTTGTGCCCGTTACAGTTATAAGAAATTTAAATTTTGTTTGCTGTATGTTTAAAAAAAAAAAATATTTAAAAATTTAAATTTGTTTTTTCATTTAAATTGGCTGTACATATACAAAATTTTTCAATTTAAATTACAAGAGCTTCATAAACACACATATATATACAAAAACATTCACACAAAAAATGTCTATAACTATGCATACATACATTTTGTATTGTACGATTTTGACATTTATTTTAACTGATTATATCATTTGTTTCTTACGGATGTGTCAGTTGTTTAATCAACATTAAAAAATAAATAACAAAAGGCATTTAATTTAAAAGAAAATTAAGTAGACCGGTTTCTAAATGAAATGTCATTTCTTGTAAATGAAATTTTCTGTTTTTTTTAACTTACGAGCTATTTTAAGTGTAGCTTTACAAGTATATAGGTGAGATCACTTTACCATGGGTTCTTCCTTTCTTAAGATGTTTTGACCCCTCGCAATTACCCAGACAAAACATTGCCAATTTCGAGAGTACAACATGGTTCATAGTATTGAAAAGACTTAAGGTACATACAGTGTATATCAAAATAAACTGTACAAGTTGGTCTTTTATGTTTTCAACTTTACTAATCTGCTTTATCATTGTCATACCATAGAAATATTGTGTTGTTGAAAAGCAATAGTTTGATCCAAAGCCAAATTTTTTGACAATTGTGAGATAATCGGCTTTATGAAAACAGCTCAATGAAAACCAACTTGACTTGAAACCCGTACTTGACAGTGCATAAAACATTTGTGTAGATAAATTCTAAATGTTTACATCTCATAATTTTAATGTACTTTGAATACTCTAGATATGGAAATAATATCTTAAATTTATTTGCAAATATTGTACAATATATAATTATATCTTATATCATACCAAAAACATTTCTTTTGTGGATCATATATCGAATCATATATAATTATATATCATACCATATTGGAAAATATTATTAAAAATGGACCATATATTATTATATTTCAAATATTAGATAGCATATATACAGGTTGGTTGAAAAGTTCCTGCGCTCACCAAGAAATGGCACTGCTAGCTCTAAACTTTTTTTTCTCAAGTTGGTATAACTGTCCTGAGAACACATGCAAAGTTGCAAGTCATTCTGTCAATTCTTTCTTTGTTTACAAGCCATTTGAAGTTGACGTGTCATTGATTTTTTTTTAATATGGAAAAAATTGAATATCGTGCAGTCATTAGATTTTTTGTTTTGAAGGGTTTAAAAGCAAAGGAAATTTATGAACAATTGTGAGAAGTGTATAAGGAGTCCTTACTTTCAAAACGCACTGTTGAATTTCGGGCTGGTGAATTTAAACGTGGTCGTACCAGCTTTAAAGACGATCCACGCGAAGGACGACCAAAAACTGCAACCACAGCAGAAATCATTGAGCAGGTACATAATATGGTTAGTGAAGATCCAAGTTTGACTAAGCCTGAAATTGCTAATGCCATAGGCATCTCAGACGAACGAGTACTCCATATTTTACATGAAGAATTACGTATGAAAAAAATGTTTGGAAAGTTAGTGCCGCACACATTAACAATTCAACAAAAACTGGATCGAAAACAAATTTGTCAGCGTAATTTGAAACGTTTTAAGCCGAATAAAACCGACTTCTGGCGTCGTTTTATAACTATGGATGAGACTTGGATCTACCACCATGATCCTAAATTGAAACAAGAACGTTTACAGTGGACTGAAGCTGGTTGTTCAGCTCCAAAGCAGGTGAAGTCACAACGATCAGCAAAGAAAGTTATGGCATCAGTTTTTTGGGATGAAAAAGGAATTTTGTTGATTGATTATCTTCAGAAAGGTAAAACAATGAACTCTGAATATTATTGCAGCCTTTTGGATGAGCTGGGATTCGTGAGAAAAGACCTGGTTTAAAGAAGAAAAAAATCATTTTTCATCAGGACAATGCACCTGCTCACAAAAGTGTTTTGACGATGGCTAAATTTAAAGAATTAAAGTACGAATTGCTTGAACATCCACCGTATTCACCAGATTTGGCTCCCAGTGACTACTATCTCTTCAGAAATCTCAAACAATTCCATCGTGGAAAGCATTTTTCGTCGAATGAAGAGGCCATAGCAGCCGTAGACGGTTATTTTGCAGAGCTTCCGGAAAACCATTATAAGGATGGGATAAAATTATTGGAAGATCATTGGAACAAGTGTATTGAGCTTCTAGGAGATTATATTGAATAAAAAAATACAGTATGCTTTCGAGCGCAGGAACTTTTCAACCAACCTGTAATTATATATATTTTCTGTATAAGTCATAAATAAGAAAAAATGGTCCATATATAATTATACATAGTGCTATATATAATTTTATATAGATCGATATACAACTAGACATGGTTATATATGGCACAATGTAAGGTAATTTTAAAAGAATTAATGTATTATAGAATAATACATTGTAATACTATATTATTATATGAGTCCATATATAATTATATCTAAACCTTTTTACTCGGGTAGTTTATATTATCTAGAATGTGATAATAAAATAAATCATTAAAAATAACGGTAATTTTTTACAAATAAAGTTCTTTATTATAATTAATGCACAAGTTGTACAGTAGATAGTACGAAGATAATATGTATTCCGGAAAATAGTTTATAAAAGTAATTATAGAATAATCTCATTTACTGCATAACATAAAATACTAAAACGTTATATTTGACTCTTAAAAACTTCCTTATGAGCTTGATTTAAGTTTTAAATTATCTAAAAGCTAATTTTTTTATGTTTGTTAATATGAAACCGCAAAACCAGGTACCAGTGTTAAACAAAACCATACAAACAATAATCATAAAAATATAAAAATAAACAGTCCACACATCTACTTCAAATGTATGCAAAATATTCGAAACATATAAAATATTAAAAAATGAAACTTTTTTCAAAAAGAAAAAAGAAGAAGAAAAAGGTAAATTGTCTTTTTTATGCTGGCTTCAAGTCCACATAAACATAAGAGATGTGATACTAACAAATCGCCCTACACCGGATGTGTGCTTTAGAATATCTGTGTGTATTTTTGTTATACATTTTTATTTCTTTTTTTGGTAACATTTCCGCTCATATCCTGTTTACATATCCTGAATGTATAACAAACAAATGGAAAACAAATTCTATATAACATTAAAATATGTCCTTTTTTTAAAGTTTGATATTTTGCATACCCTACAACAAAGGTTTACCAATAAAGCAATTACTTTAGAAGAATTCTAATTTTTTTTACATTTAAAATTTAAGCTATACAGAACTAATACAAACTCACCATTGAAGATATATAGAAATAAAAAATTTTCAAGCTTAAAATATATAGCGTTCTTTGAAGTCATTGCTGACTGTCTCAAATTTTGTTTCTCATACTTACAGTTGTTCATTTCAAAAAAAAAAAAAAAAAAATTAATATTTTTGTTTGTTTTTCTTTTGAAATTATATTTTTTTTATAAATATTTTTTGTTGTCCTGTTGGTGGTTCCCCTACCGCATATACAATATAAAATTATTTTCCTGTTGTGTTTAGAATTTTTAATATACATAAATGTGTATATTGGTGCTGTTGTTTATCCATTTTATTTTATTCAATACAAAAGTTTGGATTTTGTTCTTTTTATATTTTTTGGTAAACTTTGTTTTTCCAAAAATGTTTATACTTTGATCTCTTTTTACAGTTTATAGATATTTTTTTGCCAATATGTACGCAAACATGGTTGTAAAACTTTAAATGGTTTTAAGTGATTTTCCAAAAAAAAAAGAAAAACACAAACATTAAATATTATCTATAAAAAAGAGATTTAAGAAAAATGTTAAATTTACTTTACATACAAATTTATTTTGCACTTAAAATAATAGTTTTAAAATTTAACAGAAACTCTTTATTTTTTGTACTAAAATTCGCTAAAAATATTTAGTTTTTAGCTAAAAATTGGAAAATGTGTTTTGCATTGTTAAAGTTGATAAAATTGCTTATTTTAAAAAAATCCCAGAAATTGCTTATTTTAAAAATCCCAGCAAAACCACACATTACCAAATAATGAGTAAAGTAATGTATAGCCATAGGGGCCGATGGATTACTTTACATCTTACTTCATTGATGAATTTTACAGGCGATAAGCCTCAAAGTAATGTATATACATACCCATTACTTTAGAGTTGATAATGTAAGGGGTTACTTATATGGTTACGAGAATGGAAAAAATAATGTGTCTAAAAATAGATTTTTAAAAAAGAGGAATTTTGATTATAAAAAAATTATTACAAATATTTTATTTAAAATATTTGTAATTAAAAATAATGTGGTCCAGATGGGAATCGAACTAGGGAAACCTGGTTGCCAGCCAAGAACTCCACCCACTGAGCTATCGACGCATATAGTATTTGATTGCTTTAAACTTTAATGCATTGTTGCGCTTCGGTTTTTGGCTAGTGTTATCAAAACAAACATACATTACCCTTTTGCTTACAAAAAAACACAAAGTAATGTATCTAAAAATAGATTTTCAAAAATATTTCAATTATTACTTTACATTTATAAATCATATATTACTTTATGCTTGCAAATAATGAAAAAGGTAACGAGCTATCATTACAAGGTAACACATGAGAATATCGCACCCATTATCAAAGTTTTGCTGGGATGTTAATAATGGAGTGGCAACTCTGGTAGTTGAAAATTTTGAACTAAATATGTGATGTTCTTTTTTTAATCTTATATTGAAATAATGACCGGCAGAATCTCTTCAACATATCCAGATTTTTTAAAATTACATTTGTGATAACTTCTCTAAATTATAATACGAAAATATCTCAATATTTTCTTTGAATTATTGGAGTTTTTATTTTATTATGGTTCAATAAGCACCAATTGAAAGTTTGGCAAATCTTATTCTTAGTCCAATCAAATTTATCTAATGCTAAAGTAATTTTAATTAAAAGTTTCATTGAAAAAAAAAATCTTAAATTAATTCATCATAATACAAATTGATATATTTGCTTTTAATACAAAGTAAATCTTGTATTTAAAAATTGCAATTTTTCTTTTGTTTTTCTTATTATGCCGAAATTATTTTATTATTACACTGCCTGCATTATAAGGTACTAAATTTCCTACATAATACAATTTTTCTTTTCTCAAGTTTAATAAATCATATTTTATTTATTCCTTATGTTTTTCAATTATCTTAAATGAATTTGTACTTTAATTTTCTTACATTTTCTCAGGCCATCCAAAAATAATTTATTATTTATAAGATGACCATAAAATGAACAAAAGGAAAAAAGCCTTACGAAAAATTTCAAGTTAACATAATGCCTAAAATTATGCTATAATTGTTGAAAACAAAAATAAAATTAAACTCTAAATATGTATTGGTTATAAAGTTGAAAAATAAGTAAGAAATTGTAAAAATACCCAAAGGGAAATAAATACGAAAAAAAAAACAATATGAAAATTACAAATTGTTTTTTTTTCAATTACAACTATAAATGAGAATAAATGGGGAAAGGTCACACTAGACCAAAGATACGAATATATTTCGAAAATATTTAGAAACTTTTTTAAAATCTAAAGAAATTTTTTACAATAATATGGGATTAACCTTTTGACTCCCTTGTCCACATATAGATATATCTTATCAATGCCAAAATTAGGATAAGCAAATCCATATGTAACACGAAATATAATCCGTACTGTTCTTTTACTTGTTTTTTTTAGAAATTAAGCGAGGTAGACATTGTCAAATATTGAAAAGAATTAAGTATTTTCAGTTAAGAAATATTTTTTGGTATACCCCAAGAGTAAAAAATAAATTACAATCTGTGAAGCATTAGACAGTCTATATTTGAAATTAAAAAAAGAAGTAAATGATACTTAGTTCTATTTTAGATCATACAATCCTATTCTTTCTAAATTGTTCAAATGTAAAGAAACATGAACAATTTAATAAGTAAGTTTTAGAGAATAAAATTTAAAACATTTTCGATAAGGGCTCGCTGGATAGAATTCAACTATTTTCGGTTTACGCTTCATAACCATCCTCAGAATCCACACGCATAGAAATAACATGTTTGCATTATGATCACTGCTACTATATTATGATTGCTGTATTCGAGTATGTTTGTCACAATCAAGTATTGGTTTAACAATAAGTTTTAATCATTAATAAGATCGATATCATCATTATGATAAAAAATATTTTATTATTTTATGATTACCACTTTTTATTTTATAACATGATTGGCTATAACCATACTGTGGTAAAACAAATTCTGGCTAAGAAAAAAAATATGATAATCATGGGACTATAAAATGCTGACAACAACCAATAAATAATTATAAATGAAATAAATCATGACTATAACATTTTCAGTCATAATACTGTATTGTTTTTCTAAACAAAAATTGTACACGCAGAGAAAATATTGGTTGCAATTCGATCGAAACCGTTAACATTTATTTGCGAGGATTTAATTTTATTTGGAATAACCTAAAATCCAATACTATTTATTTATTTATTTTTTTTTATTAATCATATAATTACAAATTATATGTTAATACCCTAACCGAGCACTAGCAACAAAAGCCTTCGGCTCGTTGTAGCGAAAACAGACAAGAGCCTTTGGTGGGAATTGAACCCACGACCCCCGCACTGATAAGCTAGCACGCTACCAACTAGCCTACCGGGGTGCTGGGGAAAATGTTGTATTGGAAATTAAAAACAAAAGGAAAAGGAAAAATCAATCCTATTATTCAATTACAACCATTTATTTAGTGAATATATTAGTAATTTGGTACAATCTATTAAATTGATTAAAAAATTGTCGATATTCAAAAGTGGTAAAAGTACGGTTATTCTGATCAAATATATCATTTTATTAGGGTTTCAGTAGAAGCAACCGAATTGTGGATTGTATAAGTAATAGACGTCACTAATGATTGGTATTCATAAACAAATTTTATACTAACATTTATTTTCCAAACAAATTGTTAAAAAATAAGCCATACAAATTCATAAGTGTTTGTGGTGTAGTAGGTAAAGAGGTACCTCAGTACTCAGAATTTCCGAGTTCAAATGCCGGAAAAGCCAAACATTTAAAAATATTTTTTTTTATTTAAAATAAAACATTGAAATATTTAAATGGCAAATATGTCAAAGAAAATTAAAATAAGTTGTGGTGCAGTAAGCAAGAGTGTGAAATACGAATCTGAGTGTCCAGGTTATATACCGGAAAAATTTAAAAATACTTTTCATTTTTAAATACAATTTTGTGGAACGTAATAATATTTCTCTGAATATATTAAATTGTACAATTTAATATTGACTTTCACAACTTAATATATAATTTAATACGAAAACAGTTGTCGTAACCGTCAGAATTCGATTGACAACAAATTCGGTGGACACAACTGATACTGTTTTCTGGGTGTTGATCTGTACACCCATATAAAATTTATAATATATGATCATTATCATTTGGGGGGTTTTATTTTTGAAAATGTCTTATATATCACATTATAATTTACACTAATCATTGTCATTGTCAAACAAATTCATTGTCAAAAAATTCAAATTAAAAATTTAATATTTTTTAATTCCTTTCAATAAAAACAATAATAAATTAAAAAAATATGTTTGTTAGTTCAGTTCTTGCAAAATAACGAGTACCCTGTGGAAAAATTACTCAGAATATTAATAAAATAACTTTTTATAAGAAAAAGTCTACAAAACCCAAGATTTGTTTCGTACGAAAAGGTTTCTAATGCAAAATACTGTATTTTAAGAAATTTCTCTGATAGATACATTTTTATATCCCATGGACTTTTCCCTAAAGTAAAATTCACAGATTCCGCAACTGTTTATTAGATAAAAATTTATATATTGTTAAAAACTTAGATTCTAAGGCTTTTATTTGAATATAAAAATTTCTTATATTCTTTTTTTTTTTGCTTGAAAAATGTATTTATTATAATAATAAAATGAATTGATACATTATTTAAAGTATTGTCCATCGTTAGCTACAACTTTTTCCCATCTTTCTGGTAGCATATGAATTCCGCGCCAAATTAACTGCTCCGGTTTTGAGGTAAAAAATTAATAAAGCCAATTTGTGATACGTACCATATTCTGAAGTGAAGCGTATTCCAGTAAGAGTTTTCTGCATCGATCGAAATAAATGGTGTCAGAAGGGGCAAGGTCTGGGCTATAAGACGGGTGAGCCAAAACTTACCATTAACTGTTTTCCAAATAGATTTTGACCGGTCTTGCAAAATGTGGCCGAGCGTTGTAATGATGGAATATTCTGGTTGTTTTTTGTTGATTGCTCTTTTCAAACGAATCGATTGTATTCAGTCTGACCCGATTTCAACAGCTCATAATACAAAACACCCTTCTGATCCCACCAAATACAGAGCATTACCTTGGCGCCATGGATATTCGGCTTCGGCGTTGATTTGGATGGTTGGCCGGCCTTTACATATGACCAGTAACAGTATGACTAGTAACAATACGATGCAAAAATGATTTCTTTTGTAGCTTTCAAGCAACATTTCCTACATGCAAAATCGCCTTTCAACGTCTCTAGGCTTCAATTCATATGAGATACAATTTCCTTGCTTTTGAATGAATCCCAATGCTTTTAAACTTAGGGGAATGGCTTGTTGTGTGACTCCCAATGACAAGAATCTTCGTTAAATAATACTTCCAATTCCTCATCTTCAAACTTTTTCGGCTGACCTCTCCTTGTCTTCTGTGTCGAAATCACCACTTTCAAATCGCGCAAGCTATCGTACACAAGTTTTTTGAGTTTCTGCATGTTGACCGTAAGCTTCTCCAACAATCGATAACTTTCAGCAGCCGTTTTCTTTAAATGAAAGAAGATTATCAGACTTCCCCGCATAGCGATTGAAAAAAACGTGTGTTTACACTTTTCGTCTATCGAATACTGAATTATAATGACAGATGTTTACCCTCAAAAATACCATATTTGTTATTATTGATTGTTATACCATCTGTTGTCCAAATCGACATTATTAACTTGTATACCAATATATTTTTAGACAATTTTACCCAGAAATCAGTCACTTTTTACATTTACTAATTTAAAAAAAAAAAGTTAATACAGGGTTTTTCAACAGGGAAACTACAAAAGTAGAGCGACAGGGACAGCAAACGACGCCATATTTCTTGCCGCTCTTTTGACATTTCTCTTCAATAAGGTTTGCCATTTCATGATGGAAAGATTTACGAGCCAATAACGAGTAGAAATTATTAAAATTTACTACCGGAATTCCGAGTCAGTGGCCTCAACGTTAAGAGCGCTGCGTCCAATTTATGGTCGTCATAATCGTCCTAGAAAATCAACAATTGAGCGTCTAGTGGAAAAATTTTAATACACAGGCACAGTAAAAAATGTTCCCGTGCAAGTGAGACAAAGAAATTCCCGTAGTGTCGAGAATATTGCTGCGCTGAGGCTTCAGTTGAAGAAAGCCCAAAAGTGTCACTCACACGTCGTTCTCAAGCATTGGCCATCTCTGTGACTTCGTTGTGGCGAATTTTGTGAAAAGATCTTGGCCTACATCCTTACAAGATCAAACTGACGCATGAACTGAAGCCGCTTGACCACCAGAAGCGTCGTATGTTCGTGAATTGGGCTGAGAAACAACTTGAAAATGATTCGGATTTTCATCGAAAAATCATTTTCAGCGATGAGGCTAATTTCTGGCTGAATAGCTTCGTCAATAAACAAAATATGCGTTATTGGTCAGACAACAATCCACACGTTCTCCATGAGTCATCATTGCATCCCGAAAAAACTACGGTTTGGTGCGGTTTATGGGCCGGCGGCGTCATTGGGCCGTACTTTTTCCGTGATGATCAAGACCGGCACGTTACTGTGAATGGGAATCGCTACCGTTCTATGATAACCTAATATTTTTGGCCCCAATTGGATGATATGGACTTGGAGGACATGTGGTTCCAACAATACGGCGCCACAAGCCACGCAGCGAATGTCACAAAAGTGTCCAGTCGATAGGCCTCGGTCATGCGATTTGACGCCGTTAGACTATTTCCTGTGGAGCTACGTCAAGTCTATTGTCTATGCCAACAAGCCAGCGACGATTGATGAACTTCGTACGAATATCGAACGTGAAATTGCAGCACTATCGGCCGATTTATGCTTGAAAACCGTCGAAAATTGGGTTCAGCGTCTGGACTTCTGCAAGCGTGCCCGTGGTGGCCATGCAAAAGAAATCGAGTTCCATACATAATGGCATCGAACGTACTTTTACAGGAATAAAGAATTTCATTGATATCCAAACCTGTTTTTGTTTTATTTAAAAAAACTTTTGTAGCGCTCTTATTGAAAAACCCTTTATGTTTTCTGTGTTATATTTCTGTATTCGTTAAATATTGTGTAACGCAAGTATTTAAAATAACTTAAAATTGAAATATGTATGAATATTTGTTTTATATGTATACAAAACCTCTGTGCGTATACTTATTGTATTAATTACGTATACGTTTAGGTGTCCCTAACATATGAAACAAAAGTAAAAATGTTTACTGAATATTTGCGATGTACAATACTTAAAGTACTTTTCCTGGAAAACGGAAACGATAACACGCTGAAAATTTCTAAATCGATAGAAAAATATCTAAACTTTTTCATAAATAAAAAAATTTAGAAATTGGGTCATCCATTACAATCGTAAATAAATACAATCGTGTGACTGATTCAGTAGCTGGTTTGGAACTTTTGCGTCGCGATCCTGGGGAATACAATTACAGTGGAATTTGCTAGTTAGTTTATGATTAAGGTTTTTTGGGATATGCCTGGAATTATCTCAATTGACTACTTGGAAAGGGAAAACTCCATAAATGGGGAATATTATTTACTATTATTGGGACAATTTAGTGAAGAAATTAAGAAAAAAGCGTACAAATTTTGCCAAAGAAAAGGTATCTTCCCTCAAGGTAATGCTCGGGTGCACACTTGTGCAGTTTCGTATAGAGGTTCGAGTTGATGTCGCACCCATCTTATTTTACAGATTTTGGCTGTTTCCAAATTTTAAGACATAGCTCGGCGGAAAAAGTTTCTTTTGGAATGAGAAGGTCATCTCTGCAAGGACCTTTCGAAATTATACTTTACGGAGAGCTTAAAAAATTAAAGAAGCACTGAAAAAAGTGTATACAGCTAAAAGCAGACTATATTGAAAAGTAAAAAAAATAATTAACCCCAAAAAATATGGTTTTCTATGTTTTTAAAAAAGACTTATTTACTTGCCCCTATTTGAGCCAAAAGTCGTTTTATTTTAACAAACTCTTAATACAACTTTTTCAAAGTATTTTGATCTTATTAAGAGGAGTCTGAAGTCAAAAACATTCTGCCAGATCAATAATTTAAGACAGAAGGCTTTTCTTATGATATAAAATTTTGAAATATTTTTATAATATTTCTGGATTTACTGCATAAATTTACCTCATAATTTTTTTTTATTGAATGTGTTGGATGTAAATGGTTTAAATGCGTATAATTACTTTAAACTGAATTATTAACTATTTCTATAGCAAACTGAACTGCTGTAAGGACAACGTAGAACAATAATGAATAATACTGTGGCAATAAATATTATCAAAATTTCTTTATTTAATTTTTTACATTTCAACCCACTTAGTCCAATAAAAAAACTTTTCAATTGTACTACATTTAATAAAAATCGATGTATTAATATCTCAGAGAATTGATTTTTACAATTTTAAGACCTCCATTGATTAATTTTATTTACAAAAAATTAAGTAAGTTCAGAAATAAACACTTAAAATGTCTGCCAAGAGGTTCAGCAATGCCCAACGCCTACACATAAGCACGTTTGATATATCGTAATTTTTTGATATTCTGAATAATGAAGTGAATAACTTTATCACCTAAGATCGGCTGTGAGCTCAGACAGCTAAAAAACTACTAAGCTCTTAATTCTAAGTTTTAGCGTGATTTGAAATCCTAATTCAATGTTGGTAATTTGAATATATTATTTCAGCTAATTTAAAATATATCTACCACAAAAATAATACACATGTTCCATTGTGGCTTGTTTTAGCATTTCGGTATTTGTTTAATAATAACTGTACTAATACCCAACTTACTAACACTAGTACAGCAAGTAACTGTTGTTGTATGTTAGTAACAATAGACATTGGATTTGGAATGCTGTATGTTTTATTAGAATAATTCTTTTTTGTTTGTTTGCCTTACTTATAATCTGTTTTATGATTTTGTGGAATTGTTATTGTACTGGTAGTAAAGTCTATATATTGTGCTGAGTTCACTTACAAAACCATTTGCATAATTTAAAGTGGAATTTTTGTTGCAAATTGATGTAACAACACAGCAATTTTTGCGTACATTATAAAGCACAAATGCCCATATCCACCATTGTTGCCTACAGTTAGGCATTCTTGAATGTTTTATTTCCACCAGGAGAAGGATTAGTTCACAGAGAAAACAGATTCATTATGACAACCGAATTTCTTGCCAAACCAAATTATTTCATTGTCGTAGCTTTAACCGAAACTCGGTGAATCACCTGAATTTCTGTAGCTACAAGCATGGGTGGCTTTCCCTCAGTGTTGGAATTCAATAAAGACGATAAATATCGCAGTACAAAACAAAAATATCGCAGTTCGCGAATATGATCCATCGATTTCCACGTGCGATCGAGGTAATTGTATTGTATTGTATTTGGTGGGAACAGAAGGGTTTTGGAACATTCTGATCAAAAATATAACTAATAGTTTTTGAGAAAAATGATATATGAGAGATGGTCATGTCGTTGCACTGAATGAATCAAAATTAACAACTGAGCTAAAAGACAAAATTTTATAAATTAGTATTAGTTTTAGTGCATTCTGATCATAAAAATAATTAAAATTTGGTTTTTGGGAGTAGGGATATATGAGAGGCAGGCATGACCTTGCAGAGTTATCAATTTTCAGTTTATTCCAATTATAGATGTAGCTAAAATTAAACTTTTAAAATTAAGAATATATAAGATGTAGGCATGTCGCCTTTCACCGATTTTGCCGAAACTTTGAATTTTTCTTAATTTTTATATCCTAACCCAGCTTACCAAATTTATTTTTTCAAACTCCAATTTGTACTGTACGTCCACGTCAGGATTTTGCTGAAAAGTAATGAAATGGCTGCCGAACTCCATTTATGGAAAAGTCTGAACCGAAAAATAATTGTTCTTATCAGCAAGGATTCTCACAAATCAGTGATAATGATGAAATAACAAAAATCTCTTCCAAAGCAACTATAAAACTAGGGGAATCGATGCACAGAAGATTGATAACAGTTATCAAAGTAAATGGAAATTAAACAAAATTTTATAGAGTAAAACACATGGTTGCAACCATAATAACAACGTCTAAATATCCATCAACGTGGAAACATGCGAAAATTATACCGATACCTAAGTCAAATAACGAATATTGTCCGATAGCAATTTTACCCTACTTGTCAAAAGTTTTTGAGCGTTTAGTGCACACCCAAATGAGTAAATATCTCTACAACAATTCGTTACTTACTGACAGGTAATCGGGTTTAAGGCCTAAACATAGTTGCGTTACTGCACTGATTGATGTATCAGAGGAGTTAAGAAGTAAAGCTGATTATAATAAGATCTCGTTTCTTGTTTTACTAGATCATTTTAAGGCGTTTGACACCGTGGAATATTCCATTCTATGTTTCAAACTAAAGCATATGTTTAATTTTTCGTCGTCAGCAGTTAAACTTTTATAATCGTATTTGTATGATAGATCACAATCCGTTTATCATGGCACTAATAAATTTAATAATTGACCCGTTTTGAGAGGCGTACCACAAGGTTCGATACTTGACCCTCCTTTGAATGCCATTTATTCGAATTACTTACCTTGCCAACTCAAGCATTGTAGAGTTCAAATTTATGCCGACGACGTTCAGATTTACATCAGCTGTGATCAAACTTCAGTCACTGATTGCATAAGCAAGTTAAACGAAGATCTTGACAGTATATGTCATTGGGCATCAGCAAATGACCTTTGTTTAAATGCCAAAAAGTCCAAGGCAATGATGATTGGCAAATCAAAACTCTTTCCACCTTCACTGCTTCCAGTCATTATTAACAATTCAATAATTGAATTAGTCGAAACTGCCAAAAATCTAGGGGTAATCTTTAATAAAAAACAAGATTGGTCAGAACATATTATTACAATCTGCGGAAGAACAATTGCAATGTTACTCAATTTATGGATGACTCAATATTATACTTTTCTAAATATCCGAATGTTATTATCAAAAACTTATTTGTTACCGACCGAGTTCCCAACTTTACTCAAGCTGTAATTCCGTAAGTAAAAGTAAAATTAAACGTTACTTTTAACCATATTGCCAGATATGTTTTTGGGCTTAAACGCATTGCTAGAAATGAAAATATATAACATATCGTTTGACAACTTGCAAAAATGCCGTTCACTACTCTTTTTACACAAAGATAATGTTCACAAAACAGCCTCATTATTTGTATCAAAGACTTAATTTCTTTTGGTCAAATAGAGGCAGAAAGATTACTGGCATTCAATATAGCAGTGATCTGTCTAAGAAACACTTTTTTATTAACACTATTAGCCTTTGGAATTATTTACCTCATAGTACTCAACTGATCGGCAATGCAAAGCAATTTAAACGCGAAATTTTTAATAATTTTTTTTAAAGGAAATTTTAAACACTCTTGTAACAAAATATTTTCAACACTTTTATATTCTTGTTAATTTTCAAATAATTTTTATTTTCTTTTTTTAATTCTTAAATCTTTAATTTATAAAATTCCTTTGATAAATTACATTAAGAATAATTTTAACAAAATAGGTATAACTTTTGTTTATGCTTTAATTTTATTTACTGTGATAAATTGTATTGATTATAGATAAATTAAAAATAACCTTTAGTTTTTATAATACTTTAATGCTAATTGTATCCTAACATTATTTTCCCAGTGCTGTTAAAAGACAAGAACTTGTTGAATAAATAAATAAAATAAAAAATTAACATGATCACTGCTACTATATTATACTTACTGCATTCTGGTATGGTTGATGTGACATCAATTTATTGGTTTATTAAAAGGTTATTAACATCAATATGTTCGCTACCATCATTATTATAGTAAATATTTTATTATTCCACTTTCTATTGTACAACATAATGGACGGTAACATAGAATCTGGCTATGAAAATATTTGATAACTATGGAACTATAAAGTGTTGATAACAATTAATAAACAATTATAAAACCAATAAAACATGACTTTGATATTTACTGCCTTGTTTCCATAAAAAAATTGTATCAGCTCAGTCACCCATGTAAAAATAATAATATATGATTATTTTCGCCTGGGGGTTTTATTTTCGAAAATGCCTTTTATATATAATATTACAATTTACACTAATCAATTCCTTAATATAAATATATATTTTTTAAATACAAGGTGGCGCAAAAGTAATCCTCCTATCAGAAAATGCTATAAATTTTGCGATTGGCCCCTAATGTCAGTTCTGTTTTGACATTTGTGTAGTAAACACATGCGAAATACACGTTAATAAACAATGTTACGCTACAATGCTCCAGAACGCGGAATATTGGCGACTATTTATTTGAGCAATAATGAAGATGATCTTTCATCAAAAATAATCATGAGTGATGAGGCCCATTTCCATCTTAGCGGGTACAAAATTTACGCTTCTGGGGCACTGAAAATCCGCGTGTAACCCACGAAGAGCCATTACACCCGCTCAAAGTCACTGCGGGCCAAACGGTTACTGTGAATGGTGAGCGCTACAGAGCAATGATCAACGAGTTCTTTTTGCCGCAACGTGATGAATTGAGATTGGAAAACATGTCGTTCCAACAGGACAGTGCAATGCCACACACTGGACGTGCCACAACCGATATGCTGAAGGATGCATTTCCCGGGCGCCTAATCTCCCGTTTTGGCGATTTGCACTGGCCAGCAAGATCGCCTGATTTGGCCGCTCCAGACTTCTTTTTGTGGGGCTTTTTGAAGTCGCGGGTTTATGTCAACAAGCCTCAGACTCTTGCAGCTCTTAAAGACAATATCCGTCAAGAATGTGAGGACCTATCGCCGGAAGTTTTGGCCAAAGTGATGGAAAATGCCATAAAAAGGGCTCAAATGACAATTAACTGTGGCGGCGGCCATTTACATGACATCATATTCTCGACTTGATGTAAAGAAAATTAAAAGACCAAATAAAAATAATCCACAAGAAGAATCAAAGTTTTTCATTTTTTTTTAAATTACAGCCAAAAAACATCGGAAGGTTATTTTTGCGCCACCCTGTATGTATTAATTTAAGGAAAAAGGACTCATAATATTATTAAATTAATTTGAATAAGAAAAAGTCTGTAGAACCCAAGATTTGTTGTGCACAAAAAGGTTTCTTCTACAAAATACTAGATTTTTAAAAATTTTTCCGATAAAAATAATTTTAGATTCTATGAACTTTTCCTAGTGAAATTCTTAGATTCTGCAAATTGTTTCTTGGATAAAAATTTATATATACCTAAAAAAAACTAAGATCCTAAGGCCTTTCTTTGATTAAAAAAATTTTAAATTCTGAGGACTTCATGAAAAATTCTTACATTCTAAAGACTTTTCCTAGTAGAAATATTTTTAAATTCCAAGGACTTTTTCTAGTAGCCAAATTCTGAGACTCTAAAAACTATATAAAAAAAATCTTAAAAATGTTCTTACAATATAAGAATTTTTCTGTTAGAAAAAGTCCATAGATACTATGTTTTTTATTATAACAAATTTCTTAGAATTTAAAATTTTTTTGAAGTACTTTTTTTTAAATAGTTTTCTTGAAAAAGTCTTTAATATAAATTTTTTCTATATAAAAAATATTTCTTAAAGAAATATTCTTCAATTTAAATAACTTTCTCATAGTTTCGAATCATAGTATAACTCTAGGGACCATATTATGATAAAATTGTGGTTATTTTATCATCATAATATGACAACTATATTATAGTACGACTATGGTTGGCACAACCATAATCCTAAGAATATGTGAAGCTCTTCCTATGTTTCCCATTCCTATGTGCCCTAACTATGTTTTTTCTCTGCGTGTTAAAAAGAGTTAAAATCATAAAAGACTAACGAGTGTAGTTTCTTTTGGCTCTCACAGTATATTCTTTATTTATACAGAAATTTTGGGTTCTTAGAAAATTCGTAGTCATTAATTTTGTCCACAATAACATATTCCAATTTTATTCAAATGAAAGTAAACCACACCCCAGGCCTTCCGTGTGAGACTGTTGTCTGGGTGTATTAAATAGTCTCCCCTATCTGCATTGTTTTAATTTAATAATAGCTATTTCAATAATAAAAAATATGATTCTCCTTACTATATTTAGAGCACCGTGTTTTTCTTTTCTGTTGAAAAAAAAAAATAAAAAAATACCTGCCACATTCAATAAATTGTCTTTTAACATTTCCTTTGCTTTATTTCATTAAAAATTTCCTTTACTTCCATAGTAATATACAATTCCTAAAGTACTTTGTACTATTTATATGCAAAGCAATTAATTTCGATGAGTGTGCTAAATTAAAAATGAAAAACTAACAAATAAGAAAAAAAAAAAAACTTCACCAAATGATCGGCGTTGCAACAAATGTCTGTGATCCTGTAAAGATGTGCAGGGCACAGATGATATAGAGTACAAACAGCAATAGGCAGAACTAAGAAAACAAGTTCACACATTGGGTTCTTTAGATCATTACAATATATCAAAGAAATATTTGCCGTATGCTTTAATGCAAAAAAAAAAAAAATACAAAATTCTGGTAAAGAGCAGATTGAAGCAGTAGTACGTACAAGTGTATATATTTCTTATAATTTGTGGGCTAAACTAGAGAGCATACACTTTAGTATGATGGCAATGTGACATTTTAAATTTAATTTTAAAATTATTTTTATGCATCTGCTTAAGATAAATGAGTGAGGGAATATATATGAATTAGTAAACAAATTCTTAAAGAACCTTCATTGAAGCAATTTCTCTCACTGCTGATATTAATAGAGAAAATAAAAGGCTGTTCAAAATTAAAATTTGAAAAATTTTCTTTTTAAAGTTTTCCCTAATATTGTAATTATTCCTTTAATTGAATACCCTGTTCTTAACAAAATATTATTTAATTTAGTAATGCTGAAATTGTATTAAAAATATATTTGTAAATGTAATTAATTCAGTTTCTCTACATAGTATTAAGATTTTAAATCATCTAATTTTTACTTGAGGCTTAATTTGTATTTTTACTATAATATATATTCATTTATATGTAAATTTTATTTAGTTGTAAAATTTTACACATACTTGAATAAGAAGTGCCTCAATCAAAATCATTTTTACAGCATGGAATATTAAAAATTTACATAAGGAGGTAGTTCAAGTTCTTTAACAGATGTATTGTTTTATAAAATTTTCCTCAGTTTTTTACCTATATTTTTGTTTTTAATTATTATCCCTAACTATCATAACATTACGCTTCCCAATTTTTTAATATTTGGATAATTGCTTTTTTTAATCCACCCTAATCAGTATTACTCTTATGCATTCAGTGCAGATGTGTATCTGCAAATTAATTAAAAGTATATTTAATTTATTTATTTGTATTAGGATGGGTCGATTTAGAGTTTTTTTTACTGAAATCCGAACAATAAATAATGTAAAATATATTTTGCAATTTATTTCTAAAGAGTGGAGTTTTTGCTTAAAGAATTTTAAATTAAATAAATCTTGGTGTGGAGACTTTGGAAAAAAATAATATTATTGTGATTGAAATAAAAAACACATCAGGGACTATTATTTTAAAGCCAAGTACTTTAGATTTCAAAATGTTTAAGATTTATTTTATAAAATAAAAACTTTTTAGATTCATTCCATTAGAAATAAAATTGTTCACTATTAAATTTATTTTAATTCAACTATGTTCACCAGAAACTGATCCACCCTTTTGCAAATTCATATACATATGTAGCTTTCCATACCAACTGCATCCATACAAGAAAAAGTATATCGTATCAATATCAAACTTACATTATTTATGAAAAAAATTATTAAATATTTCTAAATACGAGGGTGGATCAATTATTTCGTGACTTTTTAAATGAAACACAGTTTTTTCACAAAAATAAAAAATATTTTTTAAACATAATCTCCTTATAGCTCAATAAACTTAGTCCAACGTTTCTCCAATTTTTGTATCCCTTCCACCACGAAAGTCAGTACACCACTTTTTCACCATTGAAATCGATGTTGCAGAGTCCCCATAGAATTTATCAAGCTTTTCCTTGGTTTGATTGACGGTTTCTTCCCGCAAAAATAATGACCCCTATCGTGAATATTTTTACCCTCGCAATGTTTTCCAATCGTGAATAAATTTTCCCTCGAAATTTGTTCCCTTTTTCATTTGTGAG
Organism: Eustalomyia histrio; assembly: GCA_949748255.1. NCBI lineage: Eukaryota > Metazoa > Arthropoda > Insecta > Diptera > Anthomyiidae > Eustalomyia > Eustalomyia histrio. Next base: position 122,087,168 of record OX456526.1, read on the forward strand.
TAATATTCCTTAAAAAAAGTTCACATTCAAAGAAATTCCCCTTATAGTGGATATTTATTTTACAACGGTTTTTTCCCATCAATTTGTTCACTTTATTTTTTCTAAGGAACTACATAGAAAATGTAAGTTAGTTATTTTAGGTCAAGATTTGTGAATAAAGTGCATACTCCTCGACAGAATGCAAAACAACAGACAAATTGATGTAGTTACTTACAATATGTCGGACAACTTTAAAGGCTTAGATGAATCTCGCAAATCTCGACGATCAATTCGTTGTTGCTGTATTTTCTCCTCCAACTCTAAACATTTTTTTAATTTTTCTTTAATTTTCAAATTTCTGTTAGTTTTTTCATTCAGTGAACATATTACACGTTATTTTGAACAGATGTTCTTTAAAGGGAACAAAAATTAATGGGAAATTCACGATACCAATTTTCACGTGAAGGGGAATGAAAATTCCATGTAAATAAACATTTCACTTTTTATTCACGATAGGTGTGAATGTTTAATGAGCACTCGAAATTCACTTTTTACCATTTTTAAAAGAATCCACGAGGTTGTATGTTTTGAACAGTTGTTAAACACAAAGTAAATGACAGTAGTCTATTAACAGTTGATACTTAATAGAAGCAGTGTTGCATTTCTTATAACTACGAGGGAAGTTCGAAAAGTCACGGACTTATTAATCCGCCCTCGTAGTGGGGGAAGTTGGCATGGGTAAATGTTGATCAATAATATTTTTAGTAAATTATTTCTTATAACTTAATGGGAGCCGAAAAATATTCTTGAGCTGAACAAAAAAAACTTATTACATACAATTTTTAGAAATCAAAAAAAAAAAAAAACTTAAAAACTTCACTATTTAACCACACACTAGGTACAGTGCATAATCTTTTAATTTGTTTTAATTAGAACAATACATAACATTCCTAAAATAATAATCTCAAAAATGAAATTAAAATTCAATACTTGTTCTATAATTGATAAGTACCACACTGCGTATGATGAATACGACATCGAACGAGTGTTAGAATTTGTATTGTATACATATATTAGGTATACAATATTCAACGAATATTTTCTCCAAAACAAAGCCGAACAACACGCTAAAACTTTCTAAGTCAAAAGAAAAACATCTGTGTTTTAATTTTTTATATAAATCAATGATGATTTTATATACCCTTAAAATAGTTTGTAAGTTTAGATATTAAAAATATGATTTAAAAGAAATTATATTTCATTTAAAAACCGATATACTAACTTTTCATTTTAATTAAATAGTTTTTGTTATTTTTTTAAATATTGTTTAAACAACAGGCACAAAAAACAAATGAAAAATCAGTTAAAATTAAATATTAAAGTTTTACCTACCAGTTCTAAAAAAATAACTGGCTATAAATTAATTTGAAATTGTTTCCGATTTTTGTTGTTTTGTTTATAAACAAAAAATTTAAACAAAAAAAAATTGGAAGAAAATTTAAATTTTGAATAATTGTAACGGGAACAAATAAAACACAAATTTCCGTTTTGTGCGTAAGTTTTTATTAAATTTCAAACAATAGAAAAAAATAAATGAAACTAAAAAAAAATCGGTGACAGTATATCATTTTGAACAAATGTATAAACATGTTAAAATTTTGTTTTCTTTTTTAAAAATTAAATGTATGTTTATTTCTTTTAAACTGAACTCAAAGTTTTTTTTTTATTAAACTATATAAGCTATAAGCTATATAATATTCTGAGTGTACATTGTCGTTAATACGATTTCCTTTTTTTTCGGCTGGACATTTCGTATGGAAATCCTCTTATTAGAACATAATATTATTATATACTTTAATATCTCTATGCAAGTTATTTTATTTAAATTTTCTATAAAGAAAACCTTGCTTTATAAAATAAATATGCCTTGGGTAAAATTTTCATTTATTTGCTAACCCTTTTAACACCAAGTTTAAAAAGCTGCATATTTTTTAACGAATCATTATGGAATGTTGGATTTATGGCTCGGAATTGTAATTAATCTATATATGGAAAAATGAAGAACTAAAATTAAAATTATCTCTGCTGAATGGGTTGAAATTTTAATTTTTGTTTTTTTTTTAAACATTCTCATTTTAAAGATAATAATTTGAATATAAAGTTCAAATTGAATTTTTTAAATTAACAATAAAAAATACTGAGTGCACGTTCTGGGAAAAAAATCTTACAAGGAAAATCTACTTTGTAGAACATCAGATTTTCATGACAATAGGATATCTTGTAGTGGAAACAAAATTAATGAACACATATATTTCTCTAGCGGTTCAATCTCAGGCCTAGTGTGATTCAAGGGCGTTCAAAAGGTGGATAAGCTGATTTTTAAAGAAGGAAAGGGATTAGCAGGCTTTTAAATGCTTTTTCATATATATCCTAAAACAGTTGTAGTAAATTAAATATCAAATGAAACGTATTCTACATAACTATCTCTGGGTGTATAAAATATGCATACAAAATATTTTCAATATTGCTAAAAAAATTATTTTTACGAGAATTAAAAAACGAAATACTAATACTTGAATTTCATAAATTTTTTATATGCTCCCATAACAAAAAAATCAGTTTATCACTAAACAATGACTGCTCTATAGAACTTCTTTGCCAGAAAAATGCGTTAAATCCTTCAATTACATGGAGGTAACTTAAATAGAAAATGGTATTTTAAAAGGCCATGACGTAGAATTATATCATATAATTTCGTTACCAAAATATGAGAACAAAGAGACTTTAAAAATTTTAAGTTACAACGTAAATTTCTTTATAAGCGATTTTGTCTCCCAAAGGCGAGATAACCACATTCGAAGGAAATTTGCATGCACTCAGAATATTATGTTGTTTACTGTTTGTAGTTTATTAAAAAAAATTTCAATTCATTTAAAAATAAAGGAACATACATTTATTTTTCAAAGAAATACTTATTTTAACTTTTTATACATTTGTTCGAAATAATTTACTATCATATACTGATTTATTCAGTTTTATTTATTTTTTTCATTTGTTTGAAATTAATAAAACTTTACCCACAGAACTGAAATATGTGTTTTATTTTTTCCCTTAAAACAAAAAAAAAATATTAAAAAATTTTAATTCTATTTTAATTTAAATTGTTTGTTTACATACAAAATTATTTCAATACAAATAAGAAGAACTACGCAAATACACACACACACATATGTTCAAAATGTATATTTAGAATGTGTTTAAACCAAACAAAAATACAAAAAATAAAAACAATTTCAAATTAATGAATAATCAGTTATATGTACAGAATTGGTGGGTAACATTTATTTTAAACTGATTAATCATTTTGTTTATTGTTGTGTCACAAAAACCATTTGATTTAAATGAAATGTAAGTAAACCGGTTTTAAAATGAAAATTCATTTCTTTTAAATGGTATTTTCTGTTATTTAAACTTACAAACTATTTTAAGAGTAGAAAAATCATCTTTGGATTTACTAAATTTTTTTTTTAGAGATCACTATAACAATATATCTATAATTAATATTGATGCCGGCAATAAAGGTGTTAATCAAGGTGATTTGTAGAGTATAAAAATTGTGTTTATGAATTGGTAAGAAAAAGGCAAAAAAAAGTATTTATCTACATTGAAATTCTCAGGGAAATCCTCTGAAGAGCGTCCATGCGGCTGAACGAATTTTTCCTGTAATACACTGTGCAATCTACTGTATAATCGACAACAAACGGATGTGGGGGAAATATCTCGGGATCTGGGGATAATTTTCCTTATATCGATATCGATGTCACCTTTCGACGCCAAAGTGTCAACAGAGTTGGATACCTTATTGTCATTGATACGCCCTTCTTTAAACACGGTTTAAATGCTAGACAATAAAACTTTTATCTCCTGCCCATATAAAGGTGTTCTATTCCATTTTGGAATGGATACATGTAACATAAATAGGAAGGAGATCGGATTCAGTGAAGTAAACGCTTTACAGATTTAGGCAACCATAAATGGTTTTTGATTCACTTGAAAAACATGCTTATTCCAGCGGAATACGACTAATATGTATATACGACAACATTGGTTCCACAGCCCTATGTAACAGCAAACAATATTGGGTTTTGCACCCATTAAATTCGACCCCATTCGAACAATCTCACTCAAACATTGTTAGATGGTTCTGATTTAGTGTGGCTCTCATTACACAGTGCAGCATTTTTAAGGCCATCGTGTGGTTCCTCCTTCATACCCGTTTTTTTTGAAGTATATATCGAAACTAAAAAAAACCTGCAACGGACTTGGCCAGATTACATCGAAATTTTTTTTTATGGACACCCTAAGTTTTTGTACCCAAACACGATTTTTTTAAAAAAGGAACATTTTTATGGAATCCATATATCATAAACCGTTCTGAATTTTGTTTTTATGTCTTTGGCAAAGTTGTAGATCCAAACCAAAGAAAAAAAATTCTCATATGGACCGACCCAAAAAAATTGCATCCACTGCATCAAAATTGCAAAAAATTGGGAAAAAATGCTATTTTTTCATGATAATATGGAAATAGCCAAACTTCTTAATAAATGTTTCTGAGTGGGTGTGATTGTCATGTGTGTTTTATCTTCGTGTTGCGGTTTTTAGGTGGAACTGGGTTTTTACAACACCTCATCTTCCTAAACAGGATTTTAAAATTGGTGTGATGTGCAACACGAAGATAAAACACACTTGACAATCAGACTAGCACGCAGTATAAATAACAGTTCAAGTATCGTTTCATTGTCATTCAACAAGTGTATTCGAAAGTGAAAAGTCTAATTATATCCGTGTTTTGTGCAAAATTTTACAATTCAACTATTGTGCAATATGGAAAATAGCCGGTGTCCAAACATTGATTATTTTTGTTTAGTTTGTGGTCATATGGTGCCTACAAGTGTGCAAAGGAAAAGGTCTACTCCGGAATTTAAGCTAGCCTATGCATCTTATTTCGATGAGGTTGATCCCAGCGGTGAAGATTACACTCCAAATACAGTGTGTGGCACTTGTTACTTCCGCCTTTTGGATTGGTATCATCGACGAGGTAGAAATTTAAGTTTCATGAAGCCAATGGTGTGGATAAAAGACCCAAATTCACACGACAAATCCCGGTGTTACTCATGTATCAATTACTCCCCTAAGTTAAATAAACATATGTTAAAATGCAAAACATATGTGGCCGCTTATACAGGCATACTCCCGGTGTCAAACCACCTAAGCCTCCGAGTCCGGATGTTATGTCCACACGGTCATCCACTACGACTTTCACAAATCAATCAGATTTCCAAGATGCCGATTATGAGCCTGATATTGACGACGATAAACCAAAACCGCTCGTACAAAACGAAATGGACTATGTTGTGGCTAAGATGGGCTTATCACAGCGGAATGCAGAATTTCTAACCTCATGTTTGAAGCGCCGAAAGCTTACAGAGCATACCGTTAGTGCCTCATCATACCGGAGCCGTCAAACAGAGTTCCAAACATTTTACACCGTCGATGCAGCGAACACGTTTACCCACTGCATTGACATCGAAGGATTAGTGAATCAGTTGGGAATGGCGTATGCTGCTGATGACTGGCGATTGTTTATTGATGGCTCAGTATTAAGTTTAAAAGCTGTGCCATAAAACTAACAACAAGCCTTTAATTCCATTAGCATATGGCACTAATATGAAGGAATGCTATGAAACTTTAGGTAATATATTGGAGAAAATCAAATATGAGGAGCACAAATGGAAAATTTGTTGCGATTTAAAAGTCGTGAACATAATGCAAGGTACTATTTTCTATTTGTATTTAGTAGTATCCTTTCTCAAGTGCTCTTCTTTCAGGAATAATTTCAAAAGGTGGCTTCCCTAGCTTCTTTTGCTTTATTTGCGATTGGGACTCACGATACCCGGGCAATCAGTATAAGCGCACAAACTGGAGTGCAAGAGATGCCGAAAACGTAAAACAACTTAAACTGAAAAATGAGCCGTTCATAAGGGAGACTAGTGATATATTACTTCCGCCGCTCCACATAAAACTAGGAATCGCTTCAAAGTTCATCAAAACTGCTGTTGGAAGTAGTGATGAAGTTTTTGATTGCTTGAAAACTATATTTCCGAAACTCAGCGATGCAAAAATTAAAGCTGGTAATTATGTAATTTTAATTATTTTTATATCTGATTTCGCGGGTCCCGCTTTATCTATACCTATCTTAATCGTTTGTAATAAATTTGTTTACATTGAACAGGTGTCGTGAACGGCCCAGATATCAGGAAGTTAATGAAAAACGATACATTTACAGCTGTGCTTACAAATGTAAATTTTAATCTCCGAAACGCATGGGACGCTCTCAAAGCTGTAATTCAGAATGTTTTAGGAAAGGATCGAGCAGAGCCAGATAAAGCAAAGAAATTAGTGGCAACAATGCTGCAATATTTTGAAAATATAAATGTATCGATGACGATGAAATTGCATTTTTTGCATCATCATATTGATGTTTTTTTAAAACAATTGCCCACCGAATCAGATGAGCAAGGGGAGCGATTCCACCAGGTCACAATGCCAATGGAAAAAAGATTCAAAGGCAAGAAGCTGGACGCAATGCTTGCAGAGGTTTGTTGATGGAGCCACAAGGTGTGCCTGTGTGAGGATGGTGATATGGAATACCCAGGAGACACTGGATTTAGAGATGTGCCTTTGGATCCTCTTTCTTCTTGTAGTAGTGCAGAGTCAGATCATGACCTTGAACCACCACCAAAAATATTTAAACCTTAATAGGCGTGAGTAGGAATGGTATGTTATTTATTTATTCTGTTAAAATTATATATTTTCTTATTTTAGTTCTATTCGACAAACGTTACCTCGCGAACCCGCTTTGACTCCATCTTACCAAAAAGCGTTTTTATTAACAAAAATTCGGTAAATGAGAGCGTGATAAGAAAGTAATTGTGTTTCTCATTTTACCAGAAGTTACTATACTTTTTTCGGGTAAAATCGTAGCAGAATAAAATCATCGGCAGTTAATAATACACATGTTTTGCATTTGTATAAATAAACAAAAAACTTAAACAAAAAATAAAAAAAAAATTATGAAATTGTTAATTGCGTTATAAAATAATTACTTTTTATTAATAAAATAAATATATTCATTTTTTCAAAAACATATCAGCATTACAACAATAAAATGTTTAAATAGTAAATTTGAAAACAAGTAACAACAAAAACGGCATTAACCTATATAGTCTTTCTTTGTCGAAACGACAAACATTGGCTATGCAAAATAAGTGTGAGCAAAAAGATGTGCTTTCTAGGGTTAAGGAATGTTCGTATTAAGATGACATGTAGTAGAGAGTTGTTTATATTGTTGTTAGATATAATTTAGCTGAAGAAAGATTTCTTAAATTCCCAGTATTTAAGCCATTTCAGGAAAAAATCATGAAAAAATCATAAAAAAATAGCATTTTTTCCCAATTTTTTGCAATTTTGATGCAGTGGATGCAATTTTTTTGGATCGGTCCATGTGAGAATTTTTTTGCTTTGGTTTGGATCTACAACTTTGCCAAAGACATAAAAACAAAATTCCGAACGGTTTATGATATATGGATTCCATAAAAATGTTTCTTTTTTAAAAAAATCGTGTTTGGGTACAAAAACTTAGGGTGTCCATAAAAAAAAATTTCGATGTAATCTGGCCAAGTCCGTTGCGGATTTTTTTTAGTTTCGATATACACTTCAAAAAAAACCGGGTACAAAAGAGGAACCAATTTATGTGTTGCACTGTGTTATATACCTTTTGCACCCAATCCCAATAAGGTCTGGTCTATGATCGAAGGAAAATGAATAACAAATGTTGCTGTCATCAAAAGCGTATATGGGTTTGAACGTTTTACAAAGAACAGAAAATAGAGAATTCAGCTGAAACTTGAATCGATAAAATTGATACAAGTGGAATGCATTTTCTGGTTAGCTACGGCCTTCATCAACATTCTTCACATTTTATAGCGCTAATTGTAAATATCTCTTATTTGATTAAAAACTTTAAGTAGAAATTAAGAGAAAATTCATACATACATTCAATTAAAAAAGATTAATCCCATTTAAAAAACAGTTATATTGAACAAATGTAGGAAATGTTACCAATAAATTTTTTATTTGAAAATACCCATATCTTAAAAACTGAGAGAGACAAAACGAAAACATATATTAGTCGAATGCAGTACCTACTAATATACCTCGATAAAGTTGACAAAGGTATATGAAAATTCTGAACTGGAGCATGTTATGAAACAGTATCATCCTAGGTAGTAATTGTTACAATGGAAACAAATCTACGAAGTTTTTCCTGATATTTATGAAGTTTTTCATACATATGATTAAGGTCAAGTTTTTAGGATGTAGATTATCTTTAAACTCAGTTTATCGCAGTTTGTAACTGGAATACTGATTTTGAAATTTGCTTTAATTTATTTTATGTCAATGAAGACCAAAATTTTATGTAACGAAAAGTTGTTCCAACAAATCTGTGTTAATAAACATGAAAATGACAGACAAAATTCTTTTTCGGTTTAACTTAAGGCAGTTTAACTTACATCCCAAAAACTTGGCCTAAGGGTTTTCTATGAGTGTATTTCTGAATATAAAACTAGCCCTCAAATCCCTATTTTATCCCAAAAAAAAATTAATACACTTTCAACTTTAGTATTTTACACCAAATTTTCAAACTGTGGGAACATTTACTTATGGATGTTGCTGTTTATGTGCGTTTAAAAAAATCACTGATTGTTTTTTTTGCCCCCAAAGTCTGTAAACCCGTTTAAAACGATTTCCGATTAATCTTCAAAACAAATATTTAATTACAGTTTTAATCTCGATTTAAAAATACAATTTCATTAAACCACCTTGTTTATAAATTACCCACTATAAACAAGCCCCTATATTTTGTTTACAACCAAGAAATGTAAGCCAAAAATAAAAGTTTAATTAAAAATACAGATTTATATAAACATAAAATTCAGTCACGTAGATGACTTAACGAAGCAGCACTTGTTGTAAATGAAAATCGTCATACTGAAGTATAAAAAATTGCAATTCAGCTCTGCAAAGTAATTTTTCTTTAAAAGTTAATAAACATTGCCAGTCACCTCCCATTTTTGGAGAAACGAGAAAAAACAGTATTATCACTAAAATTGTTATCTTTAGTAAGCATTTTAGTTGATTTAGTTCGAAAATTGGCGCATGTGTGTTGATTTTTTCTCTCTTAAATATGAGATTTTTCTTTGATTATAATCTTTAATTCTTTTGTAAATAAATTATTTGAAAAACGCGTGCGTGATGAGTTTAAAAAAATAATCGAACAATCAAAGAAAGACTTTAAAACATCAAATAATATTTAAAGAAACTACTATGGCACAGATATTATAGACTTTTTTTAATAAAATAATTTTAGATGAAGAAGAAATTTGATAGAAAAAATCCCTGCTACATGTGAACCGTATTTGATAAGATCTGGGAACATAATTTCTTCTAAACGAATGTCTCTAAAAATATCAAATAAAAAATTTAATTGAATATTAGAAAAATAATTTATAAATAATCTTATGATTCAAATATTATCTTGTTGTTTGTTTAAAAAAATAAAATGAAAAAATCTATGTTATTCCAGCCCATGGTGCAGATCATTGTGGTACATTTCTCACGCGTTTGTGCAATTTTTTTTCAAAACAAAAAGTAATACAGTCGAAATCAATTTAAGTTTAGTAAACGCCTTCTCTTTAATCCCTGGTTTGGTAAAGCAGTGGTCATTTAGTGTTTATTGTAATTATAAACATGTACGTTTTTTAGTTATAAAATATATTTAAACTCATAAATTTTTCATATTTAATAAATAATCCACTTGCTTTATAGAGGAAAACATATAAGGCTTTCCATACTAACTGATCCTTTACAAGAAAATGTATGTTCAGAATCCATATTTTTCATTTCTTAATCTATTTGTAATTTTTTTAATTCTACATATTGTAGATAGTAAAATTTAAAGCATTTTCAAAATTCCAATAAATTATACCAAAGTTAAAGCCCGATACTTCGTTAGCGGTAGTTTTAAATATTAAAATAATAAGAAGAAATTTGGATATTTTCGTCAAAGGATTTTTATTCTTAAATACATTTGTTTAAAAGTTTTGTATTGCACATTTTTACACAACTTGAATTTTTTAATTTCTAGCTTAAAGGGTTTACACAGGTCAACAAAGGCACTTCTCGTCTTTTAAGCTCCATTTTACTACGCTTTAAATTGACACTCTGAAAAGTATCTCTACAGTGAAAAAATACATACCCTTGGGAATACATATTTTAAATATCAAATTAAATCTCGGTGGGTTTTTTGGAATATTTTAGACCTCTCAGTTTTTGCCCCTGACTCTGAAAATGTTGAAAAATCCAGCTGCAGTGGATTGCTACGTACGAAGAGGAGTCTACACGCCAAATTTTACTTCACAGCTGCAGCGGTTGAGTGATTAAACAAATTTGGCGAAGGGGAAACTTTTCCTTTCTTAGATCCCATCTTAGTGAATATATACCATTTTTACTAAAGGGTGGTTAAATTTTAAGGGCCGATGTTGATTTTGAATAAAACACAAATTATTTAGGAAATTATTGTCATTTCTTTTCATTATAATAATATTTTATGGTTCAATTACGTATGGAACAAAATATTGGTCAAATTGCACATAGGTCTGGCGAGCTACATTTGTTGGCCAAAACTCAAAACATTTATTTCCATATATGTTGTTGTAATATTGTAGCAAACACTTCAAAAAAACAAAAGCAATAATTTGTTTTTGCAAATTTCAATTAACCGTTATTCTGTGAAGCGAGGAATTTCAAAGTTTTTTATTGCAGTGGTTAAGTTATACACGTGTTGTGATTTTGTGTCTTATTGAATCACAAGTTAGAAGAAAATTAATAAACTTTTTGAATATTTTAATTATGGATATTAATGACGATGGTAAGTATTTGAATTGATAATAGTAAATCATTCAATAAAAGTGTTGGTGATAAAAAAAATGAAAATCTTTTATAACCTCCAAATTAGTGTTTTTGTGTTTTTTTTTTTTTTAATATATAAGATATAACTAAAAATGTTCAAATTAGTTCAACGAAGCAAGAACGCCATAAATTACAGTGATTTGTGGTGCATATGAATCAGCAATAACATTTTGCCAAAAGTTGCCATTTTTTGAGAAATCTGTTTCTTTTTCAGGTAACTTGCGCTTCAAAAATTGTGATCTGTCAAGAATATGGCAGAGTGGGCATAGGAAACAAGAAAAAACTGATCTTCTTTTTATTTATATTTTGGAGAAGATCGGAGAATCAAATGCTTCCAAAGAATATAAAATGTATTTGACAGATAAAATTCGAGTATATTGTTCTAGATTGGATGTGAAATGGCAGAAATCTCGTAGATCAATTGACATTTTTAACACTCAAAATAGTACTTGGCTTCAAAATGAAATAGTACTGAAAAGTCCAAAAACAAGTAACTTAACTGAAGAAAATTATTATTCTTTAGAAGAGAAAAACGTGGGAGAAAAATCTTTATCAACGTGTGGACGTCCTCGAATGAAATTTTCGGACATGTCTGATCGCAGTAAAAGAAGGGAGGCGGCAGAACTATCAAAGTATACAGCAAATGAGACTGAACTATTAATGCAGGCATCAACAATGTCGGCTCGAAAAAAAGGAAATAAAGATTTAGTCGTTGTTCTGAAAAAAACTATGGAAAGTCCCACAAGACCATCTAAGATACGAAAATTGTGTTCAAAAGATGATGAGTGTCCCATTGCTCTCCCCGATGAGGAAGCTTTAGCGTTTTTTATTGAAAATAATTTCACGAAGAAGCAATATTGCAATATAAGACTGGAAAGCAAGCAAAGGAACTCCGATATATTTCCGTCTTATATGAGATTATTGGCAGCAAAAAATAGGTGTAGACCAAATGACATCTGAGTAAGTGAAACCGTTGCTAAATTTCCTTTGCAACAGCTTTTAATACACACTGCAACAAGGATAGTTGAAAAGCAGAGGGAAGTTTTATTATCAACTATGAAAAGCAACAAAAGCAAACACATCTCAACTGAGTTAATTTTGAGTTATGGGTTTGATAGCAGCACCGGCCAAGCACAATTCAAGCAATCTTTTCATGAGCCAAGTTCATCCCGTTACGCAGATTCCTCTCTTCTAGCAACCACGGTAATTCCTTTAAGACTTGTAGATGCCTCAGGAAGACCAATTTGGTGCAACAGAACTCCCCAATGTATAAGGTTTTGTCGACCTTTAAAACTGGAATTCATAAAGGAAACGAAAGAAGTAGTGTTAAAAGAGGGTGCTGAATTAAGCAAACAAATTGAAGAGCTGGAAAACCTCACAGTAAAAATAGAAGAATTCAAAGCAGTGGAAATAACATTTAGGATGAATTTAACCGTTATTGATGGAAAAGTTTTAAATATCCTGACAAACACCAAATCAACACAATCTTGTCCCATTTGTGGAGCGTCGTCTACAGATTTTATTAAAATTAAAGATTATAAATCCGAAAGATTCAAACCAAAACAATCAAATTTAAAATATGGTATTAGTCCATTACACTGCCAAATTAGATTTTTTGAATTTATACTACACCTGGCGTATAAAAGCGAGGTTAAAAAGTGGAGAATAACAAACAATGACGATAAGGAGAATGTAAAGGCAAGAAAAGAGCGCATTCAAAACGAATTTTGGGCCAAGCTTGGACTCCGTGTTGATATGCCTTAAGCAGGAGGGTTCGGATCAACAAATGACGGCAACACCTCTCGACGTGCGTTCTTAGAACATGAACAATTTTCTGAAGTAACTGGGATTGACATACAAATTATTTTTCGTTTAAAAATAATTTTAATATGTTTGTCATGTCAATTTCCTCTTCAATTGGAAAAGTTTGAAAACTATTGTTTTGAAACTGCGCAACTCATTCAAAATATATACGACTGGTGTCCCATGAAGCCAACAGTTCATAAGGTCCTTATTCATTCAAACGATATAATGTTAAACACGTTACTTCCAGTAGGTTGTTTTGGAGAGGATGCAGCAGAATCCAGAAATAAGGTGTACAAAAGTGACAGATTATGTCACGCTCGCAGAACTAGCCGCATCGACAATCATTCTGATGTATTTAATAGAGCTTTGGATACCTCAGACCCGTTAATATCATCTTTTCGCTTAAATACACGCATATATCAAATAAAGCGTTTTACACTACCACCTCAAGTTATCGCTTTATTGAGCTGCGAAGATCTTCCTGAAACTTTTGCATATGAAAATAATATAGATAGTGAAAAAGAAGATACAAACGATAAAACTGAAGAGGAAAATGAAGAAGATAATTTAATTTTGGAGAACGAAATAACTGACTAATTTATGAATAATTTATATTAAAATGATTCGTATTAACTTCTTAAAGATGAATTAAAGAACTCAAATTAGACATGTAGTTAAGTTACAATTTTAATCTAAAATAGCCTATGTAAGCATATCTTTATTGAATATTGTATAATATCATAAAGATTTCATTTAATTATAACCATTATAATTCAGAAAAAAATTAACAATAATATTACTCAAATATAATAAAACATGAAATGTCTAATGTGTCTCTTAGGCTCAAGATGGGTTAAAAATTTATTTTTTTTTTATTAAAACTTTATTGTTACCAATTGTGTTTTTAATTTCAATACATGTATATGTGTGATTTTTTTAGTTTTGGCCAACAAATGTAGCTCGGCAGACCTATGTGCCTTGGCGGCACACCTCCATCCGATGGTCCAAATTTTCGATGATGCGAAGTCATAATTGAGGTTCTATACCGTTAATGTGCCGAATTATCTCATTCTTTATCTCTTGAATTGTTACTGGCTTATCGACATACACCTTTTATTTCAAATAACCCCAAAGAAAGAAGTCTGGTGTCAACGGTAACAAACACATGATCTTGGCGGCCAATCGACATAGCCAGCAAGTGAGATAATACGGCCATTGAATTCGTTAGCTGTGTGGCAAGTGGCACCGTCCTGTTGAAACCACATATCGTCCAGGGTAATATCCTCAATTCCTGGTCACAATAAGTTCGTTATCATCTCGCTATAGCGAACACCATTCACGGTAAATACTTGGCCGACCTCATGACACACTATCGCGAACAATAGCAATGTTTTCGGCAGAACGAACTAGGCGAGCCCACGAATTCTCCCGATTGTGGACATATTTGGTCGATTATGCTGACCAAAAAAATCACGAAGTCCACGAAATGCATTTTGATTTGAACGCCCATTTTCATAATAAGCCTGAATAACATAAACGCGTTGCTCGATTGTGTATCTTTCCATATTTTAAATTGAGTTAGTCTAAAATTGAGAAATGTCAAATTAAATGCAGAAAAAACTTAACGTTAGGTGTGATTCACATTCAACATCGGCCCTTAAAATTTAAGCCAACCTTTACTTTTATTGGATATTTAAAAAAAATAATTATTTAATTTACATTTCATTATTTATTTAATGAAGTCTATGAATCTCAATAATCCTTACATATGTACTACTCTATAAAAATAAAATTTAATTCGGGTCTTTTCCCACTCTGTAGTACCACGACATCATCTGAATAGCAGAAGTATTCTAACTCGTTTGCTATGCAGAGGATGTTGGCTACTGAGGGGAAATATCCGAACTATTTATGAAAGAGGGCCTCCTGGGCATTCAAGTTTTGTTATGACTGGGCTGCATTTGGGCGACTGAATGCTAACTCGGATAATACTGAAGTATGTCTGTTTAATAGAAAAATGAGAGCATTACAATTACCCCTCCTGTTTATCGGGGTTTGACTAGGAAAGTCTCAAGTATCTTGCAGTTGTTTTGGATGGGAGACTGTCCTTGGGCGAGCATATCGGAAGTAGAATTAATAAAGCTTACTGAAGTGGGTTCTAAGTAGGGCTTGAAGCCAATAATGAGTCATTGGCCGTACAAAAGTTTGGTCAGACCAATAATGACATATGCCACTATTGTGTACGATACTGGCAAAATGTAATATGGGGAAACTCAAAAGGGTTTAACGGCTATTTGATATTAGCGGCGCGATTAGATCGACTTCTACAAGGGCAATGGAGACGATACTATCGATTAGACCGATAGATGTTTAGGTTAAGTATGAGTATGCACTTGCGAATTGTAGACTGATGGTGCTCGGGGAGTAGTCTCCTGCAGTCCAATGTACCCAGAATCAGAGAGTCCTTAAAAATCCACCAGCCTATTATATTTTGGATATGGAATGCGATAGGGTGGCGGAACAACGTTTATTGGTGGGCTGCGATTTTCTTATCTCGGACAGGGAGCTATGGATGGAATCCTTTTCTGCAATGATGACCCCAAACTGGATGGGAGCACTGGTTTAGGTGTTTTTAAAGAAATGTGCTTCCGGCTCCCGGACTACAACATAGTTTTTTAGGCGGAGGGTGTGGCTATTACAGAGTAGATTCTTTTTTAATTCCGACTAATTATTTTCGGGTTGCAGTCAGCTGCACTGATAAGCTGCGGTTAGTGCTTCGTCAGTGAAATGTGTGAAATGGAAAACGATATTGAATTGCAAGATGATAATTAACGATAATTCTGGCAGGAGACGTCTGTGGTTGATGTGGGTACCGGACGATAGTTGCGTGGAGAGGAATGAGAAGCTGGTTAGCGACGAATTCAACCTGGTCTCTGGTGACCTTCAAAATCCGAAATTTTTTTCGGATGTCGAAAAGGGAGCTAATTGTCCAGGGCCACCAACATTAACATGGATATTTAGAATAGGGATAATGTTGGTGCAATCACAAAGGTCCAGTGGGGAGACCCGCGTGTGGGCTGGGGAAGAGATAACTGGCCAACATGATGGCAACTCTCACAGGCCACTCCACACTGCGATCACATCTTATGAAATTGGGAAGGAGTGACTCTGTTGTGTGTAGCGCCTGTGTGGAGGACGATAAGAGTCTGGAACACTTTCTTTGTTTTTGTAGGATAAATCACTATACCGTCATTGTAATGCTTGTGGGGGATTATTTTGAAGAAACTGAAGGGATACCTGAAGGATAATAAACTTTTCATGTATCAAGGAATTTTTGTTATGCCATATTTTTTTCTTTTTGGAGAGCGTACAACGGTATTCTCTTCGCATATGTGTATGTCATCAAATTTTGTATGATGATAAAGGGTGAATGGCCATTCGTCCTTTCAGCATTACTTAACCTAAATTAAGTTTAACCATATGTTTGGAATAACTTAAATCTAAAATGGTATTATTCCCTTATTTATTAAAATTTATTTGGGATGTAATTAAAGTTTCATTTAATAAATAATTCGTTGTATGTAAACCTATAAGAAAGTAGTCATGACTTCTTAAAGATCTAGAGAAGACATTATCAAAAATATTGAAGTGATTGCAAATCAATCAAATTGCAATCAATATTATAATGTAGTAGAACAAATTATCCATACATGTATTTTAAATTTTAGATTTCTAAAGAAATCGGTTTGGGTAGGCCGTTAATGAAAGCACTTTACCCTTTTCAACGAACATTTTTATCACTTTCCTGGCAAAAATACACAAAAGGTACATTATGTTTACTAGCATATTGTTTTCCTACCAATGAGGTTTTAGATTTCTAGCCGATAGGGTTTGGGCGACTTTTCCTTCATTGGACATTTAGTAAGGAAATCTTTATATACAGAAACGAGGAGTTTTTCGATTACCTTCCTTTATAGTTTTTATTTTTAGCTTTATTTCTTTCTATATTTTCTGATTAAAAATTAAATTTTTTTGATCGTGCTACAGATAATTACATACTCTGGCTCCATCTATGTGCACAACCTCCTCTTCTGCTATTCATGCTTCATTTTGTAAAGTTGTGAAATGTTGGTGTAACACATCAATATACAGCAACATTTTGTTTTATCGGCACAAACTATTAAAGAAATGATTGAAGATAAAAATACGTTTCTTATAGATGAAATACAGTGCGTTAGTTGCTTATATAAAAGAGGAGGTGATGCTATGAATAATGTTTTTAGGATCTATGGATGGTATGACATTAATTGACAGTTTTTTTGAAGAAAGAAACTAAGTGCAAACGTTAAAAAAAAATATTTAAAAACAATTTTTCGATAGGCTATTAATAACAACAAAAAATAGTTTTTTTTTTTAATTTATTTGCATTATTATGAAAGATGATTTCATCATTTTTCGAATTTTTGTTCAAAATATCATTCCTTTAAATAATAGGTATCAAAAAAATATTACTAAAATCCCACAAAGTTTCATTTTATATTAACTACAGCATTGAGACTCAAAGTTCTTCCTAAACAAAACTAAATTAACTGTAGTCAATTTTCTAAATTTAAAATTAGTTTTTCCAAAGCCATGATTGAAAACTCAAACTAATTTCTCCAGTTTTAATAATCTATTAGCTTCAACATCCACTTAACAAAACCAACAACTTATCTCAAAACTTTTTATTATTCAAAAAGAAAATGCAAAACGAAACTAACAACCTTAATTTTCAGTTATTATCCAAAAAACCCAATTCAATGGTTGGCCTTAACATAATGTTGTTAAAAACATCATCAACAGCAGAGCAATTTTTTCATCTTGTCAGCAACAACATCAATTCAATTACTTTAAAAATACATGAAAAAGATTTTTAAGAAAAAAAAAAAAAAAAAATAAGTAGTAAAAGTTCTTCTTACTACTTGATGTACTTTTAAAAAAATTGTTAAAAAAAACCTTACCAAAAAATTACCCATGAAAAAGAAAAACAACAATTTTACAACAAAGAATAATCATGATTCTAACATGACCGCGAATTGAAACTTTCTCTATTGCTTTGATAACAACAGGGTGGTGATGATGATATTTATGGTGGTAGTGATGGTGTTGGTTATGTTGAGGCCCAAAACTTAACATGTTCCTACTTGCTACCACTTGCTTAAGTTTGTCGACGAAAGACAAGTTGAAGTACAAAATTTTCCTTAATTTAGCTTTAAAAAAGTTTGTTTTTGTTTACTGAAAATAACATTTTATTTTAAAGTGCTAGTTTATTTTGAATGCATTTGAGAAGATTTTCAATAGTTTTTAATCCATTTTGTGCTACTATCAAGCAAGCGTGGCCGGATTTTATATCAACGAACATTGTTCCAATATCCGGTTTTGGGATGATGTCCGAAAAATTTTCGGGCTTAAGTGAACTCATTTCCTCTTTTGAGCCGCCTTTAAGGGAGGCACGCTCCCTCTGTTCATCTCGAGGAGGTGAGCGACCGGGACGGCATGCTTCCTCTGTTGACTTCAATAAGGGGTGAATACCGACCGGGGGGGGGGGGGTCACGCTTGCTCTGTTGAACTGCACCTAATAGCCTTTTTCCACTGAACTACATCTTATATCTTTCATCAATTTGCAAAGATGTTAACATCTTCCCATACATCTACAAAAGATGATCCTTTCTCATTTTGTTCGATCTTACATCTTTAGTTATTTTAAGTGTCATCACTAAAAAAATCGATTTTCTTTGTGCCATCACTAGCAAACTCTCATTGCAGAAAATAAACAAAAAAAAATTTATTCAACAAAATGTCTACCAAAAATTCTTCTTCAACATCATTTTCTTCCAGAATGGCCTTTAATATTTCAATGTACTGCATTAAAATTCGGGTTTGTTCTTGCAAAGCAACAACTACTCCAATGATTAATGCATTCTCTAAATCCATTTTTTTTTAAAATTGTGCGTCTTTTTCTTTAATTTTTTGAACAGCTGAATAAACAACAGATGAAATATGTTGCCGATGTAAACACTTGTTTCACATTTTCAACATCTTCCATGCGTTTCACAAAGATCAACAGCCTAAAGGCAGGGCAGCGACCGGGATAGCACGCTCTCTCTGTTGTTTTCAATTAGGGAAGGACAGCGACCGGAGATGGTACGCTTCTTCTGTTGAGCTGTGGCTAGGGAAGGACAGACTCCTGGGATTGCACACTACCTCTGTTAGCTCCAATTAGGGAAGGACAGCGACCGGAGATGGTACGCTTCCTCTGTTGAGCTGTTTAGGTCAAATTACTTTCAAGGACGTTCGAAGGATATTATTTAATGAAACCACAAAATTTTAATTTTTACATTATAAAAATAATCCCTTAACCGTCGTTTTTGAACAGCCTTTACTATGTGAATGAGTTGCCAGATCGAAATCAAATATAACAAATGTTCCAAAATTCAGGCTAACAACATTTCATACGCTTGAATTTTTAAAATTTTTTAACAAAAATAACCTTAAATTCTCATTATCTCGCGTCTGCAAGTATATTTTTAAAAACTTTTGCTGCAGAACCGAAAAATGCTTGAGTATCTTTTGAATTTGAAAAAATATTTTACATAATGTGACTTTACTAATTTTTATTTATAAAAAACTGCCTTACTTTTTGAGGTTTGTTCAGCTCACGAGAGGTTATTGCTGGAGCTGAGATATTTTGGAAATCGTCGTAAAATATATTTATGTTAATTTTTGAAGGGTGCATTATGCATTTTTTTTTTAATCCTAAAAATGAGTAGGCAATATAATAAATATTAGAAGAATGTAACCAATTTAACGAAAAATTAACCTTTGGCATGGAAAAATTCGCACACTGTTAATAATCCATGCATACTTAAATGACAAATTAACAAAATCCAATTTTCGTAAATTTTACAAAAAAAATTGTTATTTTGATATTTATCTCGTATGGATTATTTTTAACCCTTGAAGGGTTAACAAAATCCAACTTGAAAATAAAATCACAACAGGATAACAGCAATGAATATGAAACTGTGTTTTTAGTCCAAAAAATAAAATCTTAGCAATTAAAATCCTCAAATAAAAGTTTTTCGCGTGCAATTTAAAATAAAAAAACAACTTAAAACAAAGATGTAGATTTTACATTTTATTTTGTTGGAAATGTTTGTTATTCATTACAAATTGAAAGCTTTAACAAATCATCAGCAACTTCTGCTAAAATAACAGCCAGAATATCATCAATATTATAGTATAGAGCTAAATAAGAATCATCTTATATTTCGTAGAAAGTTTAAGGATTTTTTATTTTTTTTTTAATTTTATTTCATTTCATTTAATATTTTGAATGAAAATTAGGTCACTGCGCTATTTGCCGCATTCATTCGTTTAGTCAGTGAGTTGTGTTGGTAATGTTTGTTATTTGGTTGGTTCATTCATTCACTACTCAAATATAAAAGTGAAATGAATGTGGTTTTTTGTTGATGCTGCCATTGCTATTGCTACTGTTGTTGCTACTGCTGCTTATTGTTGGTGTTGCTGTTTATATATTTTTTTTTTTTTATTTTTATTTTTTGCTATATGCTTATCATTGCGACTTTGAGGTTATGGTTTAAAAGCCATGGTTTATGTTAGTTGGTTTTACTATAAATTCGAAATAGAATGGATGCTTTACTCTATGTTTTTATTTTTTATTGAATACAGTTGTAGTTAGTTGGAAAATATGGCATTGGATTGTTTTGCCTTGGTTGTTATAGTTTACCAAACAATGTTTATTCCACACAAATTCACTTTGCATTACATTTTTATTACAACTCTTGTGAATGATATTGATCATTATAAGTCTGCACTTTTTTTTCAGCAAGCAACTACTTTTAAATGTGCATGTTTATTTGTTGGTTTTTTTCAGTAAACCACAGCCAATTTGTGATTTAATTGAAAATAAGGAATATTGAAATGATATTAAAGGAATTAAGTACCAAAAAGGTTTAGAAGTGTTTGAAATATTTTTTAAGGGAAACTGTTCGTATGCTAAAATCAGATATATAAAATTATTGACCCACCTAGAAAAATTTGTAATTTACTGTACTTTACTGAAAATAAAATAACATACATTTTTTTCAGAGAAATTTTTATTTTACCTTCTTCATACATTTGTTTTACTGTCATTTTCCGATTTATTTCAGTTTCATTTGTTTTTATCATTTGTTTGAAATTTCATGAAAATTAACCCACAAAACGGAAATATATGGTTTATTTGTTGTTACAGATATTACAAATTTTAATTTTGTTTCCTGTCTGTTTCAAAAAAAAATATATATATAAAAATTACAATTGTGCTCTTTTAAAATTACTTCAATTCAAATTAAAAGAACTTCATTAACACACACATAACGCCAACCATACAAAATATGTTTATGGACTGCGGATTAAAAAACAAACAAAAATAAAAAAAAACAATCTCAAATGAAAGAATAACCATTTTGTTACGGAATTGGTGGGTAAAATTTTAATATTTATTTTTAATTGAATAATGATTTGTTTTTACTGATCTGTCAGTTGTTTAAATAACATTTAAATGTAAATAACAAAAACCATTTGATTTAAATGAAAAGTAAATAGACCTGTTTTAAAATGAAGTGTCATTTCTTTTCAATGGTATTTTCTGTTATCTTAACTATTGAGGCAAACACTCACAATAGTTTGTAATATTGTGAATGTTTGCCTCAATAGTATTATTCAATACTCCAGGGACTTTTAAATTTTAGGTTTATAACCTAATTTCTTCGAGCAGGTTATTTATAGGGAAAGTTACCTCTTCTGAAGCTCCATTTTGACTACGTTTCTGAAAATTTAAAAAGTAGCTTATCAGTGGATTAAATGATTATTCATCTAAAATTTAGGATTTCAAACCAAATATAAACGGATGTAACTTAAGTTTTCATTTTTTATAGAAACAAAAAAATATATTATAACTAGAGCGCCCCTGTAGGCTAGTTGGTAGCATACTAGCTTATCAGTGCGGGGGTTGTGGGTTCGATTTCCACCAGAGGCTCTGATCTGTTTTCGCTACAACGAACCGATGGCTTTTGTTGCTAGTGCTCGGTTAGGGTATTAGGATATAATTTGTAATTTTATGATTAATATAAAATAAATAAATAAATATATTATAACTAGAAAAAATCAGACAAAACTCTGTAAAAGCATTATGTCGAAAGCAGTACATCAAAACATCAATTAATACATTCCAGCGACGCCGAACGCGACTCACTTTAATTATTATAAAAACTATTTTTTTATTTTGTCAACAGAATTAAAAAGAAGAAAAATAAAATAACAATTTATCGTAAAAATTTCGATCTTTATAATAATTTAGCTATTTTCTACCGATTTTTTAACTATCTTGACCATTTCAAAATTATTTTAAGCTGCCAAAATGCAAATTTTTTTGTTTTAAAAAGTGTTCATTAAAACCCCTTAGTGTAGAAGTTATTATCATACGACGGCGGATCAATAAGTCCGTGGATTTTCGAACTTCCCTCCCAGTTATATGATATGCAACACTGCTCCCATCAAGTACCACCTGTTAATGGACTACTGTCAAATTTTTAGCTGATTCCGTTATTTACTTTGCGTTTAACAGCTGTTCAAAACATATAACCTTGTGGATTTTTTTAAAAATGGAAAAAAGTGAATTTGGAGTGCTCATTAAATATTATTTTTTGGCGAAAAAATTGGTCAATAAAACCAAGGAAAAGCTTGATAAATAGTATAAGGACTCTGCACCATCGATTTAAATGGCAAAAAAACTGGTTTACTAACTTTCGTTGTAGTCGCACAAGTACTAATGACGCTGAACGTTCTGGATGGCCAATTGAGGTCAATACACTCGAAAATGTACAAAAAATCCACGATATGGTGTTGGCCGATCGAAGAGTAAAAGTGTGTGAGATTGTTGATGCCATAGGCATTTCATATGGTAGTGTGGTTTCGATTTGGATTTAAGAGAGCTGTCTGCAAGATGGGTGCCGCGTTAAAAAAATTATAAAGAAATCGAAGGGACAGACGAATTTTAAATTTTAAGATTGGCGCACTGAAATCGACAAAGGGCCGCATTTACCCACCATTGCTATATACTAACAATTAACTACTCGATAACCATTCAACCATAAAGTACTATTTTTTATATCAAAAAGACTTTATGTTTTGTTGTGTGGCATTTACATAGGTTCCTCGTTTTATGGCGAATCGCAGTAATGATATTTTACTTTAAGTGAAAAGTTGACTTGAAGAGTATCACTTTCAATTGAAGCTTGTTAATTTTTAGATTAACCGCTTTTTACTCTAAGTCTGCTGCTAACTAATACTCAAAGGCGAATAAACTAGGTACTAGTGTAAATTATTTAACCACAAAACAAATATGAGGTCATTGGGATATTAAAGGCATTTGAGGCTGGGCTGGTCAGTTAAGGAGAAGAAACAAAAATAAACATAACCACAATCAGAACATAAAGATAATTATAAAACATGTAAAGGCAATTTTTATGCCTTACAAAATCGTTGATGTGCAATGTTAAAACTTGAGCTTTATTATATATTTGTTCCATAATAAACAAACAATGAATTCTTTTTTTTTTTTGTTATTTCTTTTAAAAATAAATAAATACAAACATTTATTGAACATGGTCTTAAAATAAGACTATGAATGAAATACGAAAATCAAGAAGTTATTGACTTAAATTATGACTGACTATCTTCACGGTTAAGGTTATAATTTATGAACGATTTAAACATAAATGTAGTTTAAGATTAAGCTTATTGATTAATATAGAGTATTCATAATAGAGTAAGGACTAAGCAGTTATTAAAGAAATTATGGGAACAACTTTTACATAATTTTTTTTTCAAGAATTTTAAATAAACATAATAAACAAAATTAAAATTTAATAGTTTATTAAATATTCATTGTAGAATTTTAAAAAAAAATAATTCCTTATGAGCATCAGCTATTTGATTTTTAATTTAAATTAATTTAAATTAATTTATATAATTTCCTTAATTTTGGTCCCTTAAAATTATAAGTACATACTTTTTTTAATCATTCACTTAAGTTTATTGCTTATTTCGCGATAAAAAATACATATGATTAACCCTTCATTTGGTATTTTTCACAATAACAAACAAGACCTGCTGCTGGCACATGAAAGAAAAATTCCATCATTTACATGAAAGGGGGAACCAAACATCATGCAATTAACAAAGCATGCGCACATATTTTACCAATTAAAGTATATGAAAAAAATTTTATTTATGTTTTTAAGATGATTTTAAAACAGTTTAAAAGACTGTCTTTCCGCTTACATGTCCAAGTCTGTCTTTTCGAATATGTTGTAAAAAAAATTTAAAAACAATTTTAAGTATATGATATAATTAACAGTTATTTAAAATATTGAGTAACACGTATACAATGTGACAACCGAATTTTTTTTCAGGTAAACGGTTCAGCTGTCGCCGCCCCTGATGTATGGGCTAATGAATGCAGAAATTGGGTTAAAATATTATATTTACCATTGGCTAAACATTTAGTTGTCATAATGAATTTGTTTTTCTATGAGACATTTAAAAAAATTAATATTATAAATTTTACAAAACAAAATATATTCCTGAGTGCTCATTTATAGCACAGAGAAGACAGATTCATATGAAAACCGATTTTCTTGTAACCTGAATTGTTCCAACCCAATTATTCAGTTGTTGCAACCAAATGTATTCCTGATCCAATTATTTCTATTGTATTAACCGAATTTTGTTCGTATCACGCAAATATGTCGGTAGCTCCAACCAAACAATTCGGTTGGCAAAAAATTCGGTTATCACAAGGAATCTGTTTTCTCTATTAAAATTTAATGCAAAGGATTTGCAAGACTGCCACAGTTTCGTTCCATCAAAGTTTATGTGCCAGTTGAACAAAATATTTTTTTTAGTAAACTATTTTTATATAAAAAAAAAAAATTTCTACAATGTTTATGCCGTGACCAGGAACTAATCCGGCATCCCTCTATAAGCTTTAACTAGTAGCATCACCTCATAACGAGATACACCACGATCAATACAGCGATTAGTGGTGTAAATTGAACTTGAAGCCAACCACAACCTGCAGAATGTATATTTTTGTAATCCGAATAGCCAGCATTAAGTAATTCATGGCGGTCCAAAATGTATCACCCTACCGGAAGATTCTACAATTTTGTGAGAATGACTATGAATATTGTTTTAATATTTGTGAAGTAAACAGAAACTCCTCAAGAACTCTCCCCTGAACCTCAATGATATAATGAACGTCATTTTGTCCAAGTTTATTTATTATGAGTGATAAGGCTCAGGTCCATCTAAAAGGATACATAAACAAACATAATTTGGGCTTCTGGCGTAGGGAGAATTCACGTATCTTTCACGTATCATCCACTCAAAAATTCTGCATGGTGCGCCATTTCGCCTGAACTGTCATCTGTCCATATTTTTGGTGAGCGATACAGAACCATGATCTACTAGTTTTTGTAATCGCAAATTAAAGAATTTGGGCCGGAAGACATGTGGATCAAACAGGACAGTTCAAATGCATAATTGTGCAATAAAAAATGCATTTATCTATTATAATGCTTAATTGTTTTTCCTTTTCATAAGTAATTATCACATTTTGTTGTTTTGTGTTCGTATTCAATAGTTGGATAACAAGTATAGATCTGCGATGTGTGTATAATGTTTAGCATACATATTGTTTTTGTGTGTAAGCTTTTGCGTATGAACTCGTCGACGAAAATTTTCTTACGCCAACTTTTTCTTTATAACTCAGGAACCAAATGAGTCTTCACCTTAAAATTTTAACACAAATGTAGAGAGGCCTTAGTTTTTAACATTTTTTTTTTCAGAATTAAAAAAAAAAAATGGATTTTCATATATGGTTCTTTGAACATTAAACTTAGAAAAAATTTCAGGACGCTATTTAAAATGGTACCAATAGGAAACTTTTATGTTGTATAGCTTATAAGTTATGGGCAACTTTCTATGGACACTTTTTCGATATTTTGACGTTTTTGCAAATTTTCATGACATTATATTTCGAAAACCGAAAGGGTGATTTGATAAACACTACCTACCCATTTACAATATTTGTGGCGAACTTCATTAAAATCGGAGATGACTATTTTTTTTAATATTATAACACTTTAATAAAATAATTTAAAATGCAAAACAGCTGCGAAAATCCTTTATCCCTAATATGATTTTTTTTAACACCCACCGAATTTGTTGACAATAGAATTCTGGCGTTTACGACAACTGTTTTCATATTAAATTATATTTTTAGTTGTGAAAGCCAGTATTAAGTTGTACAATTTAAGAGCTAACTATATTATACTTTTGCTAGCTTAAGCAAATGTGCGAATACATGTAATCAAATGTGTATGACTATATTGTACTTAACAAACTTTTCGTTAAGTTTCGTCAAGTGTCATTTGCTTAAGCAAACAGCGAAACTGACCGCACTTTACTTAAGGAATCATGTGTTTTTAGAAAAACTGTTTATGAAAATAAAAAAACAAATTGCAATGTACGCGGACAATATTTTTGTAGAAAATTTAATTGCAAATGTTAAAAAACAAACGTGCATGTATAACAAAAGTGGTGGGTCTTGTATTTGTTTTTCGATTGAGATGCAAGCACTGTTGCATTTTTTAGTACTTTTTTATTTATGTTGTCATTTGATTCTTTAACTTATTTAAAATTTATATAGATTTACTTGTTAATTGTAAAATATTTATAAATTGCATACATTACATAATATTTTTCGACAAGATACATATATTTTGGAAATAAAAGAAGAAAATAGTTTTTGCAAAAGTACAAATATTTGCAACTAAGTGTAGTAAGTATTTAAGTTTAAAAAGTACATTGTAGCCACCCAAAAGTCTTCAATAAGTTGATTAAGCATTTGACAGACTTTTCGTTAATTTTTGACAGTAGCTTAAGTTAGCAAAAGTATAATATAGTTAGCCCTTTAGTATTTATATTCCACAGAAATATTATTACATTCCACAAAGTCTTATTTTAAAAAAAATTTGTATATAGATTTTTTCGGTATCGAAACTTGGCAATCAGATTCATATTTCACATTCTTGCTTAATGCACCACAACTAATTTTAATTTTCATCGATATATTTTTCATTTAAACTTTTGAATAGTTTATTTTAATTACAAAAATATTTGTTTAAATGTTTGCCATTTCCGGGATTTAAGCCCGGAAATTCGGAGTACTGAGCTACCTATACTATACCCACAAACGCTTATAAATTTAGTTGGCTAATTTTGAATTTAAACAATTTTAAGGAAAACAAATACACTCAGAATATTATGTAGTTAACTGTTTGTAGTTTAATAAAAAAGTTTTCCGTTCTATTTAAAAATAAAGAAAAATACATTTATTTTTCAAAGAAATATCTATATTAACTATTTTATACATTTATTCGAAATAATTCACTATCATTTACCGATTTTTTTCAGTTTCATTTATTTTTTTCATTTGTTTGAAATTTAATGAAAAATTACCCACAAAACGGAAACTTGTGGTTTATTTGTATCCGTAACAGTTATTACAAATTTAAATTTTGTTTGCTGTCTGTTTCAAAAAAAAATATTCAAAAAATTTCAATTTGTTTATATATTTAAATTGGTTGTATATATACAAAATTTTTCAATACAAATTACAAGAACTTCATAAACACACATACATACACAAATAAATTCACACAAAAAGTGTTTATAGCTTCATATGCATACATACATACATTTTGTGTTGTACGAGTATATTAAAAAAAACAAAAAATACAAAAACGGAAATAATTTCAAATAAATGAAAAAAACATTTATTTTTTAAGGATTGGTGGGTAAAATTTTGACATTGATTTTAACAGATTATATCATTTGTTTCTTACGGATATGTCAGTTGATTAATCAACATTTAAAAATAAATAACAAATGGCATTTAATTTAAATGAAAATTAACTAGACCAGTTTTTAAATGAAATATCATTTCTTTTAAATGATATTTTCGGTTATTTTAACTTACAAACTTTTTTAAGTGTATTAGAATAAAATTTGTTTATCAATGCCAATCATTAGTGACGACTATTATTAATACAATACACAATTCGGTTGCTTCTATTGAAACCCAAATTAAATGATATATGTGATCAGAATAACCGTACTTGTAGTTAAACTCACAATATATTTTCCGTTACTGATTGTAGTTTATTCAAAAAGTAATGCGTAAAGTTTGTTTTTAAATGAAGAATCAATTGAAATTCATAGAAATATATTTTTTATCTATTTGAATCAGTTATTCAAAAAACAAACTATAAAAATTTACAAACATTTAGTAGGAGGTGATATTTTCAGTTAAATGTAAAATTTTATGTTTTCTGCTTAAAAAAATAAAAATTCATATAATTCCTTTTTGTTTTTTTTACCAAAATAGTTTGTATATATACAAAATTATTTCAATAAAAATTACAAGAAATTATTCAAATATACATACACACAAAGCCAATAAAAATATATACACCTGCATGTGTTGTGTTCTGTTTTGTAATTACACACAAATAAAAAAATCTTTTAATTTGAAAACAAACCACAAAAGTAGTTTTTTATAACTTTTTGTTAGTAAACATTTGATGGTTATTTTAAACGACTTTCTATTGTTTTTTACTTTTGTCGATTATTAAACAGTGATTAAAAATAAACAACAAAATGGGTTGAATATAAAGGAAAATCTATAGTTCTCTTTTTGAATGTATTTTCGATTAACTTAATATGTATTTTAAGTTGTTTTTAACGAAATAATATTGTGAGTGTACCACTTTTGAGTATCGACAGTTTTTAATAAATTTGATAGATTGTACCAAATTTCTAATATATTTACTTAATAAATGGATTCTTCGACCGCACACGAATACTAAAAGATTTTTTTTTTTAAAGATGATTGGAAATACCAATAATTGATTAATAGGATTGATTTTTAGTTTCTTAATTCCCAATACAGCATTTTTGCTTTATTATTGGATTTAAGGTTATTCCGAATAAAATTAAATTCTTACAAATAAATTGCAACCAAACTTTTCTCTGGGTGAATAAGCAAGTAAATTACTTAAGTTGTTTTAGATTTAATTTTTAATGTTTTTTTATATTTTTCTGCCATTGATTTCATTCAAATCGAAATCATCCACAGCGTTTAACATTTCCGTCCAACATGTTTTTTCAATTTTAAGATAAATTAACATGCAAAATAAAAGCAACAATCGATTAATTGGCTCTTAAAGTAGTCAAGTTGTTTTCAATTAAATTTAACTTACATTGTTTTTCAATTTTTCCTGGCAAGCCATTCACTCAAATTGAAATTATCCACACATCAATTTTTTTTTTCACCTAGTTAGCGTATGATTAACATTTTCATGTAATAATATCACTCATACGCTGGGTGGCCAACTGTCTTTATTGTTTGTTTTATTTTTGACCAGCAGAAGTCAAATATAAAAGAGAATAGAAGTAAATTGATCAGAATTAACAATAAGAAATTGAAAATTATATAATATTAACCCTTTAACGGCAAAACCTCCACAACTTGGTTATACGAAACCCTAATTTAGTGGTATATTTCTCAGGAAAACCTCTTTTTATAAATTTTATTGTACTTATTTTCTAGTACATTCACTAAATAAATGTTTGATTTTATTGTACACAATTAATAAACGAATTTTATTTTAAAGTTGATTAGAAATATCAGTAATTGTAAAATAGCATTGTTTTTCAGTTCCTTTTCACTCTTTTCCAATACAATATTTTTGATTTATTAATAGATTATAGGATACTTAAAATAAAAAAAACATCCTTCCAAATAAATGTCAATGGTTTTGATCGAATTGCAAGCAATATATTTTTGGGCCATAGGCAAGTATGTTTTCCCAAGTGTCGTTGGCACGTATAATTATCTAGCGAAAAGATAGATGAGAAAGGTGGTCAACAGAGGAGGATTGGGGTAAAAATAGACTATATGTTCCCCCTAACTATATATTTTCAAAAAGTGTAAAAGCGAGCATAGAAAAAACATGCATAGAAAAAACATGCAACATCATCACTGCTGGTATAGCTGTCAAAATTAAGTTATTGGTTGAAAAATCTGTTACATTAAAATTTTTTTTATTTAACCCATTTTATACCATAAATCAAAAAATGAAACACTTTAAAAATGTTCACTTGCCAGGATGATCGACTTTGAAGTCTTATAGCACAGCTACCGGTGGATCTGTAGAGACGGATTTCAAAACTTAGCTAGAACTTTGCGAAATTTTATGGAAATCCAACCAGCCTATAAGATATGGCTGAATTAATTTCAAAATATTTTAATTTCACACCATTGAGCATTGAAAATTAAAATTTTTGTAGCCTTGTTATTTGAGTTTTATTCTTCCTTTCATTTATCTTGTTTTATCAAGGAAATATCCCATTATTATGGGTTTGTGATCAAGAATATATTTAGCTTATAGATTCCCAGATTATATATCCACAGTGCGTAGAAATAAATGCCATAATAAAAAAAATACGTTAACTTTTGTGACTGACTGTATAAACATTACAAAAATTATATACTTTTGCAGTCTCACAAACAAACAAAAAAAAAAAAATCACTTAAATCCATAAGCTTTACGGCATGACACACAACGAGATCATCAGCTACCAAATCTCCTTTGACTGAATTATAAGTATAGTGTGATTAAAAATGGAGTATAAGCTACAAAAAAGTAAAGGGAATAAAAAATTACTCTAAAATTGATTTCAATTTTTTTGTTGTTGTTTTACTTTAAAGCATACCATCATTTTAAAGTTTAGTATAAACTATATTAAAAAAAAAATTAAAACAATTTACAATGAATCGTGCGAATGTTTACTTTTTTGGAAAAGAAACAAAAAAACGAAACATACTTATAGCTGGAGTAAGAAACAAGGAAAGTATTCCAAGGTAAATCCTCGGATTTGTAGAAAATTTAGATAAGAGGTATAGAATATAAATCCA
The DNA here is from genome assembly GCA_949748255.1 of Eustalomyia histrio. Lineage (NCBI taxonomy): Eukaryota > Metazoa > Arthropoda > Insecta > Diptera > Anthomyiidae > Eustalomyia > Eustalomyia histrio. The sequence continues at coordinate 122,118,195 of OX456526.1, forward strand.
AAAATAACAAGTTTAATTTTTTCGCCCACCTAGGGGATTAAGATCTTCGGGATAAATTCTATAAAATTCAAATTAGCACGAAAGAAATTAGGTGTATGCTTGAGTTAAATAGTGCAAAAGGTGGACGAATTCCAAAGTCATTGCAGTATGCAAAGTCGCCACCAAAAGTTTTTGCAAACCATGGAAATAAAACAATTCTTTGAATCCGTTGTAGCTTATATTTTTTTACAAAATGTATGCCATTGTGATTAATAAACTTTATCATTCTTAAAAGCCAGCTTTCGACGATGCAGAAGGAGTCATATGAATCATAATAATAATTTAATATTTAATATTTTCTTGATTTGAAGAATAATCAATTGTTTAAGCAGCCCTTTGAGCACATAGTTAAACAACCTTTAAATATATGACGTACATATGTGTCAAAAAGTCGGAATCGAGAAAACGATAAAAAACGTTTACATAATTTTTTTTTTAAATCTACATTATAAATATTCTCTTTTTCACCATAGATATATATTAAACAAAACTATAAATTTTCGTATACAATATGTCATTATTTATAAAGCTTTACAAAGGAAAATTTCTTGTTTTGTACTGCATATCAATTTTTAATTTTGAATTTGATATTTATGCGCACCAAAAACAGGTCCCTTTTTATGTATTGATTTATATTCGTTATTATGGAAATAAAAAAAAAAAAAACAATTATGAAATATATTTCAAAATTTTTGTATGCATATTTGATGCATATGCCAAATGCAGCAAAACAATAATGAAATTGGTTTTTTATTTTTGATAAACAGTGGTGTAAGCAGCGAACCAATGTTCATTACTATTAATTCGATGCTGGATATCCTAAATATAATACAAGATGTCGTGAAACACGTTTCGGAATACATACATATATATAATCCATTTCTAATTCAATTTTTTTTTAAATGATCAGTGGGTCCAACCAATAATAAGCTAACGATATCTAAATATTGATGTAAGATTTATTGGAATGCAATTATCCCAATCCCCGGAGATGCCGGAATTTCATGATATTTCACATAACTGTCTTTGGCGATTAAGTTGAGCGTTTTAGTTCATAGCCCTGTAAGTCCTGAAGGAGAATGTTGTGATAAGTATGAGAGATAAAAACTCATTAATATTATTTTTCAAAATTGATGTGGCTGACGCTGGGAATCGAACTCGCAACGCGCTAACCATGACACCAAAACGCCTTCAATCTTGCAAATGCCGACATGAATAAAATATAATAACATATACAATAAAAGATATTTGTTGTCAAATTTGCCAGAGAAAATGCAATTATATATTTTTGAAACAAATTTAAAATATGTAAAAAGTTCTGTAAAGTTGCAATCCATTTCCAACGATATCGTACACAGAATATTATGCAGTTTACTGTTTGTAGTTTAATAAAAAAAATTCCGTTCCACTTAAAAATATAAATATACAAATATTTTAACTTTTTTTTATACATTTGCTTTAAAAGATTTACTGTCGTTTACCAATTTTTTAGTTTCATTTATTTTTAATTTTTTTTTTTAATTTAAAAAAAATTTACCCACAAAACGGAAATTTGTGGTATATTTGTTTTCGTAACAGTTATTACAAACTTTAATTTTTTTTATTGTCTGTTGCAAAAAAAAAAAAAAAAATATAAAACAAAATATTTTAAAATTCCAATTTGTTTTTTATTTAAATTATTTTTTTTTCATATACAAAATTTTTCAATTCAAATTACAAGAACTTCATAAACACACATAAAGTGCCTATAGCCATGCGTACATACATTTTGTAGATTATAAAACAAACAATAATACAAAAAAACAGAAACAATCTCAAATAAATGCTTTTTACGGAACTAATTAATCATTTATTTTTTATTGCTGGGTAAGCTGTTTAAAGAACATTTATAAATAAATAATGAAAAGTAGACTGGGTTTTAAATGTAATATACTTTTTTTTAATTATATTGATCGCCCTGGTAGGCTAGTGGGTAGCGTGCTAGCTAATCAGTGCGGGGGTCGTGGGTTCGATTCCCACTAGAAGCTCTGGTCTCGAGGTCATATTATAATTAATCTCATTAAAATCGGATGGTTTATATGGAAGTACCTTCCTTGTGTGCAGATAACAGACAGATCACTATGGGAAGTTGTAAAGTTGTTGCGCTTCTGTTATATGTTATGTTAAATAAAGTTTAAGTCGGAAATAATTCAGGTCCTGAAACAAGATGGCTCAAAATTTATCACCCTATCGGAAGATGCTATAAATTTTGCAAACGACGGCAGCTGTTAGTTTTGTTTAAATATTAAGGCAGTAAGAATGGGTAAAAATACAAAAAAAAATAAAAAAATAAATATGATGCTCTTCAAGAACGCAGAGTGTTCCTGACTATTTTGCAATGGACGATTTTCTGTGTAAATTTACCATGTGCGACGAGGTCCATTTATATCTAAACACATACGTAAACAAACAAAATTAGAACTTTTTTGGCATTAAGAATGCACTTATTATTCACACAGAGACATTATATCTACTGTGGTGCATGGTACACCAATTTCGTCGGAGGTGTAACACGCCTATTGTGACTGGTAAGTAATACAGAATCATGATCGTGATTACTGCCCCAAAATTTTGAATCGGTTCCAAAAGGCCTACAGCTCGCTCGACAGTAAAAATTTTAAAGGATGCGTTTTCGGGTCGCCTAATGTCTCGTTTTGGCAATTTGCAGTGGCCAGTAAGATCAACTGATTCAACCGCTCCAGAATTTGATGTTCTTAAAAGTCACGGAGCTATGTGAACAAACAGACTCCTTAAGCGCTCGAAGAGAATATGCGTCAAGAGTGAGATAACTTATCCTCCGAATCAAGGAGAATCTTTATAACACATAATTTGAATCTTACTCACTGATCTTTATATGGAAAATTCGAAGCTCATTTATAGTTATTTTTATAGTATTATTTTATGTTGAATTCTCTATCTTCTTTGTTTATCTTTTTTAATTTTCAATTGGAGTTTTTTTTTTAAATATTCAATCAAATATCATTTTAAAGTCTAATTAAAGTTTGAATCGGGTATTTTTTAGAGTCTTCTTAATCTTTCATTCTCTAAGCAGATTTGTCTCATATTAATAATTGTTGAAAACAATTGAAATATATGACCAGTAAAAATTACAATTATATTCTGTGGATTTTATGTGCTCGTAGTGTATCAGCGAATATATGAACCAACTTATTATGTCCGGTTACTAAATTTGAATATAAATAATTAAGTTTTTTTATTCTTTTTACAAGATTTTAATGTAAAAACCAAAAACTATTATGTAAGAAAAAAAAAATAAATAAACTGAGGAACAAAGAATCTCTGCAGTGTTTTTTACATCGAAATAATTATAACAATTTTTGCAGTCACTGTCGTACGTTTTTTTTTAATTTTAGATTACGGTTTCAATCGATAATGTAATCGAGTCTTATCAGAGCTTTAAATATTGTTATTTCTAAAGATTTATTAAAATGTTGAAGGAGATTTTTTTAACATCTTATTTGAGTTTTAATCGAGTATAATTTAAAAGCCTTATAAGAATTTTAATCGTGGATATTTGTTAAGTCTTTTACGAGTTTAATGTATTTATCCGTTAAAGACTACATCACGACTTTGGAGTTTTGTCCCATTGTTGGACTTACAGACCAACCTGACAAAACAGACATGCTGGAATATTTTTAAACTAAACAGACATTGTACCAGCAGGATAAGTGCCAAGTGCATATAAACAAAAAAATAAAATAAAAAATAAAACAAGTAGAAGAACTCTGTGGTATAATTGACGGACCATATAGAATATTGTTTACAAAAATATGATGAGTTACAGTACAAAAAGATGCAGACACATCAAACAGATATTTACAAATAAAGAAACTGAAAGGATGGAAAAATGAATGGACAGACAGAAATACAGACAGGGCAATTTTTTAAATTATGTTTATAAAAATTTAGTAAAACTATAATAAAATTTTATTAAGTAATAAGAAATTTAAGGAATTATATAAATAAATTAATGACAATTACTGCTACAAGCTCCTTAAATGCAGGGGCGTAGAGATCTAACGACTTACTATAAGTATAAGCTTCTTTTTAATTTGATCTTTTTTCTACTTAAACTGAGTTTTAAAAAAATAATATAATACAATTTTTTTGTCTTTAGTATGCATTACTACAAAGTAGTTAGTAAGCTAAGTTATTTATGATGTTTGGAACTTTTAGAATTTTTCGGTTTGAAATAAGTGATAAAACTTATAGTACATGTTCAGAAATAACTCATTCAAGTAAGTAATTTTTAACTAAATTGTAATATATTTGCTAACAAATTAATTTATTTACAAATAAGATTGATAATATGTAAATACAAAATTTACTAAAAACTACCCAACAAAAAATAGTACTTTTTGCAACAAAAAATTTCAGCCTCAATGACTCCAACTTGAAATGTAAATATATACCATCAGTTTATAAAAGCCGCATATGGTCGCCCCTACTAATGCAGTGCATTGTGTTGGAATAAGGAGTAAGCACGGACATTGCACTTAATTCTCATGCTCAGAACTACAAGAGTATTCGATTTCTTAATATTGGTACTACCCATATTTATTGATGACATTGACCACCCCACAGTCCTATGGGTCAACATACTACAGTAAGTCTTACATGCATTGCAATCGACCCTATTACCATGACCCCACTCGGAGATTGTCGGAAGGTCACGATTAAGTGTGTCATTCATAATCTGTCTTTATTTTCCGTGGCAGTTAATTGTTAAGCATTAATTAAATCAGTACAGTGGTTCAGAAATTGTAAGTGAAAATGTGAGGAGACCTTGAAATTTCACGGTGGAGATTTTAGAGTTGACCTTACAGGTTAAATGACAACTCCTTACCGTAGGGGCGATTTCTTGTTCACTTTTTTTCGCACTAACATATTTTTTGCATTATCGAATCCTTTTTTAGTGCAGTTCACTCAGGCATAACGTATACTCAGTCATTGTAAATCAATACCAGACTGAGTCCCACACGCCTATGCCTGTTTTAATATCTAAACAGATTTAAACAGAAATTTAGAACTGCATCATATTCCGGACACATTTTTTAATCCAAATAAAAATGTAGCAAGAACTGTAGGGCAGACGAGCTTGCAAAACTGGGAACTACCTTTCACATTCCACACGAAATGTAATCTGTGGGAATGCCTCTGGCCACTTGCAAGTTTCGGCTGCAGGAGAGTGCTTATGGGTTGGCAAGAGATAGGTGGGCCTCTGTCTGTGGTTGTATTCGTTCCAGACAGATGTGGCCCCGTCTGAATAGGAAGCACATGCACAGATTGCTGTCACTGTCAAGGCCTGATATATTCCTACTTATGTCCGTCATGACGGGACACTGTCTGATTGGAAGACACGCAGTTAGGCTGAGGGTTGCGGCTAGTGACTTTTGCAGAAGCTGTGGTGACGAAGAGGAGGAGGAGTCTGTGGAGCACCTTCTCTGCACTTGTCCTGCCCTGGATCGCAGGAGGGGACTGCATTTGGTCTCATGTTTCTTTGTGGACCTGGGTGATTTGGCTGATATCGATATCGGCCGACTTGGGGGTTTTTTGAGGGCAATCGGTATGGTTCGACCGGGGATATAATTTTTACTAGCTTTCGTGGTATTACAAGGGACCTTATAGTCTAAGTGAGTCTGATTTGCAGGCTACTACATCTACCTAACTTAACCTTACCTACATGTAGCACTTTTTAGATTCGTATTAATCGCACTATAACTTTTATCTGGCTCCTTTTTTATATACTTAAGTGCTTTAAAATCGTGACTTGTTTTTTTTTTTTCTTTTTGTATTCATTTTGTAGATAGTGTTAAACTTTATTCAATAAATTTTGTATGAACCAATTTGAAAAAAAAAACGTTTTTTTATAACAATTTCGCAGAATTCATTTATGTGTATCTTTTTTTTCTGGAGATATGAAAGCACATACGTATATGGGGGTTCATTGTAGACTGCTGCACAAAAGGATGTTTGAAATTAAACTCATTGCTCTGCTTTTGTGGAACTGTTTAAAGTTTTATTTATGTATTGCGTGCAAAATTTTGAAATCAAATTTTAAAAATAAAGAGTGAAAAACTATAGAAATGATTCATAAAGATGAGAAAATTTATTGAATGAGTTCAGAAATATTAAATATATTTAAAATCTTTAAATAAGTTAAAGTTGAAAATAAAGTTTATATAATACTATTCAACAATTTGAAACTTTGCGCAGATCTTGTCTTTTTAATATATCTTTTTTAATAGACTTTTTTAGACTCAATGCAATTCTGACAACAAATGTTTCTTTTGCAGTTTTTGAAATATCAAGGTTTTAATATTCTCTTGTAATCTTTAAACAATTAATCAGAGGTCCAACCCTAGTTACATATTGAAATATTTATCTGTACATAATGTATCAAATAAACTGTGGCTAAATTTTGGACTTTTGTGTTACGGTAAATTTGAGTCAATGATAAATTAACATTGACTTAAGTTTACCGTATAAATATATAAAAATATAAAAATAAAAATTATGTACAAAAGTTATTTTGGTACACTTTCAATGGATTTCGGACCACCGCTCCCCGCGGCGAACTCAAATGTGTTAATTTTTTTCCTTTGCAGTTTTTTAAGATGAGCTTTGGCCTGTGATCAGTGCAGACAACGGTTTGCAGACCACTTCCAATATTTTTACTTTTTTACTTCTGAATTTTTGTGAAATTTTTAAGAAAAATAATTTGGTTTGCAGACCACTTCTAATATTTTTACTTTTTTACTTCTGAATTTTTGTGAAATTTTTAAGGAAAATAATTTGGTTTCAAACCTACTGCTATTTTTAAGAATTTTTTTCCCCTCACTTAAGATTGCCCAGCCAAGCCCACCAAGAAACCATTTGCTTCTACTGTAATTGATTGACCCTCAGCAAGTTGCCTCCAAGCTTACGAGTAGGGAGTAAAATAACTAGTTAATGGCAAGATTAAAATAACTAGTTATAGGTAAGGTATAAATTACTGGTTGCAAATCACACAACCAAAATAAGATTTTTTGTGGTAAATAAGTAGTAAAAACACATTACTAGTAACTCATTATTTTCACTTTGAAAGTAGTGCAGTATGTAAAGAGCTGGAATGGAATATAAGTAGCTGTATAATACATTATAAGTAACTCATTATTTTCACTTTAGAAGTAATGCAGTAGGCAGGGGTAATGCAAAAATTAATAAGCTGCTTTTACTAAATGTTTCCTGGAGTATAAACCAACTCACTGGGGTGGGCAAAAATCACCCTTTGTCGGACTGCATAAATCTCTATGGCTAAATTGGAAACTAATAATATTTGAAATATGTGTTTTTTTGAAGTATGGTTTGACTAAAAAAGGGAAAAAGTCTCCCCCTTATACCCCTTTGGCTAGACACCTGAAATTTAAAATACGGATTTGGTAAAATGGAGTTTCGAATGCGGAAAAGTACCGAATTCTCCAAACCTATTTGGCTGAATGCATGAGAATGTCATGATTATGGAATAAGAAATAAGGCTCCTTAATAGAATGAAATGAAATGAAATGGGGAACGAGTGGAATTGAAACATTAGACATAGTGAAAGAAATGGAATGAAACTGGGAACGAGTAGAATTGAAACGATTTGGTTGAAGGCATGAGAATGGAATGGGAAATAAGGCTCCTAAATGGAATGAATTGGGGAATGAGTATAATTGAAATATTAGACACAGATACAGATATGGAATGAAACTGGGAACGAGTGAAATTGAAACCTAAGCAGCGGAAGGAAATGAAATAGAAAGGAGAACGAGTTCAGCTGAAACAGTTTCTGAGGGGACTTAACAAGGTGAACAAAATGGAATGCAACGGAAAATAGAAGAAATTGAAATACTACACAAGAGGGATGAAATAGAATTAAACGGGGAATGAATGGAATTGAATCACTAGATAAGAGTAAAAAATTTGTGAAATTTATCTATTTTAACATATATTTTTAATTTTTTAATCGAGTTTTGCTCCACTCAAATTTTTCGAAAATCTTATCTGTCAATACTAATTACTTTTTCTTTAAAGTATTAATAATGATAATGACATTAAAACGATTGTTATTAATTTTTGGAATTTCTAATATGAACGTATTAAAAGTAGGTCCTACAAAACTGAAATTAGGCACGCAAGTTCATCCTCCGTCTTAAATATCCAACAAAGACGAATTTTTTTTAAATTTTTTTTTGGGAAATGCAGTAAGAGAAAAATCTTTCCACTTAACGTCCTGCTTGAACCCATTCGGCATAAAATCTGATATTTAAAATATGTGTTCCCAAGTGTATGGGCCAGTTTTGGAATTTTCGCAGGAAATGTGCTGGTACTAGGATTTTAAAATTTGGCATATGCTACTCCAATGTAGGGATTTAAAAAATTGGTGCCCTCTTAAGCCAGAAAACTGAAACTTTAAACTATATTCCAATATATAAAATTATTCAATATCTTTGATTTCATCTTAACATTTTCGCTTAACAAAGTAACTGCAAATATTTGCAAATCTTTAATATGACACCTACACCTGAAGTGATTTGTTAATAAAACAAACACATTTTTGCATTGCTTAACATACTTGACAGTTAGACAGTGATGCCGACAATATTAACATTTTTTATCTAAAGCAAAAAATGATAATAGCACAAGTATCATTAGGCCATATGTAAACATGTTGGCATAACTATAAATGAAAATTTCAAATATGCAGCTACCATGAGTGATTTGATAAAGATTTTTTTTCTAGAAAAAAAAAAAGAAATACTTCGTAGATAAAAGCTTTAAACAACACACTTTGTTTTCAAATTAAGTTAAAACGTCTGACTGCATTTGCTAAGATAGTTATGCCAGGTTGTTGATGCTGACGATGATGTTGTTGATGCTGATGATGATGATGTTAGTTGATGATAAGAGAAATATGCCAATAAACAAAAGTTAAAAATGTTAATTCTGTAGATGAAGTATTTAATGGTTTTGTTTTCTTATGCCTTAAAAGGGTATTTTTTTATCGGTTAAAAGCATTTGTGTTAAACAGTAAAGTCTACTAAATTTTATTAACAAAACAGAGAATAATTTGTTAATCATTTTTGAATTTAAATCGTTTATCTTTTGTTAGATTATATAATTTATTTGAGTATTAAAAAAACTGAAATTATATTAAACTTTTAGCTGTCAAAAAATATTTATATATAGTATACGTTGAAACTTATTAAATTGTTTAACTTTAATCAAGTAATTTAATTTCAATGTCTAAGCGGGCATTTAAATTAGAAGTTTAATTAAAAGTTTATTTTGTTAGTGTTTTAAATGGCTGGTAACTCTGACAAATTTCTTTGGATTTCCAAAATTCATTAATTTGTATGTTAATTGGTTAGAGACTCAAAACATATTTTAATTGCTTTATTTAAATATAATTTTAAATATTTTTTCCGGTTTAATTATCATCTGTTTATCAAAAACATCAACAACGAGTTGTGTTAAGTCGGAAACATTGAATAGAAATAAAAAAAAAACTGGACAGTTGTTCTTTTTCTTTACACGTAAAACTCATTTCAAATTGAATTTAAAGCATTTTGTTGTGTAGTAGTTCGCATTACTGAATACTCTACATTAGATTTTATTTCGTTTTTTTTTTAATTAAGAACACTCACCAAAAAAAGTCTGTAATTGCAACTGAAAATTTTGCTGTTATTACGGGAAATTCTGCTAATTTGAGCCCAGCGGTATTTTTTGCTAATCTTAGAAGCACATGTCTGCTGACGTGTAGTACAATGAAATTAGTAGAAAAATTAGTAGCCGCTACTAAATTTTAGTAGACTTTTTGTAAAGTGGAATTTAAAATTTGTTTGCTAAAATCAGCAAAAACAATTACTAATTATTATTAATATTAGTAAAAAGCTTTAAATTTATTTTTCTTATCGAGCATCAAAAATTTTGATTAAAAAACGAATTAATCATTTTGTTTTAATTTGGTAATTTCTGTTTTGAAAAATATTTTCGTCAATTTTTTTTTACTTTTAAGGTTAAATTTTAATTGTTTTTAGGGCGGATTTTTAGAACTAAAAAACCTTTTTAGTGCTTTTTTAAGTGGATGTCCTCTTTTTAGACATGAGTCGGTATCTTCACTTCCGATCCCTTTTTTAATATACACTTAAAAAAGTTTGTAAGTTGAAATAACTGAAAATATCATTTAAAAGAAATGATATTTCATTTAAAAACCCGTATACTAAATTTTCATTTAAATTAAATGCGTTTTGTTATTTATTTTTAAATGTTGATTAATCAACTGGCACATCCGTAAGAAACAAATGATATAATCAGTTAAAATAAATATCAAAATTTTAACTACCAATCCTTAAAAAATAAATGCTTTTTTTCATTTATTTGAATTTATTTCCGTTTTTGTATTTTTTGTTTTTTTTAATATACTCGTACAATACAAAATGTATCCATATAAAGCTATAAACATTTTTGTATGAAAATGTTTGTATATGTTTGTGTGTTTATGAAGTTCTTGTAATTTGTATTGAAAAATTTTGTATATATACAACCAATTTAAATAAAAAACAAATTGAAATTTTTTGAATATTTTTTTTTGAAACTGACAGCAAACAAAATTTAAATTTGTAATAACTGTCACGGACACAAATAAACCTCAAGTTTCCGTTTTGTGGGTAAATTTGTATTAAATTTCAAACAAATGAAAAAAATAAATGAAACTGACAAAATATGGTAAATGATAGTAAATCATTTCGAATAAATGTATAAAAAAGTTATTTCTTTGAAAAATAAATGTATGTTCCTTTATTTTTAAATGGAACGGAAAACTTTTTTATTAAACTACAAACAGTTAACTACATAATACTCTGAATGTATGTAACATTTTAAGGAAAGTTAAGTTTGTGGGTGTAAGTTTTAATTAGGAAAAACATTTCCTTCAATATCCACTTTTTAAAAATTAGTAATATTTTTTGCTAATTTTAGCAAATCGGTTTTCAAAAATTTGTAAAATGATTTCTGAAATTAGCAACAAAAATTTGTTAATATTCTGTAAATATTCTGTAATTTGTAAAATGTAAATAGCAAAAATATTTGCTAAATAATAATTTTTTACTAAAAATCAGTACAAAAATAGTAGAGTGCGATTGAAAACCGTTTACAAATTTTTCTACTAACTTTTTTTTCTGAGTGAAGTAACACTCAGGAAATTCTTTCTACTAACTAATGTGCTGATTTTTTTTTTTTAAAGCATAGATGTGAGATGAGGGCAGAGATGATAAAACTTAAAACAGCTATTGCCCGCCATCTGTTGATTTTGTTGAAGCTCTTTTTACTGTAGAGGTTCGTTCACACTATCAGAGCTTTAAAAAAATAATGCAATTCTTAGTAAAAATTCCAATTATAAAAATTAATTAATAAATATTGTTTTTGATTCCTGATTTATATCTTTATTTTTTTTTTTTTTTTGATTCACACGAATTATCTATTTTTATTTTTTGATTCAAGTATTAAAACTGTTTGGTTTTAATTCGTGATTTAATTTGAATTTTATATATTTTTTGCAAATATACCTTCATTAATTAATAAATTTAATTAAAATTTCAATTACAATATTACATCAGCTTGAAATAAATGAAATGAATGAATGAAAATAATAAGTTTTTAAAGCGAATTAAAAAATAATCCTTTAAATATTTTCTTATTTTTAGAAACATATTTGCAAAAAAATATTTTTGAATTAATATGTCCAAGCTCTGGCTAAAATAAAGCAATGACCCCGGCAACCAGTACACGGTTAGTAAAGGTTTTTAATGAAAAAAAAAGGAATTGTAGCTTTGTATTAAAATTTTGGAATAAGTATTAGAATATTGATTATGATTCAGATACCTGTACCGCACACTAAATTCGTTGTGGCAGTCTACAACACTCTCAAGTGTTTAAATTTTGTTTATGTTAAATTCTTGACTGAAGTGCTAAATAACATGCTCTTGATTGTTTTGAACACTTTGTGTTCCATGGCGCTTTAAATCATTTTCTTAAACAGACAAACAATTTAAATGCAAAAATATTATCATCATCATCATCATTATCATCTTGTTCATCTTGATCTTATATTATAATGGTTTCTTATACTAAAGATCGTGCTGTATTTAAAAAAAAATTTTAATTTTTGATTTGTATTTTTTTTTCGCTTGTATACATTTTTGTATTCCTTGTTTGGGTCCCTTACTTAACACCAAAAACCCCTCAAGTCTAAGAAATAAACACAACAGGAGTGTTGTTTTCAAAAATGTTGCCATAATTTCATTGTTGATCTTTTAACATAATTTTTGTATTTTTGTTGTGTTTGTGTCAGCATGTTGCTGCTGATTATTTTCAGATTTTTTTTATTGTACTGTATTGTAGATTTTTTTTATTTGGTTTATTTCTTGTTCAAGTTGCCAACATTTTCGCTAATTGAATTGAACTTTTTGTTGCTTAAGTTTTTTTTTTTTTTTTTGTATATATAGTTTCATGGAGATTTGTAAACAGTGTGCTAATGATATTTCAATTTGATATAAATTGTAATTAAAATTAAATTTTTAAAAATTTGAGAATGTTCTCAGCAAAGTTTCTTATTGTTGGAGGACGACCTATTAAATACTATTCTGGAGAATCTACGTTAAATTTTTCAATTAATTACCCCTATTTGAAAGAAACTCACCATAAATATTAACATTAAAAAAGTTGATTCTAGATTCTTTCGGTTTTCAACACGGAGTCAGAGGAATAGTAAAAATTCGGTAAAATGTCCTTCCGAAATTTTCTATATCTCTTGAAATATGCGAGATATGAAATTTGTTTTTATTTAACCTGTAAAATATTATGTACAGGGTGGCGCAAAAATAACCTTCCGATGTTTTTTGGCTGTAATTTAAAAAAAAAAAAAAATGAAAAACTGATTCTTCTTGTGGATTATTTTTATTTGGTCTTTTAATTTTTTTTACATCAAGTCGAGAATATGATGTCATGTAAATGACCGCCGCCACAGTTGATTGTCATTTGAGCCCTTTTTATGGCATTTCATCACTTTGGCCAAAACTTCCGGCGATAGGTCCTCACATTCTTGACGGATATTGTCTTTAAGAGCTGCAAGAGTCTGAGGCTTGTTGACATAAACCCGCGACTTCAAAAACCCCCACAAAAAGAAGTCTCGAGCGGTCAAATCAGGCGATCTTCCTGGCCAGTGCAAATCGCCAAAACGGGAGATTAGGCGCCCGGGAAATGCATCCTTCAGCACGTGCAGTGTGTGGCGTTGCACCGTCCTGTTGGAACCACATGTGTTCCAATTCCAATTCATCAAGTTGCGCCAAAAAGAACTCGTTGATCATTGCTCTGTAGCGCTCACCATTCACAGTAACCGTTTGGCCCGCGACGTCTTCGAAGAAAAAAGGTCCGGTGACTCCTCCAGCGAAAACAACACACCATACAGTGACTTTGAGCGGGTGTAATGGCTCTTCGTGGGTTACACGCGGATTTTCAGTGCCCCAGAAGCGTAAATTTTGCTTATTTACGTACCCGCTAAGATGGAAATGGGCCTCATCACTCATGATTATTTTTGATGAAAAATCATCTTCATTATTGCTCAAATAAATAGTCACCAATATTCCGCGTTCTGGAGCAGTGTAGCGTATGTGTATTTCGCATGTGTTTATTTCGCATGTGTTTACTACACAAATGTCAAAACAGAACTGACATTAGGGGCCAATCGCAAAATTTATAGCATTTTCTGATAGGAGGATTACTTTTGCGCCACCTTGTATGTAGATTTTTTTCGTGAAAATGTCAAAGGTAATTTTTTCGGGTCTTGAGGTCTAGAAAAAATAATATTCGTTATTAAACCCTTTTCTACATTTGTGGAGAGTTACAAAAAAAAATCTTTATTGGTGTCTGAATTATGAATGAATTGTATTAATTTGGAATTCTGTAAATATTCCTTTTACATCAAAGAAGGCAGTAAATGTGTAGGGTCCCAATTCAAAATTATTTCGTCTATTCTCACAACACTTGAGATAAGCACAGCTCACTTGCAGATTACATGCTGCGACATCTTACAAAACCTACATTTGTAGGTTGTCAGATTGACTCTGTTTGTGTCAATGGCACCTGAAACCCCAGTGTCAGTAAACAATCCCGTTGATATCCCTAAATTCCCCCTTTAAAAGAGACAAGAGTCGACTCGACCCCTCTCTGGAAAGGGAAATAAACCTCTTAGCCTAACATTGGCCAATAGAAATTACACAGAGAGTCAGGCCTTTCATTACCCTTATATCCCAGGAATCCATCCATGTGTAAGCGAGTTGCTCTTACCAAGTGGATTAAAAGCTCAAATAAACTTCATCACCAACCCAGATAACATCTCGTAGGCTATTGGAGCCCTAAATGCAGCCTGATAATCAGAAAGAATGTACATCGAAGATCTAACTATGACCCTGTGAATGCTCACCATCCCACAGACACAAATGGCGAAAGTCTCCAGACGAAAGATGTATATATTCGGATGCTACGAGCCGTCGGTGAACCATACCTGGACTCCCTGCACAAGCAACCAGGACATGGTTATTCAATAAGCTTCTATCAAATAACATAATGTCGAAATACTCTATGAAAACCTCTTCCGGTACTATACTATCCGCCGGTGCTCCATAAAGATCTTGGGATTTTTATGTGATCCTTTTGGTCACCACACTTTATGCTGCCAAATTCTCGTAGTAAAAGGGACACCATACAGACAGCCGCCAGTACGGAAATATGCCAACATAGCTCCAACTGCATCCGTTGGTCACGTTCTGCTGGCAAGACAATAAATTCTCTCCGTGTATTGTTCAATACTTCTCCACCATGTAAGGGCATCATAATTTTAAAAATATTATTAAACCACCAGTAGACTATATGCGGCAAGTACTTTATGCCCTGGTGCCTTTTATGGACGATAAGTCAAGGCATTCATTCCAGTTAAGAGATTTATCAAGAGTTATTCACTGGTACTACACACTGTCCGAGTGCTGTTATTGTTCCTCAAACAACAGGCATATACAGGTTTACCAAGGTCTTTATAGAAGTATAGAATGGACGAAATGCAAAATCGAAAACGTAACAGAAAGCAAAATTTCAGATGCTCTAGTTTCAGCATTTGTGGCTCATGTTTCGCAACTTCTAATACGTTGATTTTAGCAATGACTATGAAACTTTCTGCATGTACATAGGTAACCACGGCTATTAATTGTCTCGATGGTTTTAATTATAATAGTTTAATAATATTCTTGTTAGAAGTTGGGAAACTTAAGACTCAAATGCTGAACTGAGAAAACAGATTCATTGTGACAACCAAATTTTTTTGCCAACCGAATGGTTTGGTTGAAGCCACCAATATATTTGGTTATTGTAACAGGAATTCGACTAACACAACAGAAATTTTTAAATACAAAAGAATTTCAGCTCAAGTAAAATATTTCAATTGTATCAGTAAAGCATTTCATTACCACAACCAAATCATTCAGTTGCTGCAACCAAATTATTCAGTTGGCAAGGACTACGGTTGCCAAAATGAATCTGTTCTCTCTGTGGAGCTTCTAAAATTCGGCTTTCTGTATTACTTTCCTATTTTGCATACTGTCCATCCTATAGTTTAATAAAGTCCTTGGTTTAACCTTCTTTCTGCTCGTGAATAGTATCAGGATCATCTCAGAAAGGCTTATAGATCATGTATAACTAAGCTCAGAAATAGTGCTGTCATCCTCACCGACAACAGAAATAACAAGATCATCTGTGTAGCCATAGGTCCAAAAACCCAATTCGTTCAGACCTTCGAGCAATTCATCAATGACCATTGACCATAATATTAGCGACAATACACAGCCCTAAAGATATCTCCTGGTCGCGTTCAGTATCTTGCACGAGATTATTCCAGAGCCGAGCATTTCCAAAGTTTAATTGTCAATAATAAAATAATTGAAACATATTTACCCTAATGGTACTTCTCCATATTGTGTGATAAGCGTTGGCATTGAGGATTCAATTGAAACTCCTCTTTCGGCCATATTCCACAAAAGTTGAAATTTTAGTAGTTGATGCAGTGTCATCGCGTATATATAGAGAGGACATTGTTACCTCGTGTCATCCCCGCGTCCACTTTTCCTAAACTGCAAACCAACAAAGCCTGGAATTAAATGAAATGTTTGCCTGTTTCTGACAAGTATGGCTTCTGAGAATTGTAAATCAATTTACCATGAGTTACGTTAAGCCATTTGATAGCTCTGTCATGTACCCATGGCTGATGTGTGAAACTATATCCAGGGCGTCAATGGTGAACCTTCTGTTGGTGACGTCCGATACTGCTTTGGAGTGAACAAGGTTCACCTATAAACATCTGAGATGCTTCGGTATCTTGCCTTTCTTGGCAGCCATTATTTCTGAGCTTACTTAACTGCACGCTTCGTCACCTTTCTGCCCAAATAGAATTCAGATCTTCACCACTTTCTATGTCGAGTGTCATCCCCTAACGGATGTAGATAATCCGAGGGTAACGATCTTTCGAATTTAGGTATAAATACCATTTAGGTATAAATACCATCTTCGTCTATCTCGAGATGACCGACACATAATTAAGAGTAAGCTTACGTTTGGTCATTTTAAGCAACATAGAAAGGTTAAAATTTGAGCTATATCCTTTATAATGAGAGTTATAAATATCAAAAATAACAACTAAAAAATCCCCATAATAGTACTTGTTATAAATCTTCAAATAATTTCTTCATTGAACGCCACTGTTTCATCAATTGTTGTGTTGTTTAATACATTTTCATTTATAGCGTGTAAAAAGTACATAATTCAATGGTTTATTAAAAAAAAAATGGTGTGTGGTTAATATTTATAGTAATTTTTTCGGTTTTATTTTCCCTAAAGTTGAATTTGCAAGTTTTTTTTTTTGGATAATTTCATTTTTCTCAAGTGTTGTTGTGTAAATTGTTTTCAAGTTAGTTGAAAAAAAAAAATTATGTTACCAAAGCCTGCTGTTTTTGAATGGTGCGTTAAAAATTTATATTTTCTGCAATATGAGTATTTAATGGCGCCTAGTTTTCATAGTGTGGTAAAAAAAAAAATAAAAAAACAAACTTTTATAAATTTTCTGTTGGCACTTATAAGATTCCCAATACAAGCTGAAAAAAAAACTTTTTAATGCAATATTAATTGGCATATTTTTTTTTTTTTTGCATAGAATGATTAAGACATTTGTTGCAACTTTTATTAAAAGATTCTAATGTAAGTTTACTAATTTTGAAAACTTCCAGATGTTTTAACAACTTTCTTAAGAGTGTTTCACTATAATCACTTTATTGATATTTTGTTTATCAAACTTACAACTAATTAATATCATTTTCAATTGGGTCAACTTATTAACTGGTTTTATTTATCTCTTTAATGTATTCTGTCAGTATCTTGTATACATTTTCTATTAATTAATCACTATTTGAAAAACATCCGCAAATATATGTATGTATGCTGACTATAAAAGCAATATTCTATATTCTGGAAAACCGGTATATTAATCACAGTTTGATTCTTTGCATTTTTTTTTCTTTGATTTAACACGCTTACGCTTTACTAACCATATAATTAACGCAAACATTATACTCAGTTGCTGTAATAATATAACTCCAGCAGACAGTCTGTTCTAAGAGTATTCAGAATAAAAAAAAACAAATTTAATATTTCATAATTGCAGTATTTATTGTAAAAATAACACTTGATCCTGTAACTAGAAAAAAATATTTATATTCCAAAACCTAATTTGGTATCAGGTAAATTTTAATTGCTGCAGTCGTACATTTCGGCTGGTACAACTTCTAAAGCGATCGTAATTCTTGATTTTTAAAGTTGTCCACTGGCCTATAGTTATTAACTTTAGAAGTATTATTAAACTAGTTAAGTTTGATTCACCAATTAAACTGAAAATTCTTGACATAAAAAACTTAGAAATAAAATTTTCAAAATTATAACTTATTTTCAGAAATCTTGGGGAAGCCCCCACATTACCCCCATTTCTAACAAATTTTATAAATTTTTAGCGTCTATATGAAATCACTCCAATGGTGTGTGCTTAATTTAACAGAGCTAAATTTTAAACAACGTAAGCATATACGTCTTTTAAGGAATAATAATGTTTTATATAATTTTTCTTTGGGCGGACATCAACTTGAATTGGTGACTGAATTTTCAGATCTTGAAATTCTTCTTGATCCTAAATTCAATTTCAAGAAACACATATTAATAATGGTAAGCAAAGCTCGTGACGTGTTAGCCTTTATAAAACGATGGGCTAAAGAGTTTGGTTCAGTTAACATCATTACTATACTGTTATATACATCTTAAGTCAGACCAATATTGAAATATGGATCTGTTATTTGGTATCCCGATGTGGATTATCTTAAACACATTATAGAATCAGTACAAAAACGATTCCTTCTTTATTCGTTATTCTGCTTCCTTACACTACGAGGCTTGCATTAATAAAATTACCAGCGTTGGATAGCAGAAGAACTATGCAGAAATGCTGAATGGTGCAGTTTTCTCCAACTTCCTACTCAGCAACATAAATTTTAATGTTCCTAATCGATCAACTCGTTTCTACATTCCAATTTATTTACAAGTTTTTCAAACTAATTATGCCAATTTTTATTCTCTAAGAACATTATGTAAACATTATAATGATTTTTATTTTTTTATTGATTTATCTGTTAATATTAATATTATTCAACGTAATATTATTTTGTACTTTAATCAATGTTATTAAATTTCTATCTAAATTTTTGTTTTTTTTTTTTTTGTATATTCTGTAAATTTCAATAATTGGTCTGTAAGGATTTTTGTCCATAGACCTTAAATAAATAAAAAATAAATTATAGGATATTTTGAAAAGCAGTCATCTTTATTTGAAGTCAAACCGAAATCCATTTGATATATGTGACCTTCTCCGAGAAAAGGGACCTAGTGTGTGAAAATGAAGTTTTGAGAAAAACGCATTTAAAGTTTCATAACGCATTATCACTGTGAACACACCTTCAGTTGGGAGATGCGATTTGGTATGGTTACACGCAAAGAAATAACATGTCTGGGTCAATCATATTCGAAGAGCATCATATATGTTTGGGTTTATGGTTGTGCCAACCATAATCGTACTATATTATAGTTATCATAAGATGATAATAAAATAACCATAATATGGTCCCTACAGTTATATTATGATTTAAAAATTAGCATATTATGGTCCTAAATAAACATGTTATATTGAATTTATCATAATATGATCGCACGTAATCATAGTATTCTCAAAATGTTATCATATTATGACCCCTCATAACTATATTATGATTCCTGGGTAATCTTAAGGGAAAGTTATTAGAAACTATGAAAAAGCTTTTTAAATTTAAAAATATTTCCTTTAGAAATGTTTTTTCTATAAAAAAAATAATATTAAAGACTTTTGAAGAAAAATTGTTAGGAAAAAAATCACAGACTTTCTTTGATGGTATAATTATTTATTGATTGTTGCCAACATGTTATCGTTGCATAATTATCATATTTTTTTCGTAGTCAGAATTTTTGTTACCACAGTATGGTTACAGCCAATCATGATATAAAACAGAAGGTGCCAATCATAAAATAGTAAAATATTTACTAAATAATGATGGTAGCGACCATGTTGATGGTTAGAAAACCAATAACTTGGTTGTAACAACTATACCCGATTGCAGCAAGCACAATATAGTAGCAGTGATCATATTACAACCATGTTTTTTCTCTGCGTGTAGTTATAATTGGGTGCCGACTGTGGTGACGTATTTTTTTTTTCGCTTTTAGTGTGACAATACCTCTGCTATTGTTGCTGCTCTGTTCGTTCTCAGCTATCTGTTCGCTCTCAGCAAAGGGTTGATGTGTTTTGTACGTTTTTATGGGGTAAATAATTTTTTATCAGAAATCTAACTCATTTCATCTTATTCTACACCCTTTTAGGTACCAGTTTCCACTCTTAAGTCCAAACCCGTTTTTTGACACACTATGTCCCTTTTCTCGGAGAAAGTCACATATGTTCAGGGTGGGCCATTTAAAGTTTTAAATTTGAATCGGCTATGAAACAATGTACTGATTATTTTTTCAAATTTCTGGTTTTATTGGAACGGTTAAACTTTGTCATTTGTATGACTACCATGACTGGCTCATCCGATCAACCCATTTTTTTTTAGTAGTCTGTTTCGGCTCGAATCTCTTCAATGGCAGCTTCGATTTCAGATTTCAATGCTTCAATTGTCCCTGGATGGTTTGCGTAACATTTATCCTTCATGGCTCCCCACAGAAAATAATCCAAAGGGCTCAAATCACAGCTCTGAGTCGGCCAATTGACATCACAATTTCGGCTGATTATTCTATTTTCAAAAACAGTGCGTAAAATACCGATGGTTGCGTTGGCTTAGTGACATGTAGCCCCGTCTTGTTGAAACTAAATGTCGTCCATGTCATTCTCTTGAGCACGGTAAAGCTCACCGTTGACGGTAACGGCGGCTCTTTGCTCATTTTCGAAGAAAAATGGCACAGTCGTTGTAGTCATATGAATGATATTGTGTTCCATTCTTAAATCACAAAGTTCAACCTTTCCAACT